>JAUKNM010000163.1:35000-102500 GCA_030765045.1 Tenodera sinensis
ATGCACGTGAACTAATACGTGCGGTTGTCTTTGAAGATTTCCAATCGCTCCGTGGACTCGAGTCATTACTCGAGTCACCATTACAGGAGCGCCATACACCATACTCTTCATGCAACTCCACAGAAAATGGTCAAGAGACGTCAGATCTGGCGACTGTGTTGGCCATGGACTGGTCCACGTCTACCAATCCATGGATTTGTATATGCGACGTTGAGCAGATGTCTTAGGTTTTGTGTGCAATACAGCCACTTTTGCCATAAAAATACCAAAATCGTGATAACCTCACTTTATCACCTCATCCAAGAAAATAAATTGTTGAATATCTTGCTTACTTTAATATTATGAAGTTAAGGGAAACAAACTTTTACACAATTGTTAATGGTAATGTAACTCTCTAACCCATAAGCCAATTTTGAGAGATGCCTTTCACAAAATACCACCCGAGATTGGTCCACTGGTGACTGAGAGTGCTTCAGGAGAAGAGAAACGCCCGACCCGACCCGACCAAGAAGAAACGGGCGAAGACAAGTAAAACCCATAATGAAGAACCAGATGGAGCGGGAGGAAGTCACGGAAAGGAAGGAGTTGATAAGGCGTCACGCCAGTTACAAGTCCCGACCACAGAAACAGCAGCTACGTCTGGAGCCCTCACACAAGCGTCTGCGTCAGCAGCATCCTGGAGGAGGGAGGTGACAGCAACTCCTGTGAGGTTCTACTTGCAAGGAAGGATACGGGAAGCAATCAGGAGAAATTAGAGCCAACAAAGGAATAAAATAAAAATGCTGGCTGTCGTTACTCTCTTTCAGTACATACAATACATACATACATTACACATACATACACATGAGTCATCCAATAAATACGATTTCCCATTGAAGGCAAAACAGTAAAGAAAACTTAAAGCCAATTGGAGAATATTTTTCAATTCCTAAGCTCTTTTTACCTACATAATCGTCTTGCTTTTCCATGCAGTGACGCCAGTTTTTCAATACATTATTTCTAGTATGCAATTTCCTTTTTATGCGGCAATGTTTACAGCTATTTTTACTTGTTCATTACTTTAAATGCTTGACAAACGAAGTACTTCTTGATTTCAGGAAAAATATGGGGCAAGATCAGGAGAATAGGGTGTATGATACATCTTCTGTAGGCTCTTTCAGATAAGCGTTGATGAATTCTGTAATGCAGTGTGAGAACCTTGTTAGGCGCTTTCACTTGATCGTGGCCCTAACTTGCATCATGATGACAAAATATGTGTTAGTTTCATTGTGGCTCGGTGAAGCAAGTATTGCACTAGAAAAAAACTTTATCACAGTCCCGAAACATCTTAGGCGCATTTCCTGCTGAGTGAGCGACCTTGGGATCCTTTGGACACTTTTTTTTCCCTTTTCCAAACCGTGCTGTGCATCGTTTCGTTTCGGGTGTTTCAACACCTAGGAGAGCACCTTTTTCATGCATGAACTTCTACGAGTAATTTCCATTGTTTTTCCAGTTGGTAGATGCATAACAATTTCATCAAGTATAGTTCGACAATCCTCTCACAATTTTGCGAAATGCAACAACAGCATTGTTGTGAGTCGCTGCTCTCGCACTTCCGCTGCGGTGCGCGTCACGACATTTGTATGTCCTTCAATGAAACATATACGAAAACGTGGAACCATCTAAATGGTCCGCATAAACAGAGGTTAGCTCACGATGGAAATTTACGTGCAGGATTGATTGCAGACGAGCGATCCAAATCGGTTTCGGTGCTCAACTTTAGTGGTCTCTCTCGATGCGTGACCGCTCGCACTTGTGTTTTCTGTCCGCTCGCCTTGCATAGACTGGGGGATTGTTCCCGTCACACCGAGTGCTCGTCCTCTGATTCAGCAACAAGAATCACTGTTAAAGTACGCAACTTGGGATTGGTAGTGCAAGTAACCTACATCAGCAATAGCTAATATAGCACTTCGTAGTACTGTACGGCATTGAAGTAATCAATATTTCTTCATGTCGTTATGGAAACCGGGTTCGATCTCCCGTGCCCAACAATTTGCTTTGTCTCTTTCTTTCTTTTGCAACTTTTGCCTTATAACATTTTCGTATATAACTATATTTATAAATAAATGCAATTTTACGTACGTGTAACTAATTTACACAATGAAGCATACAATTTTAAGATAACTTACAGATTTATTACCTCTCAGTTACCTGTCTCTATTTTTGCGTTTTTAAAAAATTAGTGCTTCTGAAATCATGAGAGAAACAGCAGAACTTGACGAGATAACACAAACACCTTGCTTCTGATAGAGCTTAGAAAGCCACATATAATGCACTTCTACCTTAATTCGAATGAATTTAATCACACCTTAATGTTAAACTGTCATGCAAAGTTTAACTTCCAAGAGAGACTTAGCAACTTGACATTGCTTAACATTAAATTGTGACTAAGTTCATTTGAATTGAAGTAAAAGGACATTACAGCATTGATCATACAATGTTTGCGTGATAGTTAATGAAATAATTAACCATTTACATCCATTCGCCTAGAAGGTAGATGACCCCCAATATTCCAAATATTTGACACAAATTATTTTTTTTCCGGCGAAACGGTTCCTTATTGACAATAATTGTATTGTATATATTTGTTATATTCACCATGTAGAATCCCTGGTTAACATATGGCCGAAGCAGTACCTTCTACCGGTATATAATATATGATATGATACGAAACGTTATGATAAGATATGATATGATGATATGATATGACATGACATGACATGACATCATCATTATTATTATTATCATCATCATCAACATCAATGCCCGCCTCGATAGCGTGATGGTTAGCGTGTCTGCCTCACGTTTAAGTTCGAATCTCGCTTAGGGTAAGTTATCCGGTAAGGTTGTTTTCCGAGGTTTTCCCTACCCTGAGAAGACGAATGTCGGGTAACTTAAAGCTCCATGGACCTCGGGCTCATTTGAGCATCCTTTCACCCATTTCATTTCATTCATTCGTCCGATATGGCACAATGTTGGAGGACGTTAATTAAAAAAAAAATCATCATTATCATCATCATCATCATCATCATCATCATTATTATTATTATTATTATTATTATTATTATTATTATTATTATTATTATTATTATTATTATTATTATTATTATTATTATTATTATCATCATCATTACCATTATTATCATTATTATTATGATTATTATTATCATTATTATCATTATTACCATTATCATTATTATTATTATTATTATTATTATTATTATTATTATTATTATTATTATTATTATTATTATTATTATTATTATTATTATTATTATTATTATTATTATTATTATTATTATTATTATTATTATTATTATTATTATTATTATTATTATTATTATTATTATTATTATTATTATTATTATTATTATTATTATTATTATTATTATTATTATTATTATTATTATTATTATTATTATTATTATTATTATTCGGCATCGTATTGCCCCCAGTACATTTTTGCAGCAGCGGGCTTCATGGCTAATAAAATTGGTAGATATCACCGGTAATAAAACTGAAATGGCAAATCTAATGTGTGTATATTGTAATATTCACGAGTGATACCTACTCTCATGTACAGTAATGTAAACAGCTTACCTGTTTGCGGTATGTGGTTAGAAATATTCAGGTGTTTTGTCCTAGTAAAATTCTGCACACAAGAAGCGAATACATTTTCTGAAGCGTTACGTTAACTCCAAATTAGCTTACGTGATTATAACGTGCATTCATGTCTCCGGAAATGAGACTGCCGAAATCCCTGGCTTATAAGAAGCACCCTGAAGTTTCTTTCAAAGAATGTTATATCGAAAAACATGTGAACATTTTTTGCCCACAAATCAGCAATAGTAGATAAAATTTCGTTTTATGTCAGTTCCAATATTTATGAAATTATTTCCATACGCGCTGCTGCGGTTCGGATTCCAATGCGAGTAAGCTCACTTTGCAGCTTAAGATGTCCATATTCAGCACCAAAATTAACAGTTATTTGAGTTAAGGAAATTAAATACCTATAGTCTGCTAAACACATTAAATTATATTCTGTATATATATACAGGAATGAGTTTATTCCCTGGAAAATAAACGGCATGTAAGTAAGTAGGAAAGGATTTTAAGATCTTTTCGGTTGTTCATACTGGTATTATCTATTATCAAGAACTACACACGCTAGTTAAAGCCTGGAAATAGCCGCTCATCGCTCGTCTTCGCTGATAAGCAGGACAAGTTCACTCACACTACTGGTGTCCGCTTCATAGGAATTGCGCCGTTGCGTTCTGCAGCTATTTTAACGTACGAGGGGATATCTACTTACAGCAAATATGGATGAGTTGGGCCATCTGGTATATCGTTAAAACAATAAGTTACCATGATAACGACTAAAACATGAACAGCAGATAACAGCCTTACCTAATGAAAAATTCAAACGGTTAATTTTCTGGATAATAAAACATTACCTGGATGGACTGCAATTTTAACAAGTTTTAAAGCCATCGATTCTCCTTTGAACTTTTGGAAATTATACACGTAGTTTCTTAAAGGTCTAATTTGTTCATCGGCTTGCAGTATCTGTCACTTCAAGATAAAAAACAGAAAGTCTCTGTTTTGATACTGATCCGCACTGTTAAGAAAAGTGACGCAAATGAAAGCTTCCGCCGGAACCTAAAGTGTAGATCCCAAAGGGAAATAGTGATTAGAGAGGCGTCTGTACAAATATTATTAGTGATGAATGGTGAAGGGCTTTCTTGATGTATGTTTCCAAGAAGCCGTTAACTCGTGAATAAATTACTTCCAGACCTCTCTGAATGATTAACGACCAGGATAAATATCAGATTCAATTTCTCATATTTCAGCAATACATTACGTCGGTCTTAAGACAAAGCCATACCAGAGCAGCACGGGTTCAGTATTCTGTTAATACTATTTGCAGCTTCATCGTTTTATTTCGTGCCAGTGTAGATAAACTTTATAATATAAGCATACATATATTTTGGTACCGTAAAGGATTCCAAAAGCTAACGAATTCCGTATTCAAGCAGTTGAGTCTGTCTATCTTGTGCATGAGTATGAGAAATTTCACTTCTGGTGACCAGTTAAATCTGTAACATTCAGAAATTGAGTTTTCATCTTTCAAACGCTATGAAGTTGTGTAGCAATGTACTGAAAGGGAATAGAAAGCAATAACAGTGACAGAGATCACTTCAGCAGTGTCTGGAAAATCAACTTGTTTCGTTTCCCAAGACTCCGAGTAAACTACGCATGTACTAAACACCAAGAAACATTAAACACTGCTAAACTTAGAGCTACATTAAAAGAAGGACGATTTATAACTTCTATGAAGATACAGACATACGTTTTAAGTACAAGCACAAGCACAAGCACAAGCACATTACCACAGTTGCTAAAATGCACTGAAGAAACAAAATTATATAAGAACAACATTTTACGTTTCAGAATCACCTTAAGGACAGGTATGAGAATTCTGGAACGCTGACCATTACTCTGCTTTTGTTCTAGAATATCTTAGTCAATCTTCGCAGTCATAGTTCTTCAAGTTTTTAAGCAGTGAATACCTCGTTAAGTAAATGCCCTAATAATCGCTCTTAGATGCTGCAGCGTATGAGAACGACCTTTCTCTATGCAAGACGTTATGGCAAGCTATCATCAGTCAGCTTAGCACTGCGTCTGTTTCAAACAACACACTTCATGGTCGATGAACTGCTGTCAACTTTATGCCAACCCTAAGATTGAAAGAGATGTTTGTCCCAGTAAAGTGCGTGGGTTATACGTATCTCACAGTTACCATGCTTATTAATGATGCTTGTCTCAGGAATGTCCATTGGTTATAACATAACTCACAGTTGCCATAAGTTTTAGGGATATTTTCTCCACGAATGTGCATGAATTATATCTCACAGTTGCCATACCTATCAGTGACGTTTGGCCAAGAACATGCATGGGTATTATATATCACGGTTGTCGTACACATTGTATATACTATGTACTTGAAGTAATTAATCAGAATGACTAAACTTGTCATCCATATCAGCAACTGGTATTGCACTGAAGATATAAATTCATGTTTATACTGTGTACTTGAAGTAATTAATCAGAATGACTAAACTTATCATCCATATCAGCAACTGGTATTGCACCGAAGATATAAATTCATGTTTATACTGTGTACTTGAAGTAATTAATCAGAATGACTAAACTTATCATCCATATCAGCAACTGGTATTGCACCGAAGATATAAATTCATGTTTATACTGTGTACTTGAAGTAATTAATCAGAATGACTAAACTTATCATCCGTATCAGCAACTGGTATTGCACCGAAGATATAAATTCATGTTTATACTGTGTACTTGAAGTAATTAATCAGAATGACTAAACTTATCATCCATATCAGCAACTGGTATTGCACTGAAGATATAAATTCATGTTTATACTGTGTACTTGAAGTAATTAATCAGAATGACTAAACTTATCATCCATATCAGCAACTGTGTTATAGTAGGGTAATAGTATGAATTCAAATATTGGTAATGGAAACATAATTGTTATAGCAGAGTAGAATAATAGTCTGAATTCATATATTGGTAATGGAAATATAATTGTTATAGAAGAGTAGAATAATGCATGAATTCATATATTGGTAATGGAAATATAATTGTTATAGAAGAGTAGAATAAGAGTATGAATTCATATATTGGTAATGGAAATATAATATGTGAGAAATAGTTTTAAGCAGACGTATTCTACAGAAGTTGGAAATACTGGTATATGTGACTGTCTGGAAGTTGACCTTCAACCCCAAGGGGGGCCCGAGGAAGGGTGTAGCATTCCCAGACGCCTGTCACATAACAGTTTATGGTTATTAGGGATAGTGTCTTACCCAGAGAATATTGTGGAACGATATATAAACCTTAGTCACCATGGAAGGGATGTCTTTTGACCCGCCATTGTCAACGAGTTCACATCGGATGGTGTAACCACTACCAATATTCCTTTAAGCTTGTTCCGTACTGTTTGTAAATAAATCCTTTAACACCAATTGTTGTGTGATTTCGAGTGGAATATCCAGGAAACCTCACCTACTTGCTTCCGCTCGGCACTCAACCAGACAATCCCATCCCACCTCACCTGCGGGAGGGTGCTAGGTGCGAGAAGGATACAACATAAATTCTGGTGTCAGGTGTTTGGGTTTCCTGTGATCAAATCCAGCTACGAGTAAAAATCACCATCGCCAAAGACCAAGAAGAAGGCAGCAGCTAAGGCAACACGCTCAACGCCCGAGAATCCTAGGAAGCAGAGACAGCAGCTCTGTGCAACTTCTGCACAATTCCGGAGATTCGAGGTTCGAGGCTCGAGGTGGTAGCAGCAGCCCACTGCGTGCAGTCCCAGATCCGTGAGGAAGACGGCAATCTACCCAGTACTGCGGTGACACTACCCTTGTTGTTACTGGTGGAAGGCCGTGTGCAGACTGTACGGTTTGAAGGTCCGAGGTTGGAGGCGACAGCAGCGGCCTAAGGAGAGCAGTTAAAGGTTCGAGGTGACAGATACGGCTTACGGCGAGCAGTTCGAGGTTCGAGGATCGAGAGGTCCAACCACGAGACGAGGAACGTCGAGCGCTGAAACGGCGCAATAGCTGGAGGACCAGGGATCGAGGATAGTTGGCGACGCGTCTGGACCTGGTGAACGGGACAGACAAGGTTGCGGACCGCAACAGACGATACAGCTCGTCCACTGAAGGCGTAGAGGTGAGTCCTTGCTACTACTATATGTAAAATGGCAGTGGATAGTAGAAGTAGCTATTACATGTTACCCCACGAGGCTCTTAAACTAGTATCTTCTTTTAATGGGGAAAAGAATGAAGTTACGCAGTTTATCGTAGATGCGGATACTGCATGTGAAATGATAAGTCCTGAGAGATTAAATGTATTCTTTAAGTTGTTGCTTACTAGAATAAAAGGGGAACCCAGGAAGGCAATTATCCATAGAAAACTAGAATCGTGGGAGGAGGTTAAGGAATATTTAAGGCATTCCTATGTTGAAAAGAGAACTCTTGATTATTATAGCACTCAACTTTTTGCTGCTAAACAGGAAAACTCCGAGTCAATAAGCGGGTGGATTAACCGTATACAAAGGTTAACAGCAGAGTTTAGAGAATCAGCCTTAGAAAAGTGTAAGGAAACTGAGAGGGAAGGAATACTGGCAATTACAGATAAGTTGAGAAATATCTGTTTTATACAAGGTTTGGCTGATGATAGAATTCAGACCATTGTTCGCAGCCGGGGGCTGGAACAGGAATTCCAAGAGGTATGTAAAACCTCGTTGGACGAAGAAAGTGCCATTATTTCCAAACGAGAAAGGTATTCTAGAGTAGAACAGGTGAAATGCAATAAATGTGGCAGGGTTGGCCATATCGCTAGCAAATGTTATGTAAATGTTAAGAAAGAGCACAGTAAGGCAACTAATAGTGTTTCCACTGAAAATAAGGGAAAGTCGAGCATAGTAACTTGCTTTAATTGCGGTAAGGTCGGACACTTTGCTAGAAATTGTAGGAGTCCTAGGAAAAATAAGCAGAATGAAAAGGATGAAAGAACTAAGAAGTCGGAAGACGGTAGAGCAGTAGAATCTGTCGCTCATATTGGAGTAATTTCTAAAACAAAGCATGAGTTCGTAAGAATTAGTTCTCCTGCTAGTAAGAAAGGTGAATTTGTGATGTTAGTGGATTCAGGGTAAGATATGTCGTTGCTTAAAACCGCTTCAGTTGTAGGAAAACTTATTTTTGATCCGGAAAAGAAAATGGTTGCAAAAAGCGCAAGCGGATCGTTGATAGAAACGTATGGGGCGCTAAATACCGAGGTTCATATAGTGAATAATGTTGTAAAGTACGATTTTCAGTTAGTGAAAGATCAAGTAGATATTCCCTGTGATGGAATTCTTGGAAGAGATTTCTTGGAGACCACGAAAGCTACGCTAAATTACAAAGATTTAGAGCTGAGTGTTGTCGGGGAACGACTTAAACTATTAACCAAGGGCGCTATGGAGTCAGTTAGGACAATTAAGCTTCCGGGGAGGTCAGAGGTCATGGTTGAAATCCCTATAGAGAATGTTGAGCTGAAGGAGGGGTTGATAGAAAAATGCGAAGTACAATCAGGTGTTTATTTGGCAGATACTGTTGTAACTGTTAGGAATGGAACTAGCATGCTAAATACCAATGATGAGGAAGTTGAACTTAGGGTGACTCCGGTTAAATTGGAGGCAGTTATTAATGAAAATAATTGCGAAAAGCTGTGCACTATTACTAACACCCCACAGGCAGCTAATAGAGAAACAGAGGTATTGGCTCAATTGAGGCTTGAGCACCTCAAGGAGGAAGAAAGGGGGGTGATTAGGGAAACATGCAGGTTGTATCAGGATATATTTTATTTGCCGGAGGATAGTTTGAGTTCCACTAGTGCAGTAGAACATGCTTTTATAATGGAACCAAATATAGAACCGACTCATGTAAAGCCTTATAGACTACCCGAGGCACACAAACAGGAAGTAGAAAAGCAGGTGCAAAAATTATTGCAGGAGGGTATAATTGAAGAGAGCAATTCGCCTTGGAATAGTCCCTTACTAGTAGTAAAAAAGAAAATGGATGCAAGTGGCATCCAGAAATTTCGACTTGTAGTCGATTTCAGGAAAATAAATGAAAAGACAGTAGGAAATGCTTACCCACTTCCAGATATTACGGAAATCCTAGATCAGTTGGGGAATTCCAGATATTTCTCTTGCATAGATTTGGCAATGGGATATCATCAGATACCCATGAAGGCAGAAGATAAGGAGAAAACAGCGTTTTCGACAAAACATGGTCATTGGCAGTACGTGAGAATGCCATTTGGCTTAAAGACCGCCCCAGCCACATTTCAGAAAATGATGAACACGGTGCTGGCGGGTTTATCACCATCCAGGTGCTTTGTTTTCCTGGACGACGTAGTTATCTATGCAGGATCGCTTAAGGAGCATGATCAAAAATTGAGGGAGGTATTTCAGAGGTTTAGAAGGTACAACCTAAAACTGCAGCCCGAAAAATGTGAATTTTTGAGAAAAGAGGTTAGCTACCTTGGTCATGTAATTTCGGAGAATGGGGTACAGCCCGACCCAAAGAAAGTGGAAGCAGTAGCAAATTATCCCATACCTAAAGGACTGACTGAATTAAGAGCATTTCTGGGTTTAGTTGGCTATTATCGCCGATTCATTCCTAACTTTAGCAAAATAGCCGCACCTTTGCATTTGTTGCTAAAAAATAACGCGAAGTTCACCTGGGAGGATGATCAACAGATTGCCTTTGATACTTTGAAGCAAAAGTTGTTGTCAAAACCTATATTGCAATATCCAGATTTCTCAAGGGAATTTATTTTGACAACAGACGCCAGTCAGGATGGATTAGGGGCATTATTGTCGCAAGGCCCGATAGGTAGGGATTTGCCAGTAGCGTTTGCAAGTAGAACTCTGAATAAGGCAGAGAAGCACTACAGTACAATTGAGAAGGAATTGATGGCAATAGTATGGGCTTGTAAGCACTTTAGGCCTTATCTACTAGGGAAAAGATTCACTATTGTAACTGATCATAGGCCACTTAAATGGATAATGAGTGTCAAGGAACCGGGTTCGAGACTACTCAGACGGCGAATCAAATTGGAAGAATACGATTACCAGATTGTTTACAAAAAAGGGTCGTTGAACGGAAATGCCGATGCACTTTCTCGCATTAGAGTTATGGGAGTTGCAGAAGAAGGGGAGGTAACGGAGGAACAAAAAAGGGCGATACTGCAGGAGGCACACGACAGTCCTACGGGTGGTCACAGGGGTGTCACAAAAACCTACTGGGCGATCAGGAAGAATTATCAATGGCCAGATATGAAAAAGGACATTGAGTATTATATAAAGAAATGCGAGAGTTGTCAAAAGAATAAGCTTTTGCGGCCTAGGAAACGAGCACCCATGGAAATAAGTACCACAGCAAAATCTCCTTTCGAAAAATTATCTCTCGATATAGTGGGTCCCTTAACGGTGACGAATAAGGGGAACAAGTATATCTTGACCTGCCAAGATGAACTTACCAAATATATGGTAGCCGTGCCTCTAGAAAAACACGATGCGGTGACGGTTGCTAAGGAGTTCGTGGAAAACATTATTTTACGTTACGGAATCCCATTAAAGGTGTTAACAGATCAGGGTTCGGAATTCTTATGTGATTTGTTCAAGAATGTCTGCAAGCTAATGAGAATAACCAAGTTGCAGACTACAGCTTTTCACCCACAGGCAAACGGTGGATTGGAGAGAAGTCACCGTGTTCTGGCTGAATATTTGCATTATGTGGGGAAGGATCAAACAGACTGGGATGAATGGGTGAAGTTTGCTGTGTTTGTATACAATACTACTGTGCATTCATCCACTGGTTATACACCTTTTGAGCTTTTGTTTGGGTATGAGTGTAGAACACCCCTAACACCAAAAAAGGAACCAGAGATTAATTATTCCTATGATGACTATGTGAGCGAATTGAAAAGTAGGCTACAAAGTGCTTACGAGGTGGCTAGAGATAATCTAATTACAAGGAAATATAAGAGTAAGGAAAACCATGATCATCACAGTGAGGAAATTAAATACGAGGTAGGGCAAAAGGTGTTACTAAAAGATGAGACGGTCCGTAGAGGCAGATCAGGTAAAATTTCTAGCCAATGGATAGGTCCATATCTAATAGTGTCAGTTAACGGCGTAAATGTAACACTGAAGAGAAGAAAAAGGTTGCAAAGGGTACATGTGAACCGGATTAAACCTTTTTATTAGGGTAAGGTTAGCCTTGGATAATTAGCGAGATCTACTTATTTTTAAATGTTGACTTTACTTTTGGCTGCGATGACCTGGTGCCTAGGATTGGCAGAAGCCCATTCAGAAGTGGTGAAGTTCGAAACTCCGCCTGGTCTATACTATGAGAGTAAGGGTACCGCCCAGCTGTACAATAGTGTATGGAAGATCATTGTGTATGTAGATTTAGGTAATTTAGAGTACCAGGTAGATACTACAGAAAATTATGTAAAGCATACTTTGAGTGCATGCGAGCACGTTTCCTTGCAGAAATGGTCAGGGTGTACAAACTTTAAGAATAAAATACAGGATAAATTAGGCAAGTAAAGGAGAACCGAAGGGTTATTGAGGGAAATGACAGGTAGTCAGGAGACGCGTACAAGGAGAGGTGTAATCGATGTAGGAGGGCAGCTTTTGAAAATATTGTTTGGTACATTAGATAATGATGACGCGGAATATTATAATCAGCAAATACAGCATGTGGAAGAAAATGAAAAAGGCATTACAAATTTGTTGAAGGAACAAGTCTATGTAGTAAAGGTTTCTCTAGGTTTGTTCAATGATTCACTTATTAATTTGGCTTCCAATGAGAAGGTATTGGAAGAGAATTTAGTTAGAATTCAAGACTTCCTAAACAAAAGCCAGCAGCAAGAAGTTAAGATGCTTGATGATCTACAAATGAAAATGACGGTTAGTAATCACTTACTTAGTTTAAATAATGCCATGGGAACCTTATTTCGCAATTGTGATATACTAATAGATGGTATATTAAATGCTCAAAAGGGACTTATTCATCCACAGGTAGTAGCTCCTTCGGAATTACTGCATGTTTTAGAGAAAGCTGTTGCAAATTTGCCCTTAGGTACCTCCCTGCCATTTGCAGTAAGCAAGGATTCGCTTCATTTATTAATTGCTATGTGTGATGTAGCTGTATTTGTAAAGGATGAAAAACTCACATTTGTACTGTTTTTACCTTTAGTGTCACAATGTGTATCGACTTATACCAGTGCCTGTTCTCATTGAACAAGGGAAATATGTGTTTGTGGACGTTCATGAAGATCTTCTGTTTATTGATAAGAGCAGACAATATTATTTTATGAGTCCTTTGTCTTTGTTGGAAAAATGTAAAACATTGGGAGATTCAAAATATGTATGTAAACAAACCCTTCCACTTAAGTTAGCCCACTATCATGATGATTGTGTTGTGAAAATGCTACAAAAACTTCGTAGATTACCTTCTACATGTGAAAAGAGGCTTATTGAATTACGCGAATCACTATGGACACCTTTAGCAAATAATGAGTGGTTGTAGAAAGTGTTACTATTTCATGTCCTGAGGAACAACCAAGAGATGTTATTTTAGAAGGGTATGGCAAACTTAAGCTTAGTTCAGGTTGTAAGGGGTATGGTAAATCCTTTATAATTCAGGCAGAAGTTGTAATGTCCCAGGGTAATTTTAGTAATCTTGATGTGTTGTCCTCAATTAACATAGATGTTGATTGCTGTGAAGAATTAGTAGGAAAGTTAAAAAGAAATGAGTTAAAGCTGAACACAAGTTTCAAACAAGTGATAACACATTTTGACGAGTTAAAGGTTTGTAGCTATAAACTCTCAAGTAGAAGAGATGATTCAGAGGCAAGAGTGGCAAAATTCATTCACTGTAACACACGCCCGATATTCCGTAATTGTTTATATTCTTATTAGCATTTTGGCACTATATTTTTGTTATAAAGTGTTTAGCTGTGACAAGAATAGATGTGTTCGGAGATTTAAAGTCCCAGCTATTGAGTCAGGTGGCTCAGGTAATATAGTGAATATTAACATACATTCAAGCAACGAAAGTCTGAGTCCTGTCCCAGAGGAGATACCTCTCCATGACTCTAAAGATAAACCTACCACTTCCACAAGGCACTCCGAACGCATAAGACATATGTGTACGTATTAAAGAGTAGTCAAAATTTAGGTGTAAATTTTGACCTAATTACGGCGGGAGGTGTTATAGTAGGGTAATAGTATGAATTCAAATATTGGTAATGGAAACATAATTGTTATAGCAGAGTAGAATAATAGTCTGAATTCATATATTGGTAATGGAAATATAATTGTTATAGAAGAGTAGAATAATGTATGAATTCATATATTGGTAATGGAAATATAATTGTTATAGAAGAGTAGAATAAGAGTATGAATTCATATATTGGTAATGGAAATATAATATGTGAGAAATAGTTTTAAGCAGACGTATTCTACAGAAGTTGGAAATACTGGTATATGTGACTGTCTGGAAGTTGACCTTCAACCCCAAGGGGGGCCCGAGGAAGGGTGTAGCATTCCCAGACGCCTGTCACATAACAGTTTATGGTTATTAGGGATAGTGTCTTACCCAGAGAATATTGTGGAACGATATATAAACCTTAGTCACCATGGAAGGGATGTCTTTTGACCCGCCATTGTCAACAAGTTCACATCGGATGGTGTAACCACTACCAATATTCCTTTAAGCTTGTTCCGTACTGTTTGTAAATAAATCCTTTAACACCAATTGTTGTGTGATTTCGAGTGGAATATCCAGGAAACCTCACCTACTTGCTTCCGCTCGGCACTCAACCAGACAATCCCATCCCACCTCACCTGCGGGAGGGTGCTAGGTGCGAGAAGGATACAACAACTGGTATTGCACCGAAGATATAAATTCATGTTTATACTGTGTACTTGAAGTAATTAATCAGAATGACTAAACTTATCATCCATATCAGCAACTGGTATTGCACCGAAGATGTAAATTCATGTTTATACTGTGTACTTGAAGTAATTAATCAGAATGACTAAACTTATCATCCATATCAGCAACTGGTATTGCACCGAAGATGTAAATTCATGTATAGCCTTGGTGAAAAACAGCAGTGATTACAGTACGCGCTGTTGCACCAAATTTAATATGTAGAGCCGGCTGCAAATGTTTTCCGAAGGATGAGAGGGTGTAGGGGAAAGTGACGAAAAATGTTCTGATGGATTACTTGCGCCTCGTCAGTCCGGCTCAGCGATGGCCTCACAGGAGCTATTTACTTTTCTGTGTGTTCCTTTGATGTATGGTCAGTGGGGAGCCAACAAGAAGCTAAGCAATCAATTTTATTTTATAACAACAAATAAAAATCAGCACATTCTTTTCTGTACATATATAAACAAGTAACATTGCTGTCTTGTGGTAGCATTAACGACGTTTAAGAAATATGTTTAAACAGTTCCTTAAACAAAGATAATGCAGTGATACTTTCCTCGTTAATAGTAATAATAATAATAATAATAATAATAATAATAATAATAATAATAATAATAATAATAATAATAATAATAATAATAATAATAATAATAATAATAATAATAATAATAATAATAATAATAATAATAATAATAATAATAATAACAATAACAATAATAGTAATAGTGATGATGACGATGATGATGATGATGATGATGATATAAACTAGTTCACGTTTAAAGGTGATGGGCAAGAAAGTGAGGGGAGAAGCTACGTCGTAACCCAGGGGAAGACAGCTTCGGGCCGTGTGACGTATTTAAACGAAGAGCCAGCTTGTACGTTCGTGTGACGTCAGGCGAGAGCGGTGTATTGCTATGCTGCCTAGATCAGCGGCGCAGGAAACTGAATGAATATGAAAAATGTTATTTGGGCATGTTTACAACACGCCCGGGCTGTTTATGGAGAATCCTCTTCAGCCTAGTCTGAGGGTGTTTATTTGTTGTGTGTGTGTTTTTTTTTTTTTTTTTTTTTTTTTTTTTTTTTTTTTTTTTTTTTTTTTTTTTAAATTAACGTCCTCCAACATTGCGTCATATCGGACGGTTTGTTGTGTGGGGGATCTTAACTGCGTTAGTGCGAATTTTGCTTTGATTTTGTGTTTTTGTTGACGTTGTGTAGTGGTTTTGTGTTTGTGCTCAGTTCCCCGTGTTTCAAACTAGTTTGAGACCAAGCTTCAAGATGTAGAAACATTGTCAACTACGTTTCAGGTCTTTGCGACCCCGTATTCATTGGATGTTAACAATGTTTCTAGCAGGTAGCAAATTGAATTGATAAATTTACAGTGCGACGATTTGCTGAAGGATAAATATAAACACAAGGAAGACTTGCCTGATTTTTATAAGAATGTTCCTCAAACCAGATTTCTGAGGTTATATGCCCTTGTTGCACGAGTATTATGTATGTTTGGTTCTGCGTATGTGTGCGAATAATTCTTTTCTATTATGAACCTTTCTAAGTCAAAATCCCGAAGCATATTGTCAGATCGCAATCTAACATGCAGTCTTCGGTTACAAATGTGCCGTACATTACGCCCAAACATTAACAAACTAGTTAAAGAAAAGCGAAACGGCAAATGTCGGAAAATGTCCACCTAATTGTTCTGTATAGCTCTCCTCTTAGCTCTTTGCAATTTGTAGTAGTTCTATTACTTCTGTTACGCTAAACTTTCATTTTCCTTTGAAGTTGTTTTCCTGCTATTTCTGACAAATAGCCATTCAATATTTTAAACTTGGATGTGAAATTTCGAGTCAAATACACGATTTCATGTTTGTTGAATAAAACTAACTTGCAAATTTTACAGCGCGCATGCGCGTGTCTCCATGAATAGCGTAAAAATACGTGGCATTTTAAATCATTCAAACGTCTTAAATTTAATTTCATTAGAGAGTGATATGACACCTCTAATGTCGAATATTTAGTTTCCGTCCTCGCTGCGAGTTCGTTCTGGATTTATAATGTTAATGTCGTGTTCTTTACATTTAGATTACTTTCTTAGGAACAAGTGTGAGAGAAATGTTGGAATGATATTCTCTTTGGACTTACTAACACCTTACGCCCCACATTCTGTAGACCGGTATGAGCTGGCAACCCGACTTTTGCGACCACCTGGCATAAATAATAGATACGCCACTCTGGTTTCCCCCCACGGCAAGGAGCATGAGAGTCGGAAAACATTTGAAGCCAACCTGTACATTCTACAAGTAAAAATCCTAAAAGTTCCCACAGCTTAAGGAGTGACGCTGAATGATAGTAGTTGCAGTTATCACTTTTTGCCTGAGCAGTAGATTCGCCATAAATATTAGTTTATATCCAAAATGCATGTATCTATGAAGCACTTAGGCAAGGTTTCCAAAATGAATTGTATTCCCGTTTTTGGGCCACAGGAATATGTTGAAGCTTACTGCTATAACCAGGATATTCTTTCTCATATTTACCGCAGATTTAGTAACCTTTCGTAAGCAGCTTAAGTGTATTTATTCAATAAGTACCATCCACTTATTCTCTAGTGTTAACGTCATAGTGGTTCTCTCAGTGTTGCAGTAAGTACTAACACAATGACATCCTCTTTAGTTCTACCCACTCTCTGCTTTTAGAATACAAACACATTAAACTACATCCACGCCTTCGGCATTTGCGAACATACAGTCAGTTTGCCGCCAAGTAAACGTGCATTAAACGTGGCAACCAAGGTTGCCCTTTTCTTTGTGTAACCAGTAAAATAGTTGTGGCAATAGAAGAACTCTGGCCTGATACTATATGTGCAGTCGGTACCAGTTTGTTGGTGTGATGTAGTTATAAGTGGGTTAATATACTGACGTTTTTTCCCTTTTTTTAACGATGCAAGTGCTACCGGTGTGCTGGAATTTTGTACCACAGGAGTCCTATAACATGACAGTAAATCTACTGACACGGAGCTGTCGTTTTTAAGCACACTTAGAAACCATCGGTCTGGGGCGCGTTTGAACCCATGACCTCGGAATCAGTAGGCCAACGTCTGACCAACTGAGCCACCCAGATCGACATTTATTAAATTAGGTGATGAGGATAAATTGATTGTACCGCAGATGGTACCAAAGTGGTGTAGTAAACCTCAAACAAAGGTAAAATATACATAGGTATGTTTGTTCTATGACTAGGCGTAAGCAAAAACACCGTTATGTTGACTTTTATTTTTGAATGTGCAATACGTTTGGTTTGAATAAGAAAAGCGAGCAGAGCCCTAAATAAGGCCTCTAAAACCTAAACAAAGTATTCCCGTTGTGATACCAGCAGTGATATTACCAGAAACCACAACTATATAAAACTCGAAAGTAGAGGAGGATGATCAAACTATTTTTCTACCCATGGGGTTGACGAGGTACTACAATGGCTTTATCAGAGAGAACTGGATTACTGATACGGATGTTAGACATCATTAAAGGAGAAAAAAGGAAGCACAAACCATTAGGATCAAGATTGAGTAGCACATGAATACCTGGAAAAACTGAGGTATAACTCTTACGAAATCGTGAGGGTAATTTAAATAACTTTTCTTAAGAGAGACGAACTTCTTGTTGCTGGTTTTTCTATTGCATTTTAAGGCTCGGAATGAAGTTGAAACGGACATTTTCATTTACACTTCTGGGGCGTCTTTTCCCTTGATTACAGATGATTGATTGATGATTGATCCTCTGTCGCGAAATTGCTCGAGTGGAATTGACGAAGCGGGAGAGCCGAATGTCCAGATTGCCGTCTAAATGCCCATCGAACCACTACAACACTGCCTCTTCACATATATCTAATAACCACCAGCCTTAGACAAGAACGACCCCTTTGTAAACAACAAAGAGGAGCGGACGCTAGCCGTCACGTGTTTCACAGTACATGAATGCAGGTGTAGACGTGACTGGCAGCACTAGCTGTAGCAGCGTTAACATCTAGACAATAAATCGTATAAGATAATACCAGTCATTTATTAAATCTATGTGTTAGGAAATTCATATCATCTTGTAGTATAGTATAATGGTTACGCTTTGGGATTTCTTTTTTAAGCATCGCGGAACATTGAAATTTTTAAAATTATTTTTTGTTTAACGACGCTGTCAATTGCCAGGATCACATCAGCGTCGCCGGTGTGCCGGAATTTTGTCCCACAGGAGTTCTTTTACATGCCAGTAAATCTACTGACAAGGAGCTGTCGTTTTTAAGCACACTTAAAAACCATCGGCCTAGGCCGGGTTTGAACCCGCGACCTTGGGATCAATAAGCCAGCGTCTAACCAACTGAGCCACCCAGACCGACATCGCGGAACAATGCCCGATCATTTTGCCTGTCGACACTTCTTAAGATTTGCCTCGATTGTGCTTTATTTCCGCAGGACACATCTGCTCCATGATGCTCAGTTGACTGCTTTTAAATTGCACACTATGGTTGGCACAACATTTAATGGTGAGTGGCAGGAGGAGGTGGACATCACAAGAACCAATCAGACTTGCCATGCCTTACGGTGTTGTATAGTTACACACGCTGTGAAATCACACTGTAAAGCCAATGATATAAAAATCATTTGTACCCACAAAATTTATTTGCACAATAGGAAAGAATGGATGGATGGACGAGTATTGTTTAAGGGCCCGTCGACAGCTAGGTCATTTAAACCCGAATCAATAGGAAAGAGAATAGTAGTTTTTAGCTATCAGCCGCCATTCAATTTTGAGTCTGCGGCAGTATTCTGTGATTTTGAGGTATACGAGATAAGAGGAAATGCAGTTTTAAATATCAGTATTGACTGTACGATAAACAATTACACCTGAATTAGCGTTTATATCGAGACCTACTTTTATTGAGGAAAGCCGCATCGTATAGGCTTATAACTTCATTGATTATTATGCATGTTTCGTTAGTCGTACAATATATTAGGTTGCATATTATTTAAGAACAATAGGTCTAATAGTGCATAACTGGCCATTTCCTGCTTCATTACATCTCTCTATTGTAAAGATTTCTTGTAGAACTTCTGAACGTAGAGCACATGCATCAGTGGTGCACGTTACAGAGACATAAATGTAAACATTTGTAAATCATTCTCTCCCAAGATTAATAACTGCTTCCAACACTGTACTCCTTAGAGGCGGTTATTGTGTAATTGAACATAAAAAATACCCATGAACTCTCATCCACCATCAACGGCCTAAGAGCGTTCCGTTAGTGTTTGTCTCTTTCTTCCCTTCCATATGTTTACGATGGGATTCTTCTCGTCCGAGACAGATAATACGATCAGTTGCTAAAGGAGCCATTTTCTCCAAACAAGAACAATATCGTTTCCCGCTATATGAAAATGAAAATCATGTGTTCACTATAACGGACCAAACTTTCGTCTTTCAAATTGTGATAAGAAATTTTATTTTTAAGTGAGTATTAGTGAAAATATAGTCTTGTGAAATCGTCCAAAATTTTATGGAAATACCGTACACAGCAAAAGTGATACATGACCTTTGTTGTTGGGACAGCAAGGGAGCTAAATTGTGTCTATACTTTATGAAAATGGCATTCTACAGGGAAAAAGACCCCTGGAAAATAAAGTTTGTCTTGTATCCTTCTCGCACCTGGCACCTGCCTGTAGGTGAGGTGGGATGGGATTATCTGGTTGAGTGTCGAGCGGGAGTAAGTAGGTGAAGTTTCCTGGATATTCCAGTCGAAATCACACAGCAATTGGTGTTAAAGGATTTATTTATATACAGTACGGAACAAGCTTCAACGAATATGGGTAGAGGATACGTGGAATCGTTGACAATGGCGGGTCAAAAGACATCACCTCCTTGGTGACTAGGGTTTATATATTCTGGCTACATTATTCCAGAACATTCTGTGAGTAAGTACACTATTCCTCATAACCATAAGAAACTGTTATGTGACAGGCGTCTGGGAATGTTCCACCCTTCCTCGTTATGTCTCCCTTGGGGTTAAAAGTCAACTTCCAGACAGTCATATACCAGTGTCAAAGTGCAACTACCTGTTTCTTTCCAAGTTCTTCAGAATCCTTCTGCTTAAAACCTATTGCTCACATATTATTATATTTCCATTATCAATATCTCATTATTCCATAATTATTGTCAATTGCACAATGTTATCGATTTACCCTGGGATGACCTTCCCGTGTTCTACTAATTCTAATTCATACTACTATTCTAATTATTGATACTACTATCTAATCATAATTCATACTACTATCCTATCCTATCCTACTACAACGGTCTCAAAACAAATGACTAATGAAAATTGTGACAAAAAGCCTAATTAGGTTAATCGTCTTAAGTTTTGCAGAAACGTGTAACACAGAAAGTAAGTATACGAGATTAAAGTTTAGAAAAATGAAGAAATTTTGATATCTAGGTTTTGAAATAACCAACTAGTTCTATGACACCGATAATAAATGACCAAAATTCAAGAATGAAGTTGTATACTGAAAAAATCATCCTAAAAAGTAGGGGATGAAGATGGCAGCACCAACAATGGTGGTGGCGTAGCCGAGTGGTTAGACCCTTGCCTCTCACCAAGGGTTCAATCCCAGGGGACAATTTGTGGGAATTGTGGTGAACGAAACTGCGTCTGGGCGGGTTTTCTCCGGGTTCTCAGTTTCTCCCGTCATTCATTCCCCCAACTATTCTGCCCTGTACCCATAGAGAGAAAATAGAAAGCCCTCAAATTCATCTAAGCTGCTGGCTCTTCGGCAGCTTAATGCCATATCACGTGCGCTTACCATTGTAATGTAAAAAACGCTTTTTAAAGAGAACTAATTAAATTAGAATTATGTGACTCATTCTTGTGTACAACAGAGATATTGTAAGTTTTTTGTGTAAAGGCCAAGGTCAGGTTACCATTCTCAGTCCAGAGGGACATATAATCTTTAGACTATTGCGTAACATCGGTCCATTGGGTTCGAAAGACTTAATACTTTGAACCCTTTACTCATTACGCATTGCGTAATACGCGTAATCAGTCATTACTAGGTACCCTCTACTCTAAATTTACACACGATGTGTGCTGAGCTAACAGCTACACACGTCACTTGACATGCGCAATGACTTGATGCACACTGACATTGGCCTGATATAAATATTGATGTAAACTGTACTCTTGCTAGGAAAACTGGGTTCTTTTAGATTCCTCACGTACATGTCTGCTGCCTAAATACATCTTTATCTACTGGACTCGTCGGATTTCTCTGTGTTGCTAGCCACCTCAGGTTCTCTGTGAGAAAGACTTAGCTCTTTCTCCTTACTTACTCCAATCCCAGAACGAATACATCCTTTAAATTCCTATCCTTAGAAGAAGAAAACGTACCACATCACCTGGTAAACACGTTACATGGTGGCAGCGGCCGGATAGCAGAGAGCCATTCACTACCAACGAGAGATTTCTTCTCGACTGCTGGACCAGGCTGGAGGGACTTTGTCTGACCGAGGTGAGACGAAGCCTACTTCGAGGAGTCAACGCTCCAGAGGACTCCGAAGGCGCCGCAGTACCTGAAGAAGGCAGCTGGGAACGAGTCCATAGGCAGAAGGCTGCTATAAGCGACCATTGTTGCAGTCCGAGGGACAACTTTGGTGACAAGCCAGCAGCAGCACTCGACGCGAGAGGAGACTTACCCTGAGGGGAGCTTCACGGCCATTACTGGGTCTCCGAACTTCGAGGCTTCTGTCTACCCTTCAAACCCAGGTTAGTCCACATCCACTATGGCAGAAAATGAAAATGGAGGGGTTGATTCAGAACTATATATTTCTGTTATTAAGGCATCTAAACTTATATCTAGAACCTTTGACGGTAATGCAAAACATCTCAGAGAATTTATAGATGGTGTAGAGGCAGCTAGAGAAGCAGTACATCCTCACAAGCAAGAACTGTTTCTAAAGTTCATTGAGTCAAAAATTACCGGGGATGCTAAAGAAAAATTATTAGCTAGAACAGAACGACATTCTTGGGAGGACGTTAAGGCAATTCTTGAGGAGAATTATGCAGTTAGAAGAACATTAGAATACTACACTGGATTGCTTTTTACGTCTCGACAGGGACAAGCCGAGACGGTAGCCCAATGGGGATCCAGGATAGACTCTATGGGAGTCGATCTAAGGAGAGAAGCTCGCAGTAGATTAGAGAGAATATATGCGGGGCTAGTGGAAGGAGGGTTACGTCTAGTAGGCGAATTTTTAGAAGGAACTTTTGTTGCGGGCCTTAAAGATGAGAGGGTTAAATATATTGTAAAAACAGGTAGTGAGGATGACTCATTAGCTCAGATAGTAGAAACTGCTTTGCAGGAGGAAAGTGAAGTAAGGTCAAATAGGTTCAAAGGAAACTCTAACCAGGGGTGGTCGAATTTTGCAGGTAATGCAGGAAAAAGGGACTTTAAATCTCAAGTAAAGAAAGAAGTAAATATAGCTTCAGTAGGTAACTGCTATAGGTGTCAGGAAAAAGGGCATATAGCTAATAATTGTGGTAATGCACCCAAGTGTGCAAAGTGTCACCGGCAAGGGCATGAGACACGTCAATGCCGGAAGGGAAACTAAAGATTGGGCTGTCTGAACAGCCACAGATAGCCCATGTGGTTGGCTGTAAGGAAAGTTGAGGCAAGGTGTCACGACTTATAGATAATGCGCGCATTAGTGGTAACAAAAAATGTTACATGGATTCTGGTGAGCAGGGGGACGCCTCTCGCTCATCAGGTAAACAGGGGGACGCTTCTAGTTTACCAAGGTGTAATATAGGTGCTAAAAATGTGGTTTCAGGGCAAGAAACCGAAGGTAAAGGTCTAGGACCATATGAGATTTTTGTACTAAGTCCACAAATGGTGGGAGAGGTAGGAGTAGCTCTTATTGATACAGGCTCACAAATTTCATCAGTTACACAAAATTCATTGCAAATGTTTAGTGAACAAAAGAGTGAGATGAAAATCCAAGGGATAAGTGGGAATAATCTAAAGTCAAAGGAAAGGTTTCTCTTGAGATAGCAAACACATTAGAACCCCTTCAACTTACTTGTTATGTGATAGAGAAATTACCAAGGAATTTAAATATGATCTTGGGGCAAGATTGGCTTTCACAAAATGGCTATGTATTAACTAAGTCAATTACGGTACCTCCTTATAGTGAAACTGTGGTACAGTTCCCTACACAGGAAAAAGGTGTTAGGTATATTGAACATCAAATTTTACAGCCAGGTTTGATTTGTGCAGCAAGTCTAGTTAGGTGTGAAGACTCGTTCACCTGTATGTTAGTTAATGTAACTTCAGAGGTTTTAGTAGCGAATACTGTTCCCAAATTGATAAAACCTCCCACACAGATAAGACCTGAAAAACAAACAGGCAGTCTACTCACTGCACAAAGAATAAAACTTTTGAATGATAATCTAAGGCTGAAGCATATAAACGAGGGGGCCGAAGAGATAAGACAAATTTGTCAACAATTTGTCGATGTCTTCAAGTTACCAGGGGATAAATTAACAGCTACTACAGCAGCCAAACATTCAATCCCTACTCCAAGTATTCCAAAAGGAAGGGCAATTACACTAAAAAATTATAGATTACCGGTAGCCCACCAACAAGAAATTCAGTCGCAGGTAGAACAGATGTTAGAACAGGGCATCATTACTCATAGTAAAAGTGAATGGAATTTCCCTCTTATTGTAGTACCAAAGAAAGAGGATGCGTCGGGAAAAAGAAAATGGAGAATTTGCATAGATTTCAGAAAATTGAATGAGGTTACAGTAGGGGATAGTTACCATTTGCCTAATATTCAGGATATCTTAGATAAAATCGGCAGATCCCGTTACTTCTCTGCACTAGACTGTGCTAGCGGTTATTTACAGGTGCCAATTAATCCTGAAGACCAATGCAAAACAGCATTTAGCACAGGAAGTGGTCACTTTGAATATAAAATGATGTGCTTCGGATTGAAGTCTGCCCCCGCAACATTCCAGCGTATGATGAATGCTGTACTTAGAGAATCCATTGGAAATAGGTTCTTTGTATATATGGATGACATTTTAGTTTTAGGAGAAACATTGCAGGAACACAATGATAAGTTAATAGATGTACTCTCAAAATTAAGAGAATACAATATCAAAATTGAACCTGATAAATGTGAATTCTTGAGACCAGAATTACACTATCTAGGACATGTAATTACAGCAGGTGTCAAACCTGATCCTAGAAAGATAAGTGCTGTTAGCAACTTTCCCACTCCAAAGACGCCTAAAGACATAAAATCATTTTTAGGTTTAGCTGGTTATTACAGAAAATTCATTGATCAATTCAGCGCAGTAGCTAGACCGTTAACAAATTTACTTAAAGCAGATAAGGAATGGGTTTGGGATGAGGCGGAACAGGCTAGTTTTGACTTACTAAAGTATAAACTTACACATGCGCCTCTCTTAAAATATCCAGATTTTGAAGAACCATTCATCTTGACTACAGACGCTAGTGGATTTGCGGTAGGTGCTATCTCGAGTCAGGGTAAACTGGGGCAAGATAAACCCATAGCCTATGCGAGTAGAACGCTTAATACGGCAGAAGTAAATTACAGTACTACTGAGAAGGAATTGTTAGCAATCGTGTGGGCTTGTAAACACTTCAGACCCTATTTGCTTGGTAGAAGATTTAAAATAGTGACGGATCACCGTGGATTAGTTTGGATTTTTAATGTGAAGGATCCCAGGTCGCGTTTAATGAGATGGAAACTACTATTGGAGGAATATGAGTACGAAGTACAATACGGGGCTGGTAAGAGAAACTGTAATGTAGATTGCTTAAGCAGATACCCATTGGGATGTCTTATAGCTAGTAGTGAGGGTTTAACCTGGGAAAAGAAGCAAAAAATTATTGAGGAAATGCACAACTGTCCCGTTGGGGGTCACCAAGGCATTCAGAGCACAATTGAGAGGATTAAACTGTACACATCATGGCCAGGAATTGAGCAAGATGTAACAAAGTTAATAAGGGAATGCAAAATTTGACAAGTTAATACAGATACTAGACCTAAAATTAAGCAGCCTTTAGAAATTACAGACACGCAAGAGGCACCATGGAACAAAATCTATTTAGATATAGTTGGTCCTCTTCCACAGACAGTTAGGAATAATAAATATTTGTTGACATGCCAAGATAATCTAAGTAAATATATCATAGCTACACCCATCGAGAATCAAAGTATAGAGGCAGTAACTGTTGCCTTTATGAAATACATTGTATTAATTTTTGGAATACCCCCTAGCATTGTTACAGATCAAGGTACCAACTTCACGAGTGACATGCTTAGACGATTGTGTAAATTACTTAACACAGAAACGATAAATACTACAGCGTACCGACCTGAAAGTAATGGAGCTTTAGAAAGAACTCATAAAACTTTAGTGAATTACCTAAGATGTTTCTGCGAGCCTAAAAATCCCGACTGGGATGAATGGATACAGTTCGCATGTTTTACATATAACACTACTCCTCATTCAGTCACCAAGTACACTCCTTATGAGCTTATATTTGGTAGGAAGGCTAATATACCGGGTGTGTTGCAACAAGTACCACAACCTCTCTATAATTATGATGACTTGGTGCAGGAAGTGAAGCAGAAAATGCAAAACTGTCACCAGATTGCCAAAGAAAGGTTAATACAATTTAAAAAGTCTCAAAGTGAAAGAGTGAAAGCCAACGCCGCTAATTTCGATGAAAGCGACTTAGTGCTGTTAAAAGTAGAGGCAAGAAATAAATTAGAGCCTCTCTGGAAGGGTCCATTTGAAATTAAGAAAATAAAGGGTTCTAATGCTGTTGTACAAGAATTAGGAAAGAGAAAACAACACGAAGTGCATATGAATAGGCTAAGACCATACTTCTCTTCAATTTCAGGGAATAGCAAGCATGATAAGGATACAGTTTGCAGTAATAGCGTTGCTGGCACTATGGACTAAGTGTGCAAACTTGCAAGATGTTCAGAGCGTTGAATCAAGAACAGGCATATACTTCGATGAAGTAGGCACTATAATGTTCTACCCTATGCAATGGAAGGTTATCTCTTATGTCAACCTTGAACCAACACGTTCAATATGGAAGCAAACTAAAGATCACCAACGTCAGATATCTAAATTCTGTTCAGATTTAAAGACTAAAGCATATTACCATTTGACAGATTGCGGGTCGTTTGAACAATACCTAAGGGCAAAAATTAGGTACATAGACAATTTAAAAGATTTAGTGGGAGAATACCTTAAAAATTCAAATTCAAATCATGCCGATGAGGTTGGGAAGTCAACTAGAACAAAAAGAGGCGTGCTGAATTTTGTAGGCGATGTTGCCAAAATTTTATTTGGTACACTATCACAGACGCAGAAGAGTATAATAAACACATTTCTCATCTTGAAAATGAACAGGCCGAGTTTTTGCATATATCCAAGGAACAGTTAACAGTAATTAAATCCACAATTAGTTCAGTGAATTTAACTTTACAAAGAGTTGACCAAAATGAAAGGACATTAAAATCCGACCTTGATAAATTAGTAAAATATACTGATAAACAGATGAGAAGTGCCATTGGTGAACATCATGCCATCAGCGGATGACTTGCATCAAGACCGACGAAGTGCAAAAGTTAATAGAAGAACAGGAACACCACAATTTTGCTAAATGGTATGCAAATATACCCTCCTGGAGCTCAGTACTGGGAGTAATTATTGTGATTGTTGTAAGTTTATGTTGTTGCTTCTGTTACTGCAAATGTTCCAGAAATTGTGTATTTTGGATAAGAGAAAAATGTGTAACTAATAATTGCCTTCGGCAAACACAGGAGCGAGTATATTGTGGTAATGTTAACAATTACAACAATGCAAGGGTTCAGTACACTCAACCAGGGAGTACGCTTTTTAAAGAGAACTAATTAAATTAGAATTATGTGACTCGTTCTTGTGTACAACAGAGATATTGTAAGTTTTTTGTGTAAAGGCCAAGGTCAGGGTACCATTCTCAGTCCAGAGGGACATATAATCTTTAGACTATTGCGTAACATCGGTCCAGTACTGGGTTCGAAAGACTTAATACTTTGAACCCTTTACTCATTACGCATTGCGTAATACGCGTAATCAGTCATTACTAGGTACCCTCTACTCTAAATTTACACATGATATGTGCTGAGCTAACAGCTACACATGGCACTTGACATGCGCAATGACTTGATGCACACTGACATTGGCCTGATATAATTATTGATGTAAACTGTACTCTTGCTAGGAAAACTGGGTTCTGTTAGATTCCTCACGTACATGTCTGCTGCCTAAATACATCTTTATCTACTGGACTCGTCGGATTTCTCTGTGTTGCTAGCCACCTCAGGTTCTCTGTGAGAAAGACTTAGCTCTTTCTCCTTACTTACTCCAATCCCAGAACGAATACATCCTTTAAATTCCTATCCTTAGAAGAAGAAAACGTACCACATCACCTGGTAAACACGTTACACCATATTTCGCTTTACAGACTATACACTTAATGCTACAAGGTTTTGTGGTAAATAAATGTTCGTCATCTGATAATAGGTTGTAAATAAGCCCACGTGCAGAAATAGTTTACGCGTTAGTCTCAGAAACGGAAAGGGGAATAGCAGTAGGTAAACAAACCGCAGACTCTACGATAATCAGTAGACCAACTAGTTGTTTACCACTGGGCCTACATCAACACTTACGTGATGTATAGCAGTCTTTCATTTTAGCTGCATCCAACGACAACATTTAACGTAGTATTCTGTTTAGTAATTCCACAGTTTTACAATATTCATTTCTGTGGCTATCATCAAGTGAGAATGAAGAATGGCGACCTTGTATACAAATGCAGAATGCACGCAGGTGCTTCTTATCTGGGGGAAGCCCGAAGGAACGCAAGAGAGGCTTAGCTACATTTCCAAAATTTGGGAGACGTTTAGGTAAGACAGGCAGCGCACGTCCTAACAAACACTCCCGTGAACATCCACGGACACGCCGTACTGTACAATTTAGTACATTTTCAGGTGTTCTACGTCACATAAAAAGCTATGCTCAAAATGTATGGAATTTGGTGACAGCCATTTTGAATACCTTCAGAGTTGATTAAAATGTCTTCTGTTTACTTACAGTATTTTGGTTTCCTTTTTGTACATTTTCCTATATTTTATGATCCGTGCAAAATATGTTCTATGTATTTCAGAAATTCCACCACATAAAGAAGACGGCCTCTGTAAATCAGTGTTAGCGCGCCTGCCTCTGGCGCGGAACAGCTGAGTTCAATTCTCGGTGCCGGTGTGGGGATTTTTTCCCCCGCTGGGAGGTCTAGAAAGGGGTGTACACAGCCTCGTTAGGTCCCTGAGTGGCGAACTGGGGAGCTATTCGTTTGAAAAGAAGCGGCTCCTGGTCGAGAAGACCGCATAACCAACCAGGAGGGACAAGGGCACTGACCATGTTCCATCTCTAGTACTACACCTCACTCATGACGGCTGTGGTGGGCAGAGGTGGGGGAAGCAGTGGTCAGGCGGTAGGCCTTGGCCCGGATGGAATGTTGTGCCACAGGGTTACGGCTTTTTACCACGTAAAGAGAAAGTTTCCATGCATGGATTGATTAGCAATAGAATCACATGGTACCTTTCTATGGAACACACTGTCCAGAGTAAAAGCTAACAATTGTAGTGAATGTAAACATGCCATTCAGAGGATGGACGCACACGGATGTCATAAAGGGGAAACAAGCAACCAAACGGAACTGTGGTTGGCAATTACGAAATGAGATAGTGCTCCGATGGACCTTTTCGTCATTGGCAGTGTAAGGCATAACTTTCACGCATGTGTTCCTCTCGGTGTCGTTTCTCTAGCAAAGCAACACCCAGAAAAAGGAAAGCTAATCTCAAGGAAAATTAAGCTGAGAATATATTATAATGGAACTTACCAAATAAAAATGGAATGGTGAACCTATTATATTTTACGCATAATGTTAAAACAGAATTATATACCATGTGGCCCACTTCATCCGGGATTGGCGTAAGTAGATAACTCTTCGTGTGTTAAAACAGTTGCTGAACAGCCGAAAAGGTCTCACTTTACTAGCAGGATCTTTATTTTCCAGGGAATAAGCTCACCCGGTATATGGTGCTATTGTCTAACATTTGAATTGCAGATTGTAAAGTGCAAGCATGAGGGCACGTAATGTTTCATTGGTATTTGTTCGTTTCTTATTAATGCTATTGCATTTTGTTATTATTGTGACTTTGGTGGTGGGTGCGAAGTAAAGAAGACAGATGTAGTCGAGATAAAGAAACACTTTTATTTCCGTAAACAGTAACTTTGTACACTCGTTGCAACAACAAGAAAGTCTTTTCCGATTCTCCAACAGCACGGCTCCGAACTCGTAACACAAAGAACTAACTGTCCCTTCTCCGTCGGCACGACTACTCAACGCTTCACATACGTCTCTTCTTTCCGTCGGCACGACTACTCAACGCTTCACATACGTCTGACTCCCCGTCGGCACGACTACTCAACGCTTCACATACGTCTGTCCTCTCCGTCGGCACGACTCTTCAACGCTTCACATACGTCTGTCCTCTTCGTCGGCACGACTACTCAACGCTTCACATACGTCTGACTGTCTGGACTCCTCCTCTGTCGCACTTTTTCCGCTATTTATATCTCCCAGGCACTATTCTGGAAAGTTCAGTTATTGCGGTGGAATACAAAGCGGAAGATTCCAGAAGCTTCTATCCTTTTTTCTCTTTCGGCAAGCACCCCAACAATGCGGCCATGCTCTGTCTCTTTCCTTCGGCTCCTTTGCGGTAGTGCCGACAATAATGCGATGGGTGACACTGCTGTTGTCGGCAATTGGATGCGGCGGGCGCGGTGACATTATTATAGTTATATTAGTTATATTACTTATAGTAGTATATTATTTATATATTTATATATAATCATTATATTATTAATTTGTAATAGTAATAATAATAATAACAATAATAATAATAATAATAATAATAATAATAATAATAATAATAATAATAATAATAATAATAATAATAATAATAATAATAATAATAATAATAATAATAATAATAATAATAATAATAATAATAATAATAATAATGATTAACATTAATAAGAAACAAACAAATGCCAATGAAACATTACGTGCTCTCATGCTTGCACTTCACAATCTTTAATTTGTCATGTTAGACAACAGCACCATATGCAGTGTGTTTATTCACTGGAAAATAAAGATTCTGTAAGTAAAGTGAGATCTTCTGGTTGAATTGACGGTAATGATCATATCCGCTTCAAGTTAATGGTTTTCAGGGTGTCAGTATACTGGACTACATGTGAATGACAGAGGCTGTGGAAACTCTCACTATGTCCATGCGTGGGATGAGAATGGATTCATTCCAAATGCATTCCTTATTTTTAGCCTGAAATAAAAACTACTGGCCAGCATCATGGAAAGAATGCCGAGGATTTAGGAAATGGACCATTGCCCAAAAGGCTATAACATTACCTTCTTAACGTGAAATACAATACTCTAGAGGACGAAAGAAGATTGCACTTCATGAAGATGACCTCGCATTACAGTACTCAGACCCCTAAGTCACTACTATCAGCATGACAAACATAACGTGAAGTTGACATTATTTTATTATATTTATACTCAAGAACAATGTATATCGTTATATATCTTTACATGTGCATCTTGTGTTCATGTTATTTGTTCATATTATTTGGAAATTTAAAAATAATGTATATCACCTTATAAAGGCACCTTATAAATTTACAATAGCTTTCACAGTTTTAAATAAGTGCTGGATTTGTGATGGTAATTGGGCACCCAGCTGCACGCAATGGTTAAACTGGAAATCCCTACGACTCCCTTCTGGAGATGAGTGAAGCCAAGCCACGTTTTCATTGGGGTTGGTTCTATTTCTCAACTAAACTAGTTCCACAGTATTTTGATGTCAATTGTTTTCCTTTGCTTCCCTTGTTCGTTTCCTTTTTCTTTTCTTTCTTAATTCATACAGATTCATACGACACAGACATAAACTCCCATGGTCTAGGTGCAACATGAACCCATAGCCCCCTGTGAAATGGAACGCCAGCGATCACGAATACCGGGCCACCCTTTCATTTTGCCAGGCTTTCCGACTACCAGATTTCATGATAGCTACCTCTAGCTGTGTACTTGTGGTTTTTGATTCAATGTGTACAGGTGTTCTCTTCAAAGCACATTTTAATTAATAATTGCCCAGAAAGCGTACGGAATTTTTAAACAGGAGTGGTAATACAAAACAGAGACTCAGGAATTTATTAATATTTCATTATTGCACACTAAATCGCTTCCATATGTGCACCATGTGTAGCACGAGGAATCTATCTGTCTCAATTCAACCTCATCATTTGATGTGAATCTTCGACCGCACGGCCTTTTCTTCAAGTTTGGGATGGGAAAGCATTCTCTGGTAGTCAAACCAACTGAATCTGGAGATGTGGAATACTTAGAAGCAATGGTCATGTTGTTTTGCAGCAACAATCCCAGGTGTGTTGAAGGTACATTGTTGTGATGAAAGAGACCTTTCTTTTTCGTAAACTGTGGATTTAGGCATTTTTAGTTGACCGTGTAAAGCGTGTTTCTCTCCGATGATGGTTTTGTTCTTCTGGAAATAGCCTATGAGTGTCACACCATGAGAATGCAAGAAAACCGTATCCATGATTTTCCTGCAGAGGGAAACATTTTTGCTTTCTTTGGTGCATTTTTTACCTGCTGCCGACCACACCTTTTGGACAGTTATTGTCTCTGGCGTGTGGTGATTAACCTACGTTGCATCTATTATAGTGAAACGTCGGAGAAAATAACTGAAATTGCATTTAAATTCAAGCATTCTTGAAAAATGTTCCTTCCAATGCATTTTTGTTCCTCCATTGTTAACAAACGTGGCACCCTACAAGCAGAAAGCTTTTGCATACTCAAAACTTTGTGTTACTACCTATCGTGATCTTCGCATTCTCAGCCAACTCGTGCACCTTCAATCTGCTATAACTAATGCGACATCATGAACTCTTATTACTATCTCGTAGATCGTAGAATTTTGAGACGCCTTGAGCCCTAATCATTTTACACTGTTGTAAGATCACAGTTAAATTCAGGAGAGTATTTCGTAACCGTCGAAAACGGTTCTACATATGTGGAATTGAAATAATTTTGCATTTCTATTAGGATTACACCGTTCAAAGCGTTGCACTTTATCACAGCTTTTATTTCAGTTTTATGAATTTGGGTAGAAAGTTTAAAAACTGATTTGTTTACACATTCGTCACAAATAAGTGACTACACATACACGTCTCAGACTTCATAGCGCGCAATCTAAGGGGCAATACTTCACAACTATCATATCAATTTCGGACATCTTCAAGTATCTCTGAGCCGGACAGAAAAAATTTGATTACCCCTCGTAAACGTTCACATTTATTAAATCCTTAGGACCATGGAATTTTCAAAGTAATGTTTGTACCTGCAAAGTCTGGCTCAGTTTAGTTTCGGAAATAAAACTTTCTTCTTGGAGCATCTCTTCGTTTGTCAATAGGACTATACTGAAACGTATTTGACTCAATAACTAACTGACAACTTGTGGAGGGGGACAGCACCTTGACCGAAATAGATCTTTTGTGCCTATGCCCCCAACGGAGCACCCTCTGGAGGATGGATGAGGTGAATGGATCCTAAGGGCGACCGGAACGTTGCCACAAACAGAGCAGGTGGCAAGGTCCCTACATTTTCCCAGTTAGAAGCACCCGGCGAGGACTGGCTTAGCTCCCCTCCCCCCTCACGCATTTACCATCCCATGGGGGGGGGGGCGGAAAGCAGTGGCTCGCCTTCCAATCTGGGGGACGAGATTTCCAGAGCACATTTGTTCCCCCTGCCGTGCAGCAGCCGCGACGCTCGCCGATACTTCCAACCCTGAAAAAAATCTATGGAAATCCTTCCCAGCATTTGCCTGGCAACCCAGGGAAACCTCTGAAAATACCCATGGGTCAGGAAGGTCGGCAAGGGGGATCAAACTTGCGACCTCCCGAATGCGGGCCACCGACGTTACCGCCTGAGTCATCTCGCTCGGTGAAATGTGTTTACTATATTATTGTATTTAATGTATAATATACGTAGCAAAGCTACAGCGGTATAGCTTCTCTTGCGATTACTGAACTTACGTTGTGAGCAACTCCTTCAACGTCACACAATAGCACGCCAAAATACTGTAGAAGTACAATATTACACACATTTGCTCTAATATTAACTTTTAGTTGTATGTTATTGCTGCTGGATAATTAGGTACATTTACTGAATATAAATATGTCGTATCCGGTAGTTTTAAATGATATACCATCTACTAAATTTAATTGTTCCAGGCCAACTTTAGAAATAATTTTGTAAACGCAAAACTGTTCATGCATTCTTGATACTTGGAGGCTTTAGAAGTAACAACTGGAGCACACTCAAGGCTTGGAAAAGCGGCTATCACCCGCACAATTTGCTGATAGCGTTTTTAACATTATATTGCACCCTCCCTCCAAGCAAACCAGCGTACGTGGATTACAAAATAAGTATGGACATTATTGATGTCCTTGAATTTCTGTAACCCGTATGGCAACTTTAAAAGTGTATTATTGATGAACTATGTACCTTTTTCTGCATTATTGTATACAAATGTTTATTCTTCAATTGCTCTATACAATACAAGGCATGTGAAGAAAGTGAGGTTCACACTAAATATTTCATTTCTCCCGTTGCCTTCCTAGGTAACATGCAGCATTCGTAATCAACAACATAATATTGGTGCATTTGTACCTTAAGGAGAAATAGGTTTTTCAGAAACGGAGGTAATTGTCGAATGATTAAAGTTGTCTACAGTTTTCGTTGCTAGCAAATATTTTGACTTACATTATTGGCAATTCCGAACAATGACATTCACAAAGTATCACTCTGTGGCAGTTTATCTACTACATAGTTTCATCTTTGATAACTCAAATTTGATCTTCCACGACTAAATTAATTTTGGTCATGACGCTTTCGTGACATCGAAATAAGTGATGCTTGTACAGTTTTGATCCATTACTTAAATTTATTTTTGCTTACTTTTGCATTGAAGCTCCCAAAACTGCACGTATACTTATTTCACCTTAGCTTAATTTGGGTATTACATTTATGGCTACTGCATTAATAGTGAATTGCCATTCGCTTCTTCTTCAGTTTAGGCGACACTAGCTTAAACACATCTAATTAGTTCCTTTTTTCCTTTTCGGGAAATCGTTTCCAAATTCCTTCATAAGTGGATTTGGCTTCTGGAGTTTACAGCTTTTAGTTTTAGCAGAGCGAGTAGAAGGAGAAGTGTGATCACTGCTGTAGTTCATGTGTTCCGCCGCACAGATGGCAGCGCAACTGCTAGTGCGGTACAATGCTAATACGAACACTAGCGTTTCGCAGGAGATTCACTGGAAAAGTAGCAATGGAGAGGAATATTGTCGTTCAACAATGACTAACTCACGCATGCACATTCTGGCAGCCATTAACAGAAATGCAAGTCAATAATGTTACCACTAGAATGCAAAATGGCATTAAAGGAATGAAGTAAAATATAATTTCCAGTGAATGAAAAGTTAACTTTGCTGCAAGAATAGTACAAGCTACTTGTATTTTGTTCTACAGATAAAAATGTGCTCACCAATGTTGAAATCAGCTGTTAGTAACTTTTGACAATTTCCGAGATGATTTTGCAGCCTTTGATGATTGTAATTCCTCTCTTGTTTCTTTGGTGCGGAAAAAGAAGCGACACTTCATGTAATGCAGAATTAGTTTGGGGACAAGATCCAGTAAATGTTCCTCACAACACCCAATTCCAGAAGCAACACTAATTTGGTTAACACTGTCACAACAATCGAAAAATATATCGCCCCACAAGTTACTTTCATTTGAAAGTCTATCTGCTAAAACCCCCTCTATTTGCGAATGAACGCTATATACAGATTTAGAGGGATAACTAAGGCATACATTGTCTGTACCAGTTTTGTGGTCTTTAATTGCAGTTAAAAGTGATACGGAGGGGAAATCTGCACACTTGCCATGGAGTAAATTAACACATGCTTTACAATCTGTTATCTTTGAACAGTTGTGTACTATATACCCACTCAAGTGATATACCAGACATTCTTTAGCCATATCTTTCTGAGTAATTTCAGGTACATTGTTTTCCCATTCTGGTATATCAGGTTCCTCAATCACAATTTTGTCCTTAATTTTGCTCTCTATATTTGCTGTAATTCCCCTATTGTGGCTCTCTGTTTCCTTTGCTAATAACCTCATTTGGTTAACGAATGATGTTAAAGGCAGCTCTTGCCTATACTCACAATTGCCTCCAGATGATATTGCTAATTTGGTTGGAACGTAAATTGACTGTAACATATGTAACTGGAGAAAATCGACTGTAGATGGATGATCGTCGCAACTTAAAGACCGTAAAATTCCAAAGTGTCTTTGTATTGGGCCTTGATTTAACTTGACTGTCAGTAGGTATTTCAGTCCACTTCTCCACAAATATTCTGCTACTTCCAGTGTACTCTGTATGGTTACTCTTAAAGACTGCAATGTCCTTTCAGAAGCGAAAGTATTCTGTTCTTCATTAAGGATATGCATCTGTGAAATTTTGAAAATCCACAGTTTTGGTTCAATTTATTTGACAATTTTATGCAGTAATCAGAGCATATTGCATAGTATTTATACCAAGTTTCATGCATATATCTATCTTAGTTCCTTAGATATTAATTTTTTTATTCAACTTTTAAACTGTTTTGAAAAATCATTCCATACGATGCACTTATTTTTTAAAAAAATTGTAATTTTATAATTAAGTACATTAATAGTGTATTAATAAATTGCTAAGATGAATTTTTATTTTTACTGCTAGTTTGGGTGTAAAAAATTGTTGAACATGAGAAATAATTATTTTTCTTAAAATTTTTCATTACACAAACTTTATTAATTTCATTACATACAAAATATTAAGTTTATCAAAAAATCATCTTAGCATTATCTTTTTTAGTTAATTATGAGGAGGTACACAAAATTTCATACATTTATAAGAAAAACTGCATCGTGCAGAGCAAATTAAATCTGAAGAAATGCTGAAAAACTGAAATACGATAAAAAGAGGTTTTAAAATTGCATCACAAAAAATAGCAGGTTTCTGACCTTTTAGCTGTTTAAAAAGGTGGCCTGGTAGACTCAGCTGTGTGTACTCTAGGACTTGTATAGTTTTGACTTAAAACTGTGTCACAATCATTGCATTTAACAACTATTTTAGATGCAAATCCCAAAAAACTTGTAAGTTTTACATCTAGACTAGCACGGTCACATTCACCACATTTGGTGCCCCTGAAAATATTCTGCCATAAGCTTGAGTGTACCAAGGTGAAGTCATGGGAGGATTCTGAAATATGTGTTTCATCTCTTGTAAACATTGAGAGTTTAGTGTTAGACACTGCTCTTCACAAAAATACAACAAGAACTTCGCCTCTAAACACTTTTATTTCCTTCATCTAGATCTATAACATCAAAACAAACATTTAGGAGGGAAACAGAGTGCAAACCTACCGTCAAATGTTTTGAAGTGCAGCCAACACACGTTATGATAAACAAACAACCCTGCCTTACATTATTCCGCGAAATTCAAATAAGAAAAATGAAAAGCACTAAGTCACGCTCAAAATCTTCGATTTTAGTGGGTACGCCCACCTGCAGGGAGCCATTTAAATGACCACGTGACATGGTTTAAAGGGCCGTAGGGGTATAAAAAGCACAGAAAACAAAACTAGAAGAATCATAGTATTTAATAACACCAAAATCAGTTTTTGTGATTTTTGACAGATTTTGGGCTATTTTCACAGATGCATATCCTTAAGAAGTGATGTCCATCTCGTAAGTATATCGAATTTGTTTGGACCTTTGTGCAGCCCATTTATAGGCAATGATGCATTTAATATATCTACGAGGCAATTTAGCTCTCTGGTGAACTGTTCCGTTTTTTTCACTTCCTTCGAATCCAGCAAAGTGTCTCTCCCGGAAGAATTTAATACCATTAGCCACAGATCGGCTAAACAGCTGGAAAGCAAGCCTCACATTCATTTTCTGAAATGTATTTGGGTTGATATGAGCTTTCGTAAGCTTGGGGCAGACTCTCATTCCCGAAAACTGAGAACAAGTATCAGCTTCATAAAGCCGTCGATAGTACAGAAAATTAACGTTTTCATTGCTGTAAGAAACTTCGTACATTTTGTGCACATTATTTCTTATGCATTTAATTATGTGCACAAAGTCTGAAAAAGCCCAAAGTCGCCTGCTTGTATCGGTAGGATGGGGTACTGAACATTTAACATTATTACGTTTGCCACATACTCCCAAACAGTTCCACAGTTTCTTGTTAGACTGCCTCCCATCTGATGTAAAACCAAGTACTCTAGCTCCTGAACCTTCCAGTTGAATGATAACCTGTATTAAAATTTGTGCCAAAATGTCCCCTGGAGTTGCGTTTCTACTTGCGTAGATAGCTACAGGTTGCACCCAATTATACAATAAAGGGACATACATAAATACCAGGACGTGATTGGCCAATTCATTTTTACTTTTTTCTGGGGTTAAATCCCCCAAATATACAAACTCATCCACTTTCAAAGAATTAGAATCAAATCGAACTTCTTCTTTTAACTTAACTTCGTCAAAAATTAAAATTCCACGTCGTTCGTTTTCATTCTTATGCTTTAAAAATTCAGATATTGCATTTACAGCATGGATATTAATGCCTTAAGGACATTTAAGACTTTTGATTAACTTTCTTAAATGTGATTCTGATGGAAGGGGAAGTAGATTGTGATTTAAACAATGTCTGTATTATTTGGGTGACTTGATTTTTAAAAGCTGGCTATCTAAAAGAAATTCTTCATTATATCTCATGCCTTTCTTTTTAGTTGCCTTTGATCTTTTCAAAATTGTATCAACAACAATTTTTTTTTACTTAGGCATTTTGTTCCATCAGATTCATCGACATTGCTACTACTTCCATTTACTTTCCTTTCAAGTACTTGAATCTTGGCATTGGCTACTTTCAATTGACTTTTTAGTATAACTATATTACGCTGTTGTTGCTTTAACGTTTTCTTTAATAGGCCTACTTTATTATTAAAATGTCTACTGGTCTCCCCTGTCAGGGGAAAATTAACAGTCGTATTTTGAAAACCTTCTGCATGATTCCCACTGTCTTCTAAATTGGTATCTCTTTCAACCCTTTTTTATGGCCGCTGTGAAGGAGGTTTACGGGAGTGCATTGGCCGTGATAAGTATTTAGGAAGATTAGGAAAAAGATGTGGAACTGCATGAGGCATCAACTTCCATCTTTGCCTTGCAATCTCTACATTTTCTCCATTAACTACAAACTTTTCTACTATTATCAAAAGCTCTTCTGAAAAATGTAAATCACACACGTAACTATTAGATGAAAGGCACCTGTCCTTTCTTGGTATGGCCCTCTCCCATTTAGAAAACAGTAGTTTATCTTTTGGAGGTGTAAAGAAATGTTTACCTATAGATTTGTCATATCCAGATCTACAACCAGGCACGAAACACATAGGCATGTCGATTATTTCTATAAATTCACAGTTTCGTAAAAATTAACAACAATTCATCGCACTGTAACAAACACAGCAACCATACACAACAACACTCCAATGCAATGGCCAGCGAAACGTGCTGTAAATAGCCACACTAACGACTTTGCTGCCACCTGACGGTGGCGCCAGGTAGCTCTTGTATAACCATATGGAAGAGCAGTGGAGTGATCACACCTCTCCTACTCGCTCTGGTTTTAGGTATAGGGAAGTACCTATTAGTACCTGCTGTGTATCACTCAAGCTCACGGTTCTCACTTCTAGCCTAGTGACAAGTAAAGGAGCCCATTGTTTGTTTGTACTCTAGGACACGTTGTGTTTTTATTTGCTACCATGTTGCTCCGTGCTCTACCCATAACTGAAGATCTACAAGTCATAAACCGGACACTTCCTTTTAAGACAAACAAGATAACAACTAGCGATGAACTATTGGATATGTCAGAATATTTAAATTTATTAAAATGGAACTTAGGTGAGTTATTTATTGAACAAACAGTGCTCCAAAATATGGTGGAAGGGGCACTGATACAGCAAACTTAATTGAAACTACGAAAACAACAAGGTATACAGGTATATTAGGATGACTAATAATAATCAGAATTTGCGGAAGCGTTCACAAGGAATACAAATGAACCTTATTTACATGCATATGACACCCAGGGCCTGGTATTCCCAAGGACTAGCATAATAGTGGCAAGAAGGGAATGAGTGACCGCATCTTACGTCAAAGTGCAAATTCTACTCAATACTCCAACAAATCGGTGATGGACACTATACCGAAATTTGATTACTTTACCTTTTCTCACTGAACGTTTAAAAATGTTTCAGTGACCATTGAGTTCACTGGAAGGAATTGTATAACTCACGATTTGTTTATTCTCTTATTTTCTGATCGTGGAATAAATTGGGTGCAGCGCAAGTATTGAAAGAAAACTAAATCGATGTCCTTTCGCAAGTAGCCAATAAAATGCACATTGATAACAGTTGCTTTAAATGCACACACACACACACACACACACACACACACACACACACACACACACACACACACACACACACACACACACACACACACACACAATATCCTAGAATTTATTGGCCAAAGCGATTCAATTATTTAATTGAAAAGAACGAGGTAGTCATTGTAGCCTTACGAAAAAAGAAAAAAAATATATATACTCATATAATAAAAAAGAAAAAAATATATATAAAATAATATAAAAAAGACAAAAAACTATAGATACATTAAATAAATAAAAAAAAAAACCACACACACACACACACACACACACACACACACACACACACACACACACATATATATATATATATACACATCTTTAAATCCCATACTTATACTCATGACAATCTGCGTCACTCACACGCCGAAATTTCTCCCTGCACACAACACGAAACAATTTTTAACACTAGGCTGAAGAGGGTTTAACCCTAAAAAGCCCTGGTATGGATATTTTTGTCATACCCAAATTTCAAATTTTTATTTTTTTGTAGCCGATGATGTACGCCTTCTTCAAAATGAGAACTCCTGCCATGTTTGTTCTTTGTGTTCATTTCCCTCATTACTAGGCTCTACAGAAGATAACTTGCTATGAGGACTAAACAGAACGCATCGTTTTCTCTAATGGTGTGTGATACATTACAGTAGAAACTGGTTTGATTTTTACATATTCCATCTGGTTTGAAAGAGCACTTAACAGATCTAGTTGCCTAAGGAACTCATGTTCGAAAACTTGCCGTTTTGTACTACACAGTTGACAATGTTACTAAACTTGAAATCTCCCACTTTACGGTAAACAGCCTAAATTGAAAGGATATGCAGCTAATCACCTGATGTCATAAGTATTGCTTCCAGGATCACCTGTATACAATCTTCTATGGCTCGAAGTTCACGTCCGTTTCACCAGTTATTGTGGAAAAGACTACAGTACAGTGCAAAACACGTTTGGCTATAACACCAACATGAGATTACTTTACGGCGAAACTCAACATATTTAGTTGAACTGAGCAATGCTTTATGCAGAGCGTTTTCACAATGAGCTATTCTAGCATATGCCACTTCTGTCCGATTAAGCAGCTCAGGTGGCACTTTTCATGTTCCAGGCCGCCTAACGGGTGCAAGGTAATTAACCTTTCTGCAAGAGACATAGGGAAATGCCTTGCAGGATGTGCAGCTATACGTCTGTCAGCACATATGGTTCCAACATGATGGCGCACCAGCACACTTTTTCCCTGATGGCCGCCTAAAAAACCCTAGCGCAACAGTCCTTCGCGAGCCAAGGTGTACCGTCCGGTCGCTGCGTACCCCACCTCTGACCTCAACAGGTGTCATAAAAGGGGTCTAGAACTGGAGGGTGGGACGTGGTTAGCGCCTCGAAGTGACGGCCGTCTACATGAATAAAAATATGGGTAAAGGTGGACAGGCCGCGATCCACCAACGCCTTGACCATCACTATTGTCATAACTCCTCTAAACTTTTTCGTATGGGAGCCCCAGGAAGGGTCTTTTTTATGTGACTTCTGTAGATTTCGAGGAAACTTGATTGTTCCAGTTCTGGTTGCAGCAGAAATAATTCACCACACATCTGGTGGTTTGAATGTTTGTACAAAAACATCCTTTGAGGTGCACTGTAAGCAACGAACTTTATGTGTGCCACAGCAAGCAGCTCCTGTAGTGACATAGGCAAAACGGGAGATTTGAACTTTGATATTTGATCTTGCCATCTCTGTAGTATCGTAATAGTCGCTATCCGGACAGGGATTCCTTACAATAACTTGAGCTACTAAGTAACTTCTCAACGTCTGGAAGGCCGCCCCGTAGCCGAGTAGTTAGACCATTCGCTTCTCACCAAAGTGGCCTGGGTTCGATCCCAGGTAACCGCATGTGGGATTCGTGGTAGATGAAGCGGCGCTGGGGCGGGTTTCCTCCGGGGTCTCCGGTTTCCCCCGCCACTTCATTCCACCGGTGCTCTTTTCGTGTAACATCAGTGTCATCGCCTGCGCTGCCGTAGTAGTAAAAGCGGGCGTCAAACACGTAAAAAAAAAAGTCTGGAAGGGTGTAATAGGAATTTTGAATACTCTGTACATCGCGCCCTAGAGCTCATCCAAGTGTTAACAGTATATTACGTCTAACAATACACTTTTAATACAAACTGAAATTAATTAAAAAGTGAAATTACTTTAAATAGCGCCTTCCTATCACACATTCAGTGTGGGTCTGTGTGGCTCAGTTGGTCAGGCGCTGGCCTACTGATTCCAAGGTCGCGGGTTCAAATCCGGCTCAGACCGATGGTTTCTATATAGCGTTTCACTCTTAGAAGACAGTATGGAGTTAAATGGGACATCTCTGTCTCTATCTAGCGCATACAAGCTGTCATTAGCCGCGTCCTTTTCTACCCTCGCTCTGTTGCCAGATTCCTAATAGCATGGTATAAATATTCATTTGTTATAAATTTCAGGTTTGAACACATTATCCTATGCAGAATTGTTTTCTCTATCAGGTTATATCCTTTTCAGAGTCATTATACATTTCTATAGGTCCAAATTTCTTCAGAAAACGTTTTTTTCAATAGAAGTCCAATATTTGCTGTTTCTACACTCATCACGCACTAACTAACAAACTAACTGCTAGAATGCATCTATATTTTTTTCTTAGGTAGAGTAAACCACAGTGCTACTACCTGCCTACTTTGAATTCTCTGTGTTTACCCAGTTAAGCGTTATAATTTTTTAAATTAAATGTTTTCGGAAAATTTTATATATGTGCACTGCAAAAGTTACGCAGTGTGAAACTTTTTTGTTATTGAGTTTACATCAGGGAACCAGCGAGAACAAATGTTGAGGAAGGTTGGAGAAAGTTTTTAAAATAAACCAAAAGGCAGTAACCTCTTTCTTTTATCCAGTAAGGCAAACAAAATGTATTCATCTATTCAGCGTCAGGCCTGACACAGAAGATAGTATAAGGAGCAGCACTAGCATTAGTTCGAAAGAAGCCGTGTGTGTAACTGTGAGCTGTTATTGCGTTATTTGTTTAATATTTTTGTAAATATTTGTAGTTATGGAGGGTGAAGCTAGGAAGGGACGATATGTTGGTAAATAAAGAAGTAAGGAACGCCAAATAATTATGAATGTGTTAGATTATTTTTTTAAGTAAAATGCGTGTAAGTAAGGCGGTAAAAGAAACAGCTAATGCTATCTGGTGTTCAGAAACAGTAGTGTGTATGATTAAAGAGGAACTAATGAAAGGACCTCTAAGAACGCCATCGAAAAAGAAAGCAAAAACGGCGGGACTACACAAAACGCTAGGTTAACGCAATATGATTGAATAGTGCAAGGTGGAGTGCGGCGAATTGTTCATTCTTTACTGTTTGCAAATATTCCACTCACGCTGAATATAATTTTGTCACAGTTCAACAGTGATGAGACCCTACCAAATTTCTCAAGGGCCACTCTGATTTGGGGTTCGAATATGAAAGAAAAGGTAACAAGTGCATATTAATAGAAAGAGACGATATCGATATCATCAGATGGCGACATAAATATCTAAAAGACGTAAAAGGTTTAGGGACCAGGGGAAATCAATTGTTTATACAGGCGAGTCATTTGTAAATTTAGGTCATACAGTAACAAAGGCGTGGAGGGATACCAAAGTTAAAAGTGTCCGTCTCGTCAAGCAGCAATTGAAGGACTAAGTACAGGACTCAGGCCACCTCGAGTCGCTCGCGGAGAAAGATTCGCAACTAGTACATGTTGCAACACTGCGCTCCATTTAACGTGTACTGTCTTTTAAGGGTGAGACGCGCTTTAAGTGTGCTTAAAAACGATAGATCCATGTCAGTAGGTTTACTGGCACGTAAAAGAACTCCTGCAGGGCAAAATTCCGGCACACGGGCGACGCTGATATAATCCTGGTAATTGACAGCGTCGTTAAACAAAATAAAATTAAAAAAAAAAAGAAACATTCGACACCCCGTTTAAGCGTTTTCAATCTAGGTCAGCGATATAGTAGATTTAAAGGAGCCAAATAAATATTTTTTTCTTTCTACTCTGAGACCGCCGACTAATGACCTTATGCTGTTAAAGCTGAATAGCGTAGACCAATTGGCTAAGACAACGGACATTACCAACCAGTGCCAGAGATTTAGTTTCGAATTTTTCTTGCGATACTAAACGGATCTGTGATAAAAGACGGTGTAAAGGAAGTGACTTATTTAGCTGTATTTCAACGGTTCTCTAGTAGCACTGTGTTGGAACTAACGCTTGGAATGTCATCAACGAATTTTATTTGTATTTAAAGTAATATTATAATAATGATCCCGAGGCGCAAGCCCTTTTCGGGCCAAGGCTTACCACCCGACCGCTCCGCCCCCCCCCCCACCTCTGCCTATCAGAGGCGTCATGAGTGGGGTGCAGTACTGGAGGTGGGACGTGGTGCGCGCCCCGGTCTCTCTCGGCCGGTTACATGGTCTTCACAACCAAGGGTCGCTACTTCTCAGTTAAGTAGCTTCTCAATTGGCCCGTCAAGGACCTAACGAGGCTACGTGCACCCCGGACCAGGTCTACCAGCGAGCGAAAATCCCTACACTAGTACCCGTAATCGAGCCCAGATCTCCTGCTTTACTAATATAATTTAATACGACAAATGTTAAACATGTGGCCAATTTATGTATCCGTGAAGTTATAAAATTGCGGAGATTTAAAAAGCTTTTGGTGTATTATTTTCTTCTAAGCCAACAAGCTAATGCGCTTTACAAAGCATGTGTTTTACAACAGACTATAAATAATTCACAGTGTGGTATGAAAAAGACACAAATTATTATTAAATATGTATGTCTGCGCTTCATAAATACTGCTGATTCACAATTACTCTGTTTTTCATTAGCGGGATGGTGGACATTAACCTTCTACTGCAGCACAGAAGATTTGGAAGACATCCTTAGCCTTTCCACACCTTTCATTTGCATGACGAATCAGGAGGACGAATCAAACCAACTAATCCTGTTAATAAAATACGAAATGCATGATCAAACTGATGTTGTTACTTTGCTCATTACGATGATTTTAACAATGATTATATCAGCGACCGTGGTGGCGACGATCACTACATATTGTTTTAAAGTGTTGCCAATGATTACGTGAATTCCGTGCATTCAAATTGCTGGTATCTTTATAAAAGCGAGTTTTAGTTTTCCCCCAAATTAGACATATTTTCTCTAGCCCACCCCCTTACCAAAAAAGCTTTGCACTTACCCGAATTTCATTTATATGCTTATGAAGCAAATTCCATTAATATGAAAGCAAACAAGACGTTTTCTCTTAAGCAGTGGTGCATTATGCTGAATTAGAAAATATCCACAAATATTGCTTTGCATCGTAACGACTTTTGAAATATTTCCCCTTCTAGAGTAGAAGGTGCTTTAGTAACACCTTTCCAATACAAAATGATGCGCACAAGATAGATATGTTTGATGAATGAAGCAGGAAATGTATTCCTGAATTTATATTTGTGACTTGATATTAGAGATATCGATAATAATGAACAGCAACAACAATTTCGCGACCGATCGGACCAGGGAAAGAACCACAGCCCTCGTATTTTTCTGTTTGGGAAGAACGGATCTGTTTATAGACATAGAAGCTGCAGCGGAATGTTCAGGTGTAGCAAGGTTGTCCAAACAATTAAACAACCTTACTTACAACACCACTACTCATAGTAGTGAGTACTATGGTTATAAAGGACTGGAACGTGATATGATGTTAGAGAAGCTCAATGACACCACAGCCACTGAAAATAAGTTTCAATTGGGACTTACTGACCTGCAATATGATTAGGAAGTGAAGAACTCCTTTCTTCTCGAAACAAGCTTGACTGATTTTTACTTAAAATTTCCTCAGTTGAAATTCCCGTGACTACACAGACATGCTGCTCACACGTTAATCGTGCTTACCTGTGTGAGTAGTGATTTTTTTTCATTATGAAACCTGTAAACCTAGTCACAGAAGCCAATTATCTGAAAGCGATTTAAAATGTAGTCTTTGGCTTTGTACAACAAAAACAGCTACTCTAAATATTGTAAAGATAATTAGAGAGGAAAAGGTACAAAATGTAAAAAACCTGAGTCACTATTGAATATAATTGTAAATATTGAATGTAGTGCCGCATATACTCGTAAATGGCAGAAGACCCACGAAATAGAATGTCCATTTACTCTATTAAGCACCCAGTTGAATGTGATATGAAATATTGTTTCTATTTCACTTTGTATACACAGTCAATACTGTCAATAAAAGTACAAGTCTCCTGATATTGCAAATCGTACAACTGTGCCGCCACTGCCTTTCCTTCCATTCTGCCCGCTTCTGGACGCACAGAATGACGTCACAGTGCACTGAATTGGGGCTATTTACTGCGACAAATCTATAATACAGCAACAACAATAATCACAATAGTTTAACAGCAACTGCAGTGAGGAAACCTTAATGCAAGAAATGTATTCGCAAACACTAAGCCTATAAAGTTGTGGGCTATGATTTCAATAAGGAACAAAGAAATAGACAAATATAAATATGAGGAATCATTGCTTTGTGACAAAGTCGTAGTTTCAACGGATTAATGGTTTGGAGGGCTTCCTAACATCTTCCCAAGAGGAACAATGTAATTAATACAGTAAATAAGTAATTGGAGTTTAAAGTACAACCAAACATAAGGTAGCTCTATCATCAGTAGCTGAAGTCGAATCAATTCCCTTGTAATTAAAGCAAATGGTAGTCTGTCACTCACATTCTACACGATCTGGTACAGGCCTGGGAGTTCAGGAGTTTGAAATGTGCCATTTACACCACCGTAATAGAACATGAAACTGTCATTCATCAGACTGAGCTTTCTTTTCTTTTCTTTTTTTTTTTTTTTTTTTTTTTTTTTTTTTTTTTTTTTTTTTTTTTTTTTTTTTTTTTTTTTTTTTTTTTTTTTTTTTTTTTTTAAATTAACGTCCTCCAACATTGTGTCATATCGGACGAATGAATGAAATGAAATGGGTGAAATGATGCTCAAATGAGCGCGAGGTCTATGGAGCTTTAAGTTACCCTTCTACCCTTCTCAGGGTAGGGAAAACCTCGGAAAAAAAACCTTACCCGGATAACTTACCCTAAGCGAGATTCGAACTCGCGACCTCTTGAACGTGAGGCAGACACGCTAACCATCACGCTACCGCGGCGGACATCGGACTAAGCAATTAATCGTTGTTGGTATATAACAGAAACCTCCCACCAATCCCACTACCACAACAAATTCCAGTCAGTAACAACCCAAATACTTACATATGTACTAAAATAGAATACCAGTCGAATTCTATAGTTAGCTTGTTTATGTACTACCAACGTTTGAGTTATAGGGATGAGCAAAATGGTGACGTCCACGAGCGTGAGTTCCTTTTGACAACTTCAGAATAAAGAAAAGGCGAATCATTCCCAGACCACTTTAACCCCTATGAATACTGACCCCTTGTCGTATTGAGGTGAATTTCCATGTAATTTAACCTTGTGATGTAAGGAATTACTATAATACTGAAAACCAAAGTAGCTTTGTCCCTTTGTCCTTGCCAGCTCCAAGAGCACATAAAGTATTAGTGAAAATTCAGCTGAAAATGGGACACCTACAGCTAGTTTCCTATATCATGTCCGGAGTTTTAAAACCTAATTAGGAAGTTATCGCCATCGAATACTTCCTATTTATTGTAATAATTCTGCAAAGTTTCGTGAAAATGCTGAACTGCAATAAGTCGCAAAAGCCCGTTGAGAATATATTGAGAAACGTATAGCTTAGAGTGGAGAAAGTCGTGTAAAACAAGTGAAGAGGTTAAACGCATTAATTGTTACGGTTGTTACTGCTGTGTTGTGCACATTCCGCAAATATCCCACACAAATAAAACTTCGTGTACGTATTACTATTTTTCAACTTAGAGGTTTTTAAGTATACCTTACAAGTTGACAAGTTGTCCCACAGGGAAAATACGCTTGAAGTACACAGAGAGCCTGTTGATTCCAGATAACAATGAAGTTTGGGTTGAGTTTTTCTTTCGAGCTTTTAGCTATTCCACTAGTGCCAGTATTTCTGAAGAGGAGTCTATTAATATCTAAAGAAAAGGGAGTGGTGAACCCTTTCAAGTTATATTTAGTTCAGGCGGCTGTCTAAAACAATTAACGGTCGCGCACACATAAATAGCATGAACATACACCATGTTTATGCCTTGTTATTTTTGTTCTAAATGTCAGAGGCTATACAAGGAAGAGGAAGAGTTTATCTCACAAAACTAGTTAGCAACAGAGTAACATAATGTGTTGAGAAGAAATGTTAACATATTGCACTTAAACTCTGGTTTAGATAAGAGACCATAGAAAAGCATGGTTCGGGTTTTTCGGCTCTGGAGCAATACATCTTCCATTTAATTGCGTCCAAAAAGATCACTTGCTTGTTTAGAAAATACATACCATTCCCAACCATTGTTCGATGAGTTTCCCCAAGTTCTTGTCATCTTATGCAAGGAAAAGACAATTTTCAACGATTTTTTTAAGTTGCTTATGTAACATGCTTAATTTATTGCGAAGAGTTACACATTCATTTTGAAACTATTCATTCTGAACATAACTTAGGTTTAGAATATCTGAAATGGTACATTCTCTTAAACATTGCTCACACACAGCGTGCGTGTTTAACAACACCAGCAGTAAGTTTGTTGGCATAACTAAATAATAATTAGTAATTACCATCTGAAATGATAGGTATACTTGATTGTTAACAACGTATATGTTTAAGTTATTTTGAATAGCACACTTCATGTTAAAAATTGACGGCCTAGTACCGTTTTTAGCCATTGTTGTAAACCATTTCGAAGAACATAAATAATTAATTGAGTAGCAAGACGCTGCATAACTTGTTAGTACTAGTACCTGCATACGTCAAGGAAGGAAACAAGAATATGTTTCTATGATGATGAATGAGCCCTTTCTGACTTTGTGTCACTCATACAGCACCAGTATGCGTCATAGTTTGCTAAATCGCATGGGTCATAGTGAGGTTATTAGCAACACAAGGGAAAAAAACCAAGTGGAAAGAAGAAATGAACTAATAATCAACTATAGAATGGTCCGGAATGTCGGCCCAAGGCCCATGTTGCCTACGGCTGAGGTGGACGATCATCCAGCCGATGGGGGAGGCTCCAGAGGCTCCAGAGGCAGTTCGAGTCGAACGGGTGCGATGGTTGCCCCGTCCGAGTGTCTTGTCCGCAGTACCTAGCCGTTATACGGCTTAACCTGCGCGATGGTTTCGATGATGTTGCTACAGGGATGTGTGTTACACTAGGAAATGATTTTTCAGATTTCAGATTATTTTATTGCAAGAATTTTGTCTGGTGCTGGTACATGGGGCCCAGCGTACAGACTTAAGTTGTCATGTTTTATACAATCTTTTTACACTTACATCTACTATGTACATTGGGTTTTTTGGTAACCCATACAGTGACTCTCTTTGGGTCACCGAGAACAGTTCCCATCTGTATTAGTTCTTGGTAATGTTTATGTTTTGACTTTGTCTTTTTCCTGTTACTTTTATATACATATATTTACACACATTCACTCCCGCATTCACTTTGGCATATCATAAGACATGCCCTCATACACGCACACACACACACACACACACACACACACGCACACACACACTCACGCACAGTGGGCACTTTAATTGGGCGTCCCAGCATGTTATAACAAAGCACTATTTACACACTTTAAATATTCACACACGATATGTACACTATATACACTCCGCGGTTATCCTGGGCGGGGCAAGGTGCAACTCCTGACCTGTTCCCTGGGGTGCAGGCCTCTAAGGTAGCGTGTGTGCGGCCTAGGGCCGTGTTTGCGTGGACGCGCATCAGTCGGTGAGCCGAGTGACGTTTAAAACATTTTAATACGAGCATGCTTCCGATGCTTCGGCTCACCTTTGCCGATATTGGCAATGACATAATTGTCGTGGTTTCTGATGCGCGCCCATGCGGCAGTGGCTCTTTTTGTAATTGCCTCGGGAATGGATGGGATTTGGGTTTCTTGGTGAAGGGTTTGATTAGTGGTTAGAATGGGAGCAGAGAGGATTTTTCGGAGGGAGAGGTTTTGGATGGTTTGGATGGTCTTCAGGGCGGTTTTTGAGGCATTTGCCCAGGCCACACACGCGTATAGACCTACCGACAAAATAAAAGCTTTGTACAGGACGATTTTGGACTTCAACTGCAGCTGTTTACTGCGGAAGATGGGGGCGCATAACTTTAGCCGCTGTCTGCCTTTGTTGGCGCTATTTTTATGTGGGAGGACCAGCACATTGTGCGGTCCAAGGTAACCCCTAAGTATTTGACTTGCCGACGACAATGCAATACTTGACTACCGACCGTTAGGTCCATTGCCAAAGTGTGATGCCGCTTAGAGAAATGTATCAGCTGGCATTTGTTAGGATTAATTTTGATTTTCCAGTCATGTTGCCATGAGAGGAAGTTGTTAACATAACGTTGCATTTCTGCAAGGCCGAAACGTGGATTTCTATGGTGATTGTATATTGCAGTGTCGTCAGCATACATGGCTACCTTACATCTGGCGTCCACTGGGAAATCGTTAGTGAATAATATATACAGGAAGGGTGACATGATTGCCCCTTGTGGGACGCCAGCCCGCATCACTCTCTCCCGTGAGGAGGAGCGGCCCACTTGGACGTAGAACTTCCGTTTTTCTAAAAAATTGTGCAGCAAGTACAGATAATTTTGAAGAGCCGGGAAATTGTGGTGCAGTTTGTAAATAAGGCCATTGTGCCAGCACCGGTCGAATGCGGCTTCTACGTCCAGAAATAGCGCCAACGTTGAAGCCCCATTGTTAAATTGCTCTGTTACGTCATCTGTTAGTCTGAGAAGCTGTAACTCAGTAGAATGTCCTTTTCGAAAGCCAAACTGTGAATTTGAGAGTTCATGTGATTCCGAAACATGTTTTTGAAGTCGAGAAAGTAGAAGTTTTTCGAGCAATTTATCAATAGTAGACAAGAGACTAATGGGGCGGTAGTTTTGCGGTTGTCTGGTGCTTTTTCCTTGCTTTGGGAGCATAATTACCTTGGCTCGTTTCCAAGTAGAGGGGAAATAGCCTTGCTGCAAACAGGCGTTAAATATTTTGGTCAGTTGCACCAGGACTTTTCTCGGGAGATGCTTAAGTTCCTCATTAGTCACTTTGTCTGGGCCGGCAGCTTTCCCATTACGTAATTTCCTAATGAGCTTGTAAACTTCCTGCGGTGTTATTAGGGGTAGCTGTTGCTCTTGCTTCTGCGCCACCCAGGTTTGTACCCATGTCTGTACCTCCCGTTCTATAACGCGGTTGGTAACTGGGTTTTCGCTGAATCTATCTTCAAGACAGTCAGCGAAAACCTCGGCTTTCTCCTCTTCGGAGAAGTGCAGGCCGCCATGAGTGTGCAGCGCCTCAGTTGCGGAGTTGACGCTCGTGGAGACTTTAAATGCCTTTAATAATTTCTACAAGGAAGAGTCCGAATGGGTGGTACTCAGCATTTTGTTTTCCCACTGCTCAGTTTTGTTGATTTTAATTTGATGCCGAATGATGTTGCGTAGCCATTTTGCTAGCATTTTGTATTCAGGCTGACGGGTGTACCCCCACAGTCTTGTCAAGCGTCGTCTCCGCGCAATGAGTTGCTCTACCTCGGGGTACGTGCAAAAACCGGGTGGTCTTGTGGTGTAAGTGGTAGCGCTTCTCTTGGCCGTGTGTAGCGAGGCAGTGAAGTTTTCAATGGCGACATCTATGTCTGCCTCGCTATAGTATGACAGCCTGGGTTGCGCCATCCTGTGCATTTCCATGGTGAACTTATTCCAGTCGTTCTCAGCCCTCCTTCGAGGCCCAGAGGCACCGGCTGGAATGCCACCCTGTATATCGAAATGCACGGGAAGGTGGTCAGAGTCCAGGCTGTGATACACTGTAAAGTTAATTAAAGGTGTCGCATTTTTTGTTAGTACGAAGTCCAAAATTTCGGGGTCAAAGTGCCCCGATCTGTGCCAAAATGTGGGATCTGGGGGAAGGTGTACCTCTAAGTCGTCATTATCTGTTATAAGTTCAACCAGGAGATTTCCAGCCGCGTTTGCCCGGCGTGAGAACCACCAGGGGTGCCGAGCGTTGAAATCTCCTGCAATTATAACGTGCTCCTCTAAAGCGAGGATTTGTTCGAGGTCAGGTATGAAATTTAGGGAGTTGGGGGGCCGATAGAGCGCTACCAGCATCACCGTTTGATTATTTACACGGGTTTTAAGTGCTGTGCACTCTAACGCTGCCATTGCAGGTAGCGTAACAGAAGCATGAGCAACAGTGTTTCTGAGCAAAATAGCAGTCCCTCCCCCCTGTCTGCCAATTCTGTCATTCCAAAAGATTTGGTACCCCTGGAGCTTAAAAGTGTGCTCTTGCTGTAATTTTGTTTCGCAAATGAATGCGACATCAATTTTGTTACGCCGCAGGTAGTTTTCAAGTTCGTGTTGCTTCCTGTGGATGCCATCTGCATTCCACAGGAGTGCGCGAGTTAAAGTTATGCCTCCCCTTGAAGTGGCCATTTACTCGACGAGAGTGGTAACCAAACATATGATGGCTTCCAACTTCTCCATGGTACTGTTGCAGCTTTTTAATCTTGCGATTATGGGCCGCAACTTTGTTAGCAGTACTGGGAGGTTTAAATCCTTGAAAAGGCTGAAAATTTCTCTCAAACCTCCCAGGTCACTGGTGGGTGCCTCTGAGGGCTGGGGTTGTGGAGGGGGACCATTTGGTGGTTGCTGAGGTGCATTTATCCCTCCGGCGGCACCTGCAAAAGAGGTGCCTTTTTGGACCAGGGCCGGGTAAAGGATGGGGCGTGGCCCTGGTTGAGTACCAGGAGAGTTCCTGGCTGCGGCGGCCAGTTGGCGGCGATGACGTTCCATTTTAAAGGTTTCGCACCCCCTATAGCTGGCAGGATGCGCCTCCCCACAGTTGGCACAGTGGGGTACAACGTCTTCCTTGGCCTTTCTCGGGCAGTCAGCTAGGCGGTGGAGGTCACCGCAAAGGACACACCGGGAGGTCATGTTGCACATTTTGAATGTATGTCCTAACTGTTGGCAATTGTAGCATTGGGTTATATTTTCGGAGGTTTTGAGGACCTCCACGGTGACCATGGAAACAGGGGTTTTTATAGGGGCAGGAGGGGTGGTTGGAAGGGATTGGTCCGCAAGCGGGCTCTGCGCGGCTTCTGATTGGTCGTTTCCGGCCAGTCAGGTGACGCGCTAATCCCCTCCAGGGTTCTGGCCGTCAGTCACTCACTGAGAGGTGAACTGAAACAGGTGTTTTCTCTGTTTTGGATACAGATTGTACTTTCGCCTTTCCCATCTTCAAAGTTAAACCGCCGGACTTAGGATGTCCTTTGGTAGTCTGTTTGATGGTAGTCGGCGTGGCTCTCTCTGGTCGTATTGACCCAGAGTATTCACCAGTGGCTTAGGGTGGTTCTGGAGTTGGTTGTACATTGTTCGAGCGCGGGTTTTATTCACGTCGACAATGTACGGGATACCGGAATGTTCATGAAGGATATGGGCAGGAAATCTCCAGCCGGTATCATAGATCATCCTTAATGCCCGGTTCTGCAGCGTCTGGAGTCTGATGAAGGTGGACTTTGCCACCACTCCCCAGATCTCACATCCGTACAGGACCAGAGGCGGGATGATCGCTCGATACAGCTGGAGCTTCAGGCGTAAGGGCATGGTTTGGGATATGAATATGGGATATAGCTGCCGGAGAGCAGCATGGCCTTGTAGTACCTTGCCCCTGACGTGATGTCTATACGTCAGCCGCCGGTCCAGCGTGACTCCGAGATACTTCGCCGTAGTGACCCAGGGGATCCGACGGCGCCGAAGCTCGAGGTCTCGCGGGAGCCGGTTGGCTTTCGTATTCGCCAGGAGAATCCGGTGGGGGAGATAGCGGAGTGTGATATATATTAATGTTCATTCCATACAGAGCGCTCCTATAGTAGCACATCCTACACATGGTGGGCTCGAGCCCACGCAAATTCACTTGAACACTACTCTCTAACTAAACCACCACGCCACACGCCACCGCGGGGGACAAAGAGGGAGTTAACCAGTTCAAAAGGGTCGATAGACTTGCATACTTTAGCCCAGGACAGGGCAACTGGTGCTCACTGAGTGCAGTCTGCTCACGGCCTTGCGCTGATAACTGCATGTTTAGGGGGTAAAAATTAAGGTCGCTCAAGGTATTCCGCGAGTCCACAAGGCCTGGTTTGGTCTCAATAAAAATGCAGATGTTTGTTCAATACCCTTACGTTGGCAAAACGTGTGTGGTTTTGAAACAGTTCAATTAGAACGTGTATTATGAATTATATTTTCTTATCATCTCGATATTTAATCGCCAACTCTGGTGAGACTCGCAGTTGTTACAATTATTTGTGATGCAATTTGACCATGGCTGAGATTGTCTCTGTGCTGAAGAAAACAAATAAAAATTGTATTTATCAATTGTTTTAATAAAAGCTCCTCAATGCTACAGTGGCGCTATCCAGTACACATTTCTTTTGCACAGCGATAATCAGTAAATCACATCTTTGCGCATATTTGTCGTTTCTTCAAATGCATTTGCATATCAATTAAATTTGTTAATGAGGTAGATATAGTAATTATTTGCTACAGGAAAGTTAAGAATATCGATGAATAAAAACATGTACAAAATTTACCCTTTTTGTTTGTTGGTGTTACACTTTATATGATTTGCTATTTGCACGTGTCGTACATAATTGTGCCGATCTATCTTAACATAAGCCTTTTCTACTACACACAATACCATATCATGCATTTCGCTTACCCTTGCTTTCTCTGAAGAGCGTTTCTTGATTTTACTTTCCCTCCGAGTACACTGATGAATAGAGCCACTTTCCAACGAGGGGGGGGGGGGTGGGGGGAAGAATGTTAATCCAAATATATTGAGTTTCTCGGGAACACTTTCTGATTCCCGTGGAGGATTCCGACCCCCCCCCCCCGACCCCCGGGCCACCCCTAAATTAATCACTGTCCGAGTACTAAACTCTTCTCGAAGATCAAGACCAGTGGAGTCAGTCGTGACCCTGAGTGACTGCCACACAGCGGGCCACTCGCCGTGCTCAGGACATAGCGGGCCAATACGTTAGGAAGCAGTTCTGTGCAGGTTTTCACGTGATTCACACAGAGAAATGGCTGCGTCGAGACTACAGGCATGAATTGCCTGAACTCACTTATTCGGCATAGGTTTTTTGAATTCAAATCGGAAAAACAATAAGAATTATTCTTATACAAATTTGTTGGTGGTAGTATACAGCGCCCAGTATACAATCAATATGTTGTGCTAAAAAATACAACATACAAATACATTATGGATTGAAACACCACGTAGCGTATGGTGAACTTAATTTTGGAGGGAATCGCAAAACCCTAATACTAATTATGTTTTATGTTATATTACTTATTTGAAAACAATCCAAGCAAATATTTTCTTATTTTTAATACCAAAACGTTAAGAATCTCCACTTCAACGGTAACAGTATTTGAACACTGCCGTATTACGTTTTCTATTAATATACAAGGTGTCACCCCCCCCCCCCCCAAAAGAAAAAAAATAAATAAAAAGAAAAAATCACCGACAACACTTAGTATGTTGTCCGGGATGGCAAACTGACCGGTTTTCAAGAGGGAACCCCTGTCCGGAAATGCACGATTTGGGCACCGGAGAGCGTAGAAGTTTGAGAACGAACGGTTGTGACAATGTGTTCCGATTCGTCTTTGCGTCTTAATGCGGAAAGTATACAGCTCTTTAGTTATCTGTGTACTGAGGATGTACGACCTGAGCATATCTGCCGCCTAAAAGGACCGATGTATTTCACATTTGTTAGACATGTTTTGCCCACCATTTTGGATGTAGTGCCACTAAGCGTTCGGCAGATAAAGCAGTTGCAACACGACAAAGCTCCAGAACACTTTGATGTAAATACGCAGGATCGCCTCAAATAGCATATCCAAATCAATGGATTGGTAGAGGTGGACCAGTTCCACGGCCAGCACCATCGCCAGATCTGGCACCTCTCGACTGTTTCCTGTGTGACTGTACAAAATGTATGGTATATGGCACTCCTATAAGGTCAGCGGAGTACCTAATTGCTCGAGTTCACGGAGCGATTGAGAATCTCCAAATACAACAGCACGTTTTGGGTGATGTGCGTTAGGCTCAGCACCGCTTATGACGTAGAAGGTATATAGTTCGATGCCAGTTTGTAATGTATACATCTCGATGTGCTACTTATGTTGGGTTTATTGACGAAATGTGAGCACACGCCAATCTCGAACTTCGATGCTTCCAAACCGTGCTTTTCCGGACAGGTGTTCCTCTTGAAAGCTGATCGTTTTGCCATCTCACACAATATACTAAACTTTGTTGGTGGTTTTTTCCTTCATTTTTTTTTGGGTATTCTGTATATCTGCTACAAGTTAATATAAAAAAAACGCCGTTATTGATGCTGTGTAGTTCTACTTTTAGCAATTTATTTAACTATTCGAGTTTGAGCTTTTTACCTCTCGGATTAAAAATTCGTGAAATACTGTTCGTCTAGGCAAATCTGAAGCAAAATGTTTCATAAGATATACGTACTGTAAGCAAGGTTTTACCCGTGATGCAGCCAAGCTGCATGTGTCGCCCCTACCGTTGATGTGTTACGTCATTCAGTATGCGGGCCACATTTTTTTGCTTCTTTGCCCATTTGTGCCCTGAACTGTGTGTAGCCTTGTCACCACTGATTTAGACAACAGTGGTATACCACAGACCGCAAAACCCAGTGTTCGTGTGCTAAAACAAACGTCTACCGCAAAAGCCGTGTAATGATGGGCCAGAAACTATAATCATTCAGTGCACACAACTCAGGTGTCCTTCATAATGTGTAATTATCTTAGTCATTAGGACTGTTTGGTAATGATGATGTTTGTTAGAAACTGACAAGTAAGTAAATCAAGAAAAGTTTATTATTATTATTATTATTATTATTATTATTATTATTATTATTATTATTATTATTATTATTATTATTATTATTATTATTATTATTATTATTATTATTATTATTATTATTATTATTATTATTATTATTATTATTATTATTATTATAATTATTATTATTATTATTATTATTATTATTATTATTATTATTATTATTATTATTATTATTATTATTGTTGTTGTTGTTGTTGTTGTTGTTATTATTATTATTATTATTATTATTATTATTATTATTATTATTATTATTATTATTATTATTATCATCATCATTATCATCATCAAATAGTCAGAGTAACCATTGCAGGAGTAAGTGGAATGAGGATAAACCTTGAAGTTCTACAGTAGCTTCAGATAAAACGTTTCCCGAGGAGAATTTGTTAGACAATCCTTAAACTTGATAACGTCAAACTATTTCGTATTTGCTAATTTCGTCATACCTAAAAAGGTCAAAAGCTCGCCCTCGACAGTCAGATGGGCTGAGACTCCAGCTTAGGTGCTCTCCATGGCACTCATTTGTTCCTTTGTACTACTCTTATTGAGTGGACTTGAGTTATTTCAAGTTTATAAGTAGGGCGCTGATGACCTAGAAGTTGAGCTCCCTTAAACCCACAAAACAATCAAGTTTATAAGTAATACTTATGTACTAGTTCATGAACAGCTTCCTTGTTTTATTAACTAACTACGTTTCACTTCTTATGCACCATGCCAAATATTTCGATTAGGACTCACACCAGATGTAATACACTGTCCACCTACGAGAGGACAAATTCAAAATCTTTACAACTGTTTCCTGGTTTCCTTATTTCTTAACAGAAGAAGGAGCTGTAACTGGTTTAGAAGTGTGTTGCGGATTATAAGTATTGTATTTTTATATAGGAGTTAGGAGTATTCAGACGGAGATGCTTCCAGTAACTGAAATACAGCAACGCTCGTGGGCGATCGTCGGCCCTATGTGCATACAAAGCAACACCTGGGAGGAAGACATGAAGAGCTACCAGATCCAGAAGAGGAAGTAAGTACTTAATAATTCCAATATGACGCCGGCTAAAACTGCGTTAGCTACCAGCAACTTGGGAAAGGAAATGGGCCCCAGCGGTCCCACCAAGCGCCAGGGGGAAATCCTTCCTTAGCGCAAATTCCATCGTTCTATCGCAATACACCGCCGCCACCTTACCCCTCATACCCGTTAAGCAGATCAGGTGAGAGAGATGAAAAGAAATGTTGGGCAGGAAGGAAGGTAGGAGAGCAACGTCAGCATTCGCCTATCGACCCGCGAAAAATATGAAAAAGTCTATGGTCAGGGTGGGTGGTCCCACTGGGATCGAAACCGTGACCTTACGATCGTTAGCGAGGAGCTATTGCTCTTGGATAGCTACTGAATTACAGGATTGTGGTTACGTGCATAACGGCAGGCAAACGTCGCAACTCGCTTGTTCGCCAACACTAGAACTAGCGAAACCCTGTTTTAGAAATATACATTTACAAATAGTATCATTATCATAACGGTACAATACAATTACTTCTAGATTAATCATAGCTTAAAAACATAATTCTTTATACCTATATGACTTTAGACTGTGTAAATTATTTATGTGATTTAGCAGTATTGACTTAACACATTTATATATTATTTATGGCAGTGTTTTTTAACCTTTTTCTGACACGACCCCCCTAGTATCAAAAAATATTTCGCGGCTCCCCGACCCTTTTTTTCATGTATGTTAAAAATATATAATCCACACAAAAATTTTAGGCTTTTGTGTTATTAGGATTCGGATATAAATATATAATTAAGTACGTAAAACAACTTTAAGTCGAATACGTGGCCAATTTATAACTAACAAGCAACTACAAACATATTGTTAGGGCCGAGACTCCCAGCGCCATCTTTTGGTAACACTCAGAACTAGTACAGGTTCCGCGAAAGGTCCACAAGTTTCGAGACGTTTCGTTACGCTTCGAGATGATTCTCGCTAGAATGCGCTGGCCTATAAATAGGGCAGTCGACCACGGCCACGGCAGTTGAGTGCAAGACCGCGAAAGAAGTGGAATCGGAAGCAAGATCACGATAAGTGGAAACGATTCGGAAGTGAAACTACGGTGTTATACGGACTGTGTGTAAGGTGCCTTGGAGTTGGAGTAATTGTAAAGTGATTTGTGAGAGTGAGACACGGACGCTTGAGTTGTTTGTTATAATTGGAAATACATAAATTCCTGAAAAGATCATCAGAGCCATCAACGTCTAGTGGGAGTAGTGGAATAAAGAAACAACGTCGTTATGACGACAATTGTTTGAAATTTTTGTTTACTGTGATTGAGAATAAACCGCACTGCGTAATTTGCTTGGAAACTTTGTGAAGAGAAAGCATGAAGCCATCGAAGTTGGTGCGCGACCTAAACACAAAACATCCTAATGAAAAAAGTAAATCCGTGGAATTTTTTGAGCGAAAATTAAGAGCTCTTAAACATAAAAAAACTGCTACTGGACAGATGTCCAAGCTAAATGAGAAAGCGTTGCTCGCTAGCTATCAAGTAGCTTTTCGTGTGGCTAAAGCAGGAAAACCTCACAGTATTCCGAAAATTTGATTTTACTAGCGACTTTAGATATAGCAGAGATTATGTTTGGCAAGCAAGAGGTCGAAAAGCTCAAAAGTATACCTCTCTGACATTACCATCCAATGCAGGATAAGAAATATGGCGACTGACATTCGTGATCAAGTCATAGAAAAAGTAAAGAAAAGTTCTTTTGTGTCCTTGCAATTTGATGAATCAACGGATATTGCGGGTTGTGCGCAGTTTGTAGCTTTTGTGCGTTTTGAATCCAATGAAACATTAATGAAAGAAATACTATTTTGCAAGGTAATTCCCATGAATACTACAGGTCAGTGCTTGCATGACATGTTTCTTGAAGCTACGCAAGATATGAATATCGATTGGGCACAAAAATGCATTGTATTTGTAGTGACGGAGCAAAAGCCATGACTGGTGCGAAGAGTGGATTTATTGCTAGACTGAAAGAGCAGGTGCCAAACGCTTGTTGGATGCATTGCTTTCTCCATCGCCAAGCTCTTGCAGTCAAAACCTTGCCACAAAAATACAGTCAAGTTCTAAATATTATTATTAACATTGTAAATTCTATTAAAGAAAAAGCGTTGCAGACCCGATTGTTTCTAATCATTTGTGAAGATATGGGGACACTACACCGCAATTTGCTTTACCGTACAGAGGTTAGGTGGTTATCAAAAGCCAAAGTACTGACCAGAGTAATGGAACTTCGCGCTGAACTATTAGTATACTTACAGCAAGCCTAGTCACATTGCTCTGAATTCATTTCTGACCCGGAATTCCTTTTGAAATTGGCTTTTCTTTCTGACTTAGTTGAGCATTTAAATAACTTGAATAAGTCTTCAAGGGCGGGATGAAAATGTCATTACTGCAAAAGACAAACTCCATGGCTTTATAAAAAATTGAATTGTGGTTATCATCTATAAATCAAAACAACTTTGATTCATTTTCGTCGGCACAGTCTTTCATTGAAGAAGTCGGAAGCGAGATAAACATCAACTCATATATATCCGGTACGAAAATGGTGTAAGATAATTTGAAGAAAGAATTGTGTCATTACTTCTCAGTGCAAGGGATATCGGATAGCACTGGGCAAAGATGGACTTAAATTCGTTTTTAAATGCAGCTATAAATGAGGCAAATTTAGCAACTAAGCTCAGAGAGAATCTGCTGGAATTACCTGCCGATGGGATGTTACACTTGGAATTCAAGCCTGAAAATTTGGATACCTTTTGGTTAAAAAGAAAAACAGAATACCCGGAATGAACAACTGAGGCTTTGAAGTGTTTGATTCCATTTTCTACCTCGTACTTGTGCGAGTTGGCATTTTCATCAATGGGCCAAATAAAAAGTAAACTAAGAAATCGTTTAAATTTGGAAAATGATTTAATACTTAATGTTGCATAAGCGGATCCACGATGGGAGAAATTGATTGAACAAACTCAAGCACAACCTTCACAATAAAATGAACGAGTACTCGAAGATTTTATCTTTTGTTAATGTGTTTGTATAAATAACATAACGAGTATCATTTTGTTAACGTTTTCTTAATATATCTACCTCTTTAAAATTCGTTGATTTCTTTGCTGAGATCTCTTGACCTCTCGCGACCCTCCTAATGAGGCTTCGCGACCCCCAGGGGGTCGCGACCCACAGGTTGAAAAACACTGGTTTATGGCATCAGCATTACCATCACAAGTCATTCGTCCAGATTAGGATTTGTAAAATATGATGCCGGAATTATTTCCTTACAGCATTAATACTTTTCTAAAGAAATTATAGGGCGATAGGTAAATAACTGCAATAAATATTTGTCATATTTAAAAACAATGCATGATTTTTGAAGAACTATTTAAAATTCTGTCAGGTAAGATATTAACCAAGCTCCGTGTAGAGGTAATAGCAATTAGTTACTCAGTGTGCCTGAGGCAATTAGGAGTTCGACGAAGTCAGGTCACCAAGAAATCCATTACTTCAGGATTCGTGTGATTAGCATCCAGAAATCAGAAGTCACAGAGTTGTAAATACACATGAATGCCAGTTATGAAACTTAGAAAGGAAAAATTATCCTCAGAAATTAGCAAGTCACAGAGGTGAATGAGAAGTTTTAGATTTGGCAAGTTATAAGCAAGAATTTTGGTGGGTTTCATGAACTAGGTGGGACTTTCATTGATAAAAGAGCCCATATTTCTAAATTTTGTGTCTCTATTTCCGTGTGTTAGTCTTATAGAAACACTTATTGTGATCGATTATCGGGAGCTGCTAGCGCGTAAAGTTCGCGCTCGGATTATGTATACAGGCTGTAAATGAATAACACCGCATGAATTTTACTCGTAGTAGAGGGTTCATAGACAATCAATTTGAGACAGGAAACCAATGGTCTACGGCATCAAGTTAATAAGTTATACGTACTCAAAGTAATTAAAGATTGTGACCAATAAATCATAACCAGCAAGAAATATGGCAATATTATCCACTGGAATCGAAATAGTGCTCATTAGGAAGTTAGTAAAGCCGTCTGCTGTCTCTCTGAAGAAGCATTTCCAAATTGTAGCGTTAACAAAATCGCTTAAATTGGAGACTTAACATGTGGCTGCACGCCACTGCAATGGATAACAGGTTGTGACGAGCGGCTACAGCAATACAGAACCGTATTAGAACGTCTAGTTTGGCCGCGCGGTTATGCCGTCTGACTGTGGGTCAAATGAACCTAAGAAACCGTGTTGAAACCCGGAAATATGTAAACTATATTTTTATTTTTTCCATTTTGAGAGCTATGTTATGCTTATGCTTTAAAATAGCACAATACCACCATCATATGCAATGCACACAGTATTGTTTACATCTATTAAATAATTTATTTCCTGATTGTTTCTCGCTCTCCAGTTCTGTGCACCACAATTTACAGGTACAAACATTTGTCTAAGTACTCTTTTCTCGAAAGATCGCAAAGCCTTTTCATCGTTCATTGTGATACACCAAACCTCAGGTCCATAGGTTACTACTGGCTTATTAATGGTTTATAAACTTTGAGTTTAGTATTGCTGGTTATTATTCCATTTGAGAAAATCTTTTTAGTTGCTTAATAAGCAACTAAAGTACCTGGCTGTACTCTTTCTCTTATTGTATCACTCAATTTATTATCAGATTTAATTAAGGTATCAAGGTGTGAAACCTGCACTTACTCATTATTTATTTCCTTACCTTTGTTCTGCTTGTATCTACCTATTGTATTGTAATGCAAATATTAATTCAACTTTTGTTTATAATAATTCAATTGCATGTAGCTCTTTCAAATGCTTTATCAATTACTTACTTCTTTCTAAGCTGCTAGTTAGGGTTGAACCATCTCATTTAGGTGAAAACAAAGTTTTCAGTGTGTACATTCTATTCAGGTTATGCAGCTGTAAATAACAGTTAAACTTGAAACAAAATGTTTAAACATTAGTTAAACGAAAAATTACAACACGACAGAAATGTTTCCTGTAAATCAAAATGAATTAAGCATGCGCTTATGAAGAAAGGAAGAAATAAAGAAGGAAGGAAAGAAAGAAAGAGAGAAGGAAAGAAGTAAAGAAGGAAATAAATAAAGAAAGAAAGATGGAAAGAAGGAAAGAAAGAAAAAAAGAAGGAAGGAAGGGAAGGGAGGGTGGGAGGGAGGGAATGGAGGGGAGGGAGAGAGAGGGGGAGGGAGGGAGGGAGGAAGGAAGGAAGGAAGAAAGAAGATAAAAAGATGGTATTTGAACCTGCGCTTTTAATACGTACGTACGTTTGCATCGTGGCATCATATCCACAGCGCTTAACAGATAAGCTGCGAGCCCGCCCGCTTGTTCTGTCATCATGCGGTATAGCTGCAGTGGACATGATCAGTGGCGTGCATACCTTCAAACAATTTTAAGACCCAGTTCTGTAATTAGTAATCCTAGACCTTGGGTTTCCCGTCTCAAATTGATTGCCTATGGACCGTCTATCGCCAGTAAAGTTCGTGTGGTGTTATTCATTTATACCTGTGTAATCCATATACCGCATACCTTAAAAAGGTCCCATAGTTCTCAACGGTAGCAGCCGGCAGTAGATTCATGGAAGACCGAGATGTTGGAGACGGCAACAAAAGGTGTTGCACATCAGGGAGTCGGTATCAAATAGAACTTCCACAACTTGTACATTTAAAATGGGATTTAAAGTTGATTTATTTATTTCTTATTTGTCCTTCACTGGTGAGGAAAGTGAGTGTTCAAAACTACTTTGTATGTTATATTAGACATAAGATTCCTTTCGATATTTTAGTTTACGTGATATTAAGGAAAGTGCGCAACTACTTAACTCAGAAGATTTTTCATAACTCAGAAGATTTGCATCTGGTTTGCATAAACTTATATGTTTCCATTTTCTTACGCTGTGAAATGTTTTAAAGAAGACCCTCAAGAAATGTTGATTGTTCAGTTGTTGTTGGTCAACACCATCAAATTCGGCCTATTGGGCACGTTTTCGCCTCCATCTTCCTAACCATTCAAGTATGTTTCTCTGGCAGCGAAACCCCGAGGACGTAAGAAATTATCCCTGATGAACTCTGTAATGCGTGTATGAGAGAGGGAGGGGGCACCTGAGAGAGAGAGAGAGAGAGAGAGAGAGAGAGAGAGAGATGAGGTAGCACTTTTCACCTGAATCCAAACATGTTACTAACTTTCAGCCTTTCCATTTGTTTGTCTTATTTTCACAAATGCAGAAGCATCCTTTTGCCTAAATTCCGGTAATACACCCTTCTCAAAATGTTTAAAATGTGTATGAATTACTCATAGTGCATTTGTTCTACTGACCTGAAGTAGCCGCAAAATCTACTCGGAAGTGTTAAAACGTTAAATTTACAGGTGTCTTTAAAATAACGAAGTCCAAAAAATACGCCCTAACATGTTCGTTGGAAGTTCTTGATGAAAACTATTAGTTTTAAATTTCAAAATAACCCAATTTCAACGTTCATATGCATAAAGTTCCCATCACGTCCACTAAATTCATATGCATATTTTAGATAAAAGCGAATTTATTACAAATTAAATTCTACTGTCAATGTACAAACAGACCTGTGTTTTGTAGCCTGTGCTTAATTAACACTAAATCACAACATAGAAAACTGCAACGATTTGATAGAAACATTCTCAACAATAGGCATACACTACAGGGAGTAGAACTAACTGTTCTGTGGTTTGATGTGCAATACAATACATTTAGAAATGTCTTCCCGGTACAAAACTTTTTTCTTTCTTTTTTTTCCGACCAGTAGGCAACATCTAATACGGGGAGGCTTAGACTGCGGCAATAAAACCAAACACACCTTATGGCAAATCATTAAATCCTGCGTACACATATGCTGTGGACATTTTCTAGACGAAACACCCACCAGTGACTCTGACTGTCGTGGTTGTAATCGAGATTGGTAGCCAACCATTTCACTTGCTCAGACGAAAATGAGATGGTTGACGTAAGGTGCAGCTGTGATTCAATACGAAGACAGCCGTTGTGACGTGAATAGTGGAAATGATGTGAATGTTTTGTAACACCACACCTAGCTTACGGTGGCCCCTTACTGCTTCCAACGTGACTTCTTTCCAGAAGGAATGAAGAAGAGACGCGAAGAGCAATCAGACGGACAGTGATGTGTGTTAGCAAGGACGGGGTCCCTAACGATTCCCGACACCAACATAACACTAATTGTAACGCCGCGGGGTCCCGGAATAGACAAGGCATTTCCAGGTAGTAAAGCAGTCCCGCCGAGTGTCACAGCGATCGCAAATTCCACCGTCCTGCCACTAAGTGTCTGTTTCCATAACCGTGATACCGATGAAAGGAAATGATGGACAGGAAACTCGTAGTAGAAGATGTACTACCCAGCATTGGCCTACTGGCTCGGGGAAACCACGAAAGAGCCCAGGGTCAGAGTGGCCGCTCTGATGAGAATCGAACCCGGGACCTTCGGAATACGAGCCTCACACGTTACCGCGGAGTCATCTCGCTCGGTCAGAAAAATACTTTAACTACCATAATGTCGTGGAAATAAAATTTCGTAACAAACATGCATTTTGTAAGTTGAAATGTCACAATTTATACGATTTTAGTAAAATTTTCAGTACAAGGTGACACCATTTCAATTTGAAATTTATTAGGGTACAAAGTTTATATCAGTGTCAGCTGAAAACACGTTATATCAAATTGTACAGTGTTTAAGGTGTCCATCATTATTGAAGTCTTTATTTTTCGTAAAATATACTGCTGACCACAAACCAAAATTTATTCAAGAACTAAGTCTTCTAAACATTTTTAAACTCACTACACAAAATGGAATAAAGTTTAAGCTGAAAGTTCTCATCAATTTCGTTTTATCTTAGTTCTATGATATGTAAGTCAAGCGTGCTCTAGCACTAAACATAAATCTGTAAACTAGGTATATAACTTGAGGGAGTATCACAAAGCCTTTTAAGCTCAACTACACTCACGCCCAAAATTCAAGCAACAAACAGAAACGTTTCCTTCATTTGTCCAGTTTACCATAAGATGGCATAAGGTGATGGTAAACAGCTGTAAACAAAATTGTATTCTTAACTGATGATTGTATCCCCGCCTCCTCAAGATTATGAAAATGATGCTGCTAATTCTATTACTCTGTGTCTGTAGCGTATGCTGCTTCTATCGGTTCAACACTGCCAAAGTATGCCACAGAGAAATCGTCTGAGATTGACGACCTATTGGTAGTAATATGAAGTTGTTGTCTTGTCTGCATCGCTGCTAGAGATGGTCATATACCATTGTTAGAATATGTATAACAGTTTCCTGTATTTGTAACACACTGATTTAAATTTGGAAAATATAAAATCATTGTTTATCTTCATACTTTGTCTATGATTTACATAATAAATACATGCTAAATTAATCCTAGCAAACGTATTTTCATTTAAAACGCGTATTTGTGTACTTATGGGTTGTTTTAATTTTGGGAAAAAGTGTACCTTAGCAAAATACTTCAGGTTTGTTTGTTTGATTTTTTTTTTTTTTTTTAAAGTGAAGTTTCTTTGTTAAACCATTGCTTTCATATGAACTCAAGAAACACATCCCTAGATAGTGCCTGGAAGCCTCCTACCTGCAAACAACAATAATATGATTTTGTTTTTAGAAACAAAATGTTTTTATCAATAGCCCATAGTTTTATAATTGATCTATATTCGAGAAGACGAGGATACTGTATTACGTGTTAGTATTCTTCTAGATGTTGCAAGCTTTAAGGGCGTCATTTTATTGGCCGTTTGTTTAAACTCAAAACTGTGAGAATACTATTTTGCTTGTTTTATATGGAGTTTGGGTGT
>JAUKNM010000163.1:107500-205000 GCA_030765045.1 Tenodera sinensis
TAGAGGAGAAGAACTTGGAAATAGCGTGCAACTAAGAGTTCACTTTAGATTACCAGGGCTACGATGGGGAAGGGGAGGGGAAAGATTTTAATAACGTATAGGTATAACCTACCCCATGATTGAAGTTATTTTATTGATACACGATGCAGGCCACAAGTAGTTCTACGTTGAACTTAACTTGAATAGCAGACTGTTATTTATAAATTATTGTGCCTTTTCTGACAACAGTTCGTGCTTTGGATGCTGACATTTATCACTGTTGAAGTACAAGGCTTCTCTATTGAATGAGTTTAAAGTACATGAGCGCATTGTTAGCTTCTAGGAGAAAATATAAACCTTAATCAACTGAAGATAGTCATCCTTGGGTTTAAGTGAGACACATCTAATGAAAATAATGCTTGTCAACTACAATGACTAGTATTTCTTAGCTCTAAGACAGTATTCAAGAGAGTCTGTATATAATATTCTCAACACAACACTACAAAACAAAGAAAACTGAATATACTTGCCACCTTCTTTCTATACACACTAAGGCGAAAGCAGAAGGTGGCGCAGTATGATTGAATGAACAGAACTTGTGCAATGTACAGCTAAACTTACTAAAAAACCACACACACACACACACACACACACACACACACACACACACACACACACACACACACACACACACAGACACACACACACACAGACACACACACACACACACAATGTGTGATAAAATGCAGCTATGTAACCCCGAGGGAAAAAAAAGGAGTCATGCCTGGAACGCATACATACGTAGGTGTCTACATACTTACCTACAGACGTACATTCACACACACACACATGGCAGACAGTCAGACATACCTACTTGTTGAAAACTGCGTGTTATTTGGTATTCGTGAAGTTATCTGCCGATAAAGTAGCCTGTCGTTTCAAACGTGACTTTTTTTTTTTTTTTTTGCTTTGTTTGTTTTTCAGTTTTTTCGTTTTTTTTTTTTTTTTTTTTGTAGGGGGGGGGGGTCCACGGGTGTTCATGTTATTAAAGCTTTAAACAGGTGTACTTACTTTGATAACATCCGACTGGCTGCTGAGATCTATAGGAACCTTTATGGGCTCCACTCTGATGCAACTAAACCGACTTGGAGCCATCTCTCTTGTGGAAAAGATGTGGGTAACCAATCACAGACACTTTCCAGTCTGACTCACACGTCACTTCTTTTTCAAAAGTATGTAATTGCAGTCACTTCCTTGTAAGAGCTCGTATATTAATATCTGTTTGACAAATTTATCACGTCTGAATGTGGTAAAAGCATACCTACTTACACGTGTGCAGTGTTTGTAATATTATATTTAAAAAGTATTACATATTTGACAAATGTGTCCTCTTAGACACCTACATCGTGAGTAAATTATTCATGTTCATTTGGGTTAAAAATATAAGGTGAGTACAAGATGGCAAGTCAAAAGGGTGAATATGTATTTGAATGCAAATTCATGTGTTAGCAAACTAACGTGATTTTTACCTCCATCCTTGACTCCTCTCTCAGTAAATTTAAATGTCCTTGGAGTCCCACTTTGTTTGTGCCAAAAATAATTCACTTCATGAAATAAACCTGCTCCTGTTCGTAAAAACTTAAATTTAAGACAGCTGAGTATGACAAAAATATAACATTAATCCTTCACTGCTAACGACAAATATATCCGCCTGAGCACAGTCTTCCTTCGTGGTCGTCAAATGTGGATTTTTTATATCATCAATAGTGGCTACATCGGTGTGCTCTAGAATCCACTGTCTGTCCTCTGAATGACCTGTGTTTATAACTTTGCCCTCTTTGTTGGTCTTATTTTGGATACGATTCTAGACTTCACTTAAGAACGCCGGTGTTTCATGCAAGCATTGCTTGTCTCCTCGTTTGCATTTGCCGGTAAGCGTGCTAGCTGCACTAAATGTTGACATGACTTCTATTGGCTTTATATGGATGAAGCTTAGTACAAACAGCTGGTACACCGTGCAACTGCATCTCTACCTGACTCCAATTCCAGTATAAACCGATACGAGTCAAGCATTAATATTCAGCGAAGGTATCAAGTAAATTATAAACGACGTAAGCAGTAATTGCATATAGTAGATACAAATACGTGTGCCTTGCTGTGCAAACTGTAAAACAGAAAATCTTATTCGTATACAAAATAAAGACCAAAATTATAAACACAGTTCATCCAGAGAACAGACCGATGTCACCAAACAGTAAGAAAATAAACTGAACCGCTGCTGCAGACTATGATAGAATGAAAGTGCTCCATTATGTATATCGATTGGTAGAAACAAGGCGACGGAATTGCAACACTGTTGTATCTGTCGTTAACAGTAGCAGCACAGTTTACAACAGACCCATATACCTACCGGTCACGGACCACACTAGAACCATTCATTGGTCTTTAGCAATGAAGGCAAGGACTACGCTCATTCATATATTGGGTGTCACATACTAAGGTTGAGCGATATATTGGTACGTACGTACTTAGCAGTGAAAGTGAGAACTACGGCTGAGCCACTAATACGGAAACCCCAGACAATAGCGTTCCAAACCCCAACAAAACCCCCCCAATACCTAGCGAGCGATATACCATGTTTGCCGAAGGTTGTGGGGCACCCAGCAGTTGGCATTGGAGAGTTGTACCGCGCAGGTAGCACTCGGAATACCTAGGTATACTCGTATTCACCAAGTTTATTACTTAGGACAGAACAGCCTTAAGCTTTCGTATCATCATTACCCGCGTTACCTGTACGTTGTTGCATACCTATTGGGCGTATATCGATCGCGTTGTTTATATTTTTGATAATATTTTATTTGATTTCTCTGGAAACCAGAAACATTGAACTTCCAACGTTCTCGAAACCGAGAGAGGGTATATAAAGGGCCGCTTAGCATACAGAACATTAGTGTATTCAAAAACATTTGGAAGCTCCTCCAAGTGTACTATACAGTGCACATGGAAGACACTGATAACAATCACGAGTAAGGTTATTTTGAACCGAAAAGTATCATTTTTATTACAATGGCCTGACCAAAGTCGTGATCAGATTTTGTTGATCATTATGTTTGAATTTCTCATAATTTTTTTTTAATTCGTTCTATTCTGTATTATGTTTCTTTCCCTACCAATGCTACCAATACTAGCGGTAATCCTACCATTTACTGCGTCATGTATGTACTGTACCAAAAGTACCGAACCGAAGCGAATCGTAGCTTTGGTAGAGCGGAACTCTACTTCCTCCTATGTGCATCGTGCCAACTCCCGTTTCTGCCGGCCACCTCACATGCATTCCTTTTGGCACTGCAAATTATTTCCGAGAAGGCTTGAAGAACACATTAGGTGGTAAAGCGATGCACTAAATCTGCACAATTGAATACTTATCTCCGCATGATAGCTATGCATAGGCGCAGATTCCACGGAGACCCCATGTGCACTAAGAACCTACATAGATATGTATATGTACGTATAGAAGGAGCCACAGAAACGCCTAAGTCCCTAACAGTTCCAGGTTGAACATCTGTCCCACTGCTGAGTCACGAACGACCCATCGACCAAGCAGTCCTCTGAAGTACTCTTTCTTTTGAGCAACAATCCGAGACATATGCCAGGCACCGTCACACACCAACAAACTTAGAAGCACGACTGAAAGATTAGAAGGAAACGTAAAGGAAAGGTAAATAAAGGAAACGAAACCGTGGTAGATGATAAAACACTCCAATATTCATCTACCGAACAGGAAAAACCACGAAAACCCCAAGATGAGAGTGGACGGTGGATAGGAATCGAACTTGGCACCTCCCGAATGCGAGATTCACACGTTACTGCGGCGCTATCTTGCTTGGTAATTCATAGTCTTACTTACACTCAATGGCTGAGAAGCCCAAAATACCATCCCATGTTATGTTATGGACGGCAAGCATCTGAGCACTTGCCACAAACTAACAACATTGATTTTAAAATGTGCTGGATATAAGTTTCAACACTTCCTCTAAATGTAACGCTAAAACATATGAAGAATAATTGATGCGTGTTTGTGAGCATCATCTTGTTTCATGCTATGTCTCATACTACGGAAGACCGATTAGTATCGGTAACGGTATATATCTTTGTCTGTTTTTCTGCATGCATTTCTGTATGTAAATACAATGCTTTTGACGAGTGGCTTCATGTATGTAAGTGTAATTGTGTGATTATATACAGGATGGACGGAACTTGATGCATCATGCGTTAAGAGAATATGATAAATATAACAAATAAATCTATTACAATTTTACTCGCTAAGGCATGGAATATAAGGAAAAAGAACCTTTCTACTACAGTTTTAGAACGGCCTAGCCTGCCAACGGTTAAAATGATGAGCTGATTGTTTCAGAAACGAAAGTGTATCATTTTCAGAACAAATTTTACCTAATGTCTTGATGTCTTGTTCTCGCAAATTCATGAGTTTAGCCAAAAATTAAGATCCAAATCTTACATTAAACCTTGCTTTCAACTTGGCTGCGCCGCAAGCTGGCATGCGTGCCGGCATTCCGCGGTGTTAAGGAAAGGGTAGGACATGTCAGTGACGTCACTGCAAACAAGTGAACGCAGGCAATCTACAATATTGCTTCTGAGTTAATCAACGGTGAGTCTCACGATTTGGAATTCGTTATTTTCATTTAGTTGATAACTTCAGATTACTCATGTGTTACATTCAATTATTAAACTAATAACAATTCAATGGTAGTTGTACCTTGAGAAATAAATTCCACATTCCTTTCCTAGTATGCTAATGTGAAAGAGAGCTGGAGGACGGCAGAGTGGTAGATTATCATCTGCAGCAGAAGGTACCAAAAATTGAAAGGTAGCCAAAGAGTGAAACGAAAAGAAAGGTATTGAAATGCTGTTCACATATAGCGCGACATCGCAAAGCTTCAAACATAATTTGTCGAATGGGCTCGCGCAGGTAGTAGGCTTCGATTCTATAGGAATTTTTCATTCTTGAAGGCACAACGGGCTACGGGCTCTTATGGACCATGCTATTCTTATGGAAGAATCAAGTGCGCCGTTGCCAAACGTGCGTGTTTTCAAATGCGATTAAGATGAAGTATGAATATGCATTTCGGTGTGAAATGTGTCGAAGAATACTATGGCGTGTACGATAAACATTTTATATAATTGTATATTTTTTAAAAAATAAAATCTAAAATTTTGTCGAAAGCAGATTTTTTAACATCTTTCTCGTTCCGAACGTCAAAATATGGTTTTAAACCGAAATAATTGCAATGAAAAAAAAATGGATTATTCGCTTGCTTTTGTGGGCCACGTTGGTATTTAGATTGTATCAATATGTCTAAACATATTTTTTTAGAAAAATAAAGTTTAAAACAAAGTGTTTGGAGTCTTCGTTTATACAGTGCAAAAATTTCGTCGCTGGCTAATTCTAGTTCTGTAAGTCCACGTAAAAACTTCCAGCGACAAAGTTGTCAAGGAAATAACGAAATTATTTTTATATACATATAGAACGTCTCCAGTACCGAAGTATCCATGAATCACCATTTAAAGGCAAATGTTTGCGGCGCGCAAAGCACAGCACGGACGAAACCCGGTCCTCGTGTCTTGGAGATGATGAAAACCAGATGTGGTATGATATTTGAAGGGCCGATAAGGCATTGTACTTCAGCGCAGGTTTTCAATAGGTTTTGGGAATCTGAGGTGTGAGCGAGTTTTACAAGTTCTCTGGTAATTATGTGCATTGCAGTTAAGTGATCAGTGCACAATGGATCGCAGAAAAAAGGACGAAATTATTAAAAGTGGCGAGCGGAAAACAATTCTTGATTATTGAAAGAAAAAGAACCCCGGACACAGTGACCCGTTTATTGTTAGTGAGTTTCATAAGGCGACTGGTGTAAGTAGGCCTACATTTTTTATATTAAGAAAAGAATGTAAAAAGAGTCCCATCACTACACCGCGGCATACATACAAAACTAGCAGGAAGATAAAATATAATGGCTTTGAATGCAAATACGGCACACATTTCATGAATTTCTATTTCAAAGTATTCTCCCACAATTCTGACCGTGTTGAAAAAAGTCAATGAGGATGAGGACTTGCAAAATTTTAAATATTCAACCTTTTATAGCTTAGGGAAGGAAATTGGATTTCATTTTGAAAGGAGAGGAAACAAATCGTTTATGATTGAGGCAAATGATATAGTGTGGCGTCATTCCTATTTACGCAAAATAAAACAATTCAGCAAAGAGGTAAGGAAAATCGTGTACCTTGATGAAAGTTGGGTAAATGTAGGAAACACTGTATCAAAAGTTTGGAAGGATAGGACTATAAAAACTCCTAAAGAAGCGCTTTTGACCGGGTTATCCACTGGTCTTAAATCACTTACTGCTCGCGGACCACGATTTGTAATATTGCACACCGGTGGTACGATTTGTACAGCGTGCAAAACTTGTTTTCTTGGCGAAAAAAGCTTCTGCTGATTATCATGATGAAATGGACAGCGATAGATTTGAAAAGTGGTTCAGGAACCAACGAGCAAAACCGCGGTAATCGCAGTGGCGCAACATACGTGGCAACGCCGCGCTGATTCTCCATAAGAGCTATTGTGCCTTCATAACGTGAAAACTCCTATAGCACTAGTCTACATTGGAGGTGCGTACGCATCTTTTTTCCCACCTCATCAGAATTGCTAACAACCTGCTGGCCGCAAAAAGAGCACGTGCCGGTGAGCTACTGAAGAGCGGTGTTGCCAAATACCTAGCAGAATAAACACTTTTTGTTGCGAAAACTGCGAATATAGTCACATAAATAATTTTAACCGGCTCTACCTTTAATTTGGTACAACAAGCATCTTCCACTATCCATCCATCCGTACGTTCGTCCCTTTGTCCCTCCATCCCACCGTCCGCCCGTCCAGCCGTCCATTTATATTGGAAGATATACATATAGTATGGTATAAACTTTCCTTTTCCATTTTACATATTCATCAGTAGATGAACCCTGCCCACTGCTACATTTTAAAGCATTACAAGCAAAGTCCTTTGTTTACTAAAGTACATATTTTTGCTTTAATGAAGCATCGAAATACACAAATATTTGTAGAAATGAGCGAAATAAATATAATAAAATATCAAACCTGGAATCACGTTGTAATTGCTTTATCATAATGTTAATTTTCACTTAAAATTATCATCGACAAAAGTCAATGTGCTGGAATTATTTGTGTCTCTGTGTAAGTAGATAATTATACTTCCTTGCAAATTCTTATATATACACTTCAGACAAAAAGCCACCCCTGCAACACCAAGTATAACCTCATATCTATATAAAGTACACTTAAACACGACATTTGTATAAAATGTATAGAAGTTAAATTCATAAACCTGTCCAAAGTATAGGAACAATTGACCGAAAATGAAAGACGGAGATGGTTAAGTGGACACACAATACATCCCAGAACATAGTGATTTCACCACGACGGAATAAGCAACCAACTGAATCGCAGATGACAGCTATGAAGAACACTGATAAATGCGAAAGATCAATGGAGTGCACGTTATACAAAGAAGGGGGACACCTCGCACACTGTGACCTACATATATCGTTTGTGGTTACCCCTCCCAGGAGGAAGGGATGAAGTGAAGGAACAACAGTAGACAACAGGCCGCAAGCATACACACCACAGAGACGCGCGGAAGTCCCTAACACCTCGAAGATCTATCCAATTGCTGGAGCTGTCTAGAGAGGACGTGAATGCCCCTCGACCATGCAGCCCACTGGTGTCCACCTCTGAACAAGCATCAGCGCCATCTGTCCGACACAAAACTTAGAAGCACACTTGAAAGATGAATAAAGAAACGAAATGAGAGGGAAACTACGCAAAGGAAATCTGGTGGATGGGACACCATCCCAACATTCGTCTATCGGCCAGGGAATATCACGAAAATCTTAGGTCAGAGTGGGCGGCTGACGGGAATCGAATCTGGGATCTCAGGAACGCAAACCTCGCACGTTACTGCGGGGCCATTTCTCTAGATAATTCTAGGGTACATTTGCATTATTTTGAAAATGGTATTATCAAGTACACGTTAGCAAACACTTAAGCAAATTCAACACGACATTGCAACGTTTTAAAGTCAATAGTGAAGCAAGACCAAATACTACAAATCCATTTTGATACCGCTTTCTTCACAGTAAAAGCCAATTTTTATTGTAGCGTTATTTGCCCAGAGACTCTTCCGAGATACAATGCAGTTATTTAATTAACGCATGTTTGTAGGCAATTTTCCTGAAGACTCAAGAAGCGGAACAAAAATAGGAATACGTACTATAATTAGAGAGATGATATTAACAATTCGCATTCCTGTGCTTTTTAACCAGCGATGTACAACGTTTGTTTAAGCGGCTTTTGCCATTCTTTAACACTCGGATGTGCGTTATGTTACAGTGGTGGATTGGTTACATGTACGTTGCGTTTGATTTACGAAAGCACTTTCAAATCTAATGCGATAAACATCTGTTCATTAGTGACTTATTTGGTACTGCTTACGTTTAAGAAGTCTATCAATATTTGGCGACAAAGTCGAAGTGCATAGTCTTAGAAGATACACCAAGTGATCGTCGCGTAACATATTGTGTTACAGACTTTTAATATAGTCCAATTTGGAGAAACTGTTCGCAAATATATATAGGGTTATACCCTTATACCTACACACTATTCTTGCAAATGTTTATTTCTCTATATACTTCATTTTAATCAACATAAGCCTTTTCAGAAAGTACTTTATTGCTAATTTTCTTGTAGATATAAGAGGAATGTGGGGATACAGTAGGCTTTAAGGGATAGTGAAATATTTTAAGAGCTGGTTGCTATGCAATGCCTATGAAATTGCGTTTCTTTGCAAGGCCAAGAGATAAACAAATATTTCTATTTGAGGAAAGTATAAGTTTTGGGAAATTCGAACAAATAATAAAGAATATGTCGGAAATGGTTTACTCAAGAGAAAAACGAGGTATTTGACATAAATTATGTGTTTTAAAGAGATGCACAATTTTTATTTAGTAAGCTTTTGTCTTTCTCTTACTGCTTATCATTTCAGCAAAAATCATCCAGAATGAGGTCTTCCGTAGACGTTGCTAGAAAATTCAATGTATGACTTAGAAACTGCCATGGAATCGCCTGTTTGTGTCCGTCACTGGATACTGACAGCTTGTGTCGGTCTGGGTGGCTCAGTTGGTTAGACGCTGGCCTACTGATCCCAAGGTCGCGGGTTCAAAACCGGCCCAGGTCGGTGGTTTTTAAGTGTGCTTAAAAACAACAGCTCCATGTCAGTAGAATCACTGGCATGTAAAAGAACTGCGGGACAAACTTCCGGCACACCGGCGACGCTGATGTGATCCTGGCAATTGACAGCGTCGTTAAACAACAAAATACTTTAAATATTTTACTGACAGCTTGTGAATCTAAACGTTACAGGCGTGATTCACCCTCTGAATGAAGGAGGAGGTGAGGGATAGTAGCTAATTACGTAAGCATCTCCAAAGAGACGTGGTTGGACATCACTGTTCTTACCTACTTTGGTTTATTTGCTTCTGTACTTGATGGTCGTATCAAGTTTTATTATAATATGCTTCATTTTTAGGTTAACGTTTGAGTACAATTTTGAATATGTTCATACCAACTTAACGCTTAGTTTCAAACTTACCGCCCCTCATATTACTATGGACCTAAAATAGTTCCCATTTCCACTATTAACGTTACTGTGAAATTAAACTTATTTTGCACATTTAGAAAGGGGCATATTTTACGCACCTTCAGTTTCAGTCTAAAATAATCTATACCGTATCGTGTGAAGCTTACAGGACATCGTTATCAATCATCATAATATACTAAGGAATAATTACACGTGAGAAGTTTGAAATATTTGCACGACTTCGCAATACATGTTTATGTATGTGTTTGCATAGAAATTCTTCAAGAATTTCAAAATTACGGAAAACTATAACATCAAGATTTTCTATAGTGCATTCTTAAGTGTACTTGTAAGCATCTATTCAAGCCTAAGATGAATATGTAAAACACATATTGAAGTTATCTCGTTTTGTATCTGCAGCTTTCTTTCTGCACGTAGGTAAGAGAGACTGTTGCGAGAATCAATTCATTAATACCGATTTTAATATTAGCATGTGTTAACTAAAATATTATAGGTACAAATGTAAAAGCCTAGGATATCCATAATCCCATTAGCATATGTAGGGTTTGAGGATTTAGGGACACTAAAGAAAAGTTATAACTCGTAGAATCTTGTTAGCCGAAGCAAGACGAGGCAGCTTCAACCCAAAAAATAAAAATAAAAATGTTCCTTTTAGGGTTTAAGGAACGTTTAATAAAGTCTTGGCTAAAAGTAAGTGAAGAAAATACATATACACATGATGTTAATGAAGTATTTAATAAACGCAAGCAACCATATTTACAAAAACAAAAAGGTGTTTCATAGTGCGTACAGTACGTCTAAGTCTTAGCTATACAGTAGTAATTTTGTACATGACGATAAGGAAGAAACTCGTTCCATGAATCAGTAGCGGAATGGTTAGTATGTCGCTATCCACTATGATTGTTTCCCACCAAGAATGCTTAAGCTGCACTAGCGACCGTGACCGTAAACAATTTGACAGCTAACAAAAGAAACGGCCAGCTCGCCATTAATGAAAGAGCCAAAATCGTCATTAGAGAAGGGATGCAGATAGTCAAGGCATTCCGTTATGCACAGCGATGCCTAATCCTGTCCCTTATGTCCTAATGTCACCTTGTTGCTTTACTCAACCTACTTCGTTTTGTGCATGAAACATTTCCCCTTCACTCATTCAGGCAACCACAGATTCGTCTTCACCTGCCGAGCTATGACACATTCCTGGGACTGAAAAATAAACGCGCCTAAAATCTAGGTTACTTGCTTCCTTTAGCGGTTAAATTAAACGATCATCGCCATGTTAAACATCTTGAGTTTATTCTGAGGGACATTCAAAGACTAATCAGTTTAAATTGCGCATGTGGATATCTTCGTTTCATGCAGAAATATCAACTTGACATTATATGCGAAACAAATTATATAGCGCCAGTATAATTCGTCGCAAGTCTGTTTCAATGGTACCATTTTGACATAACAGATGGAAAAATAAAAGTAACACCTTTGGCATTAGCTGAAGCTAGAAATACTCTTAAGGCATGTGATTTCGATTACTGCAGATGATTCATCCGTTGTACGGTAGATACCATCTAACTTTTGGCAGTTAATTCCGAGGATTGAAGTTACCAATAAAATCAGTGCTAAAGCACCTCAAGTACCAAAACTTAAGAGAAATAAACAAATGCAAGGTGACCTACTAACCATGTTGCATATCTCATTAAAACGGCGAATTGCTTGTTATGTGTAACCTAAATTTGGGCGTTTGTTCTAAAGTTTTAAATCCCCGTATGCATAAAACGTTCCATATTATCTTATATATTTAAACAAGTAATCAGATTTTGTATTCTGACAGGGTTTTGCTTATTAAGTTTATCTATATAGGTGTCATTCCTGAAAGAACGCGATTTTACGCGTAACAGTCACAATTACTCTAAATCTTATTTTGCCATAATTTCTCTGTTAATGGGCCAATTTCAACAAACAAGCAGGATATTAAAGGTCTTGTCCATCATTTTGGATGTATAAATTTGTTAACTGAACCATATTCTCCCAACAGGATATAATCGATTAAGCGCCTATCGCTCTATCGTGCTTCCACAAACTTCTCATTTCCGCCCGTTCGGCTAAATGTATCAATTCTCGTTCAACATCTTGCTTCCCAAGTTTATATAAATATCTTCTCCCCCCCCCCCCCAAAAAAAAAGACACGATTAAAAGAAAAGAAAAGCCGAGCGAAGCTCGGTCGCCTAGCTACTGTAGTCTTTAACAATTGCCTTTAAAAGTCTCACAGTTATGAAAGCATAATCAGAAATGTTATGCAAATGTGCATTACTGTAGGCGATAAATGGAGCTTCTATCGTAAACACAAGACATAATAGGTTTAATACAACTAGATTTAATGTTTAATATACCCAAATAAGAAGCTTCACTTGTTAATAGAATTTCGAGGTATTAGCTATGTATTACGTATCAATCAATAAAATCATTCCTTTAATGAATAAAGACATAAGTCCAGCTAATTTAAGTCATTATATTATCCATTTTATTATTTGGTTTTTGGGGGACATTCATTTTTAACAAGAAATGTACCAGGTGACCCATCTCATCTGGCATTGGAGTGAGTAGATAACCCTTCGTGCGTTAAGACGGTTGCAGAACGCACCGGGGCAAATCCAGTCATAAAGACGGCAGTGGCGTGAGCGAGCTTCCTTCTGCCTCTCAGCAAAGACGAGAAATGAGAGATAGTTCCTAGGTTGAACTATTGTGTGTAATCTGTGGTTATAGACAGGAACAGTATAAACAACCGAAAAGGTTCTTATAATGTTTTGCACTTTACTTATAGGGATCTTACTTTCTAGGGAATAAACTCACTCCCGTGTATTATCTAACATTGCGGATTACAGATTGTAAAGTGCCGTAACAAAATACATGCAAACACGAGGAACGTAATGTTTCATTGGCACTTGTTCGCTTCTTATTAATGTTATTGTATTTCATTATTAGTTATTGTTATTAGTATATTACTATGTTATTATTTTTATGTATTATTCATTTTTATTAGAATGTTCATTATCATCAATATGTTTATTGTATTATTATTATTATTATTATTATTATTATTATTATTATTATTATTATTATTATTATTATTATTATTATTATTATTATTATTATTATTATTATTATTATTATTATTATTATTATTATTATTATTATTATTATTATTATTATTATTATTATTATTATTATTATTATTATTATTATTATTATTATTATTATTATTATTATTATTATTATTATTATTATTATTATTATTATTATTATTATTATTATTATTATTATTATTATTATTATTATTATTATTATTATTATTATACAATAACATTAATAAGAAACGAACAAGTGCCAATGAAACATTACGTGCCCTCGTAAATTTTCATGTATTTTGTTGTGGCACTTTACAATCTGTAATCCGTAATGTTAGATAATATACGGGAGTGAGTTTATTCCTTGGAAGGTAAAGTTCCTGCAAGTAAAGAGCAATATATTATAAGAACCCTTTCGGTTGTTTCTAGTCCATTATCACGGAGTACACACAATAGGAACTACCTCTCAGCTATCGTCTTCGCAGAGCGGCAGAAGGAAGCTCGCTGACGCCACTGCCGTCTGTATGACTGGATTTGCCCCAGTGCGTTCTGCAACTGTTTTACCACACGAATGGTTATCTACTTTCCCAATGCTGGATGAAATAGGCCACCTGGTAGATAAAAGATTCCAATTTTATTCTCAATCAACACGACTAGAGAATAATCCTGTGGCAATTTCATTATAAAATCAAAAATAAAACTTAATTTATATAAGATTTGAACCAACATATGAGATTGTTTATATAAATTCTCAAACCAAAGGATATTAAAATAAATAATTAGAATGCTCAATATACGTTCGTTAACCCAATATTACTAATGCGTGCGAAGCTAATCAAATGTTAAGGTTTCAGCTATCTAGATTAAAAGTAACTTTAGAAAATTCATTTGTCCCTTTCCTAGAAGATAAAATTATAAAAAATTCAGAAAAATGTTGGATCTCAAGGGCGGAGAAAATTATTTAACTCTGAAGTAAACCTTCAATTTATGTACACAAGATGTTCAACACTTCTCAATAAACACAGCTACATATGAGAGGGGACTGAAGAGATTAAGTTTTGCATAGGAACTTAGTGTTCTTATTGCTATTGTTGCAACAATTTCATATAAAGTATTTAAATTTGCTGTTCCTACTCGGTATACTCAGATGCCTATACGACTGCCGGATTTAACTAGACATTTTCCTCCTGTGGCTGTTAGAGGATGATTAACGAGACACCTGTGGAGGGGCGGAGTAAAACTCTCCAATAACTCTTACTCCACAAGTCATAAGGGACGAAGGATGAAAAAAACTGAGATAAACAAAAACAATGTATTACGTTAGTTTTGATGAAGTTGATTATGTGCCACTCTATAAACCACCTAACTTGCTGGTTTAATTAACAATTTGAGAATGAATTTAAGACCAGTTCACACTCTTTAGATAAACAATTTTGTAGCAGAGTATTTATAAATTACCTTCAGTTTTTTTTACATCACAAGTACACTAAGAATTTAATAAATGCCTGATATGAGTGTACCCGAACATGGTTGGTAGATACATGGGTTTTGAAAAGAATTCCACAAGTTCTCTATGTAAAATAGGATTTTTTTCCTGTCTTAATAGTTTAATTTTAAAACGGAAATAGAAATAAAACCTTGGTTTTCTTTGAAGTATTACTTACACAAATACTCTGTGATACGATAATCTTTGCGTCATTTTATTACCTTGTTTTGAAATGCAATTTTGAGTATATAGACTATGTAATATCACAACCGCTGCGCTGTGTGCTTGACCTATGGTTGTAGTGAGCCAAAACATTTGATTTACACTAAAATACTATTGAGTTATCAATCTTCCTTAATATGTATAAGTAGAAAACTAATTAATTGTACTTACATACATAAATCCAAAGGAATTGTTTGTAAGCATTTAGTGGAAGGGGCTGTTGTTGCTTGTGAGTACCTTTAGGTTTGAAATCTCAGAATACGTAAAATAATATGTATAATAAAGTTAACTAACTAAACAATCTTGAAGGTATATTGAACTAAAATTATACATTTCAGTAAAGAAGAACCTCCAAATTTGTCTGAAGAGGAATTTTGCAATACACCGTGAAGCTGTCAGAGCGGCTGATGTGTTCCCACACATAGTTTTGCAATTGGCAAAAATTTGCTTATCACAAGGAACATATTGACCATTTCACATGGAGGATGTGTTATCTAAATGCCTGGATCGCACAGTTGTAACTAGTAACGACAACAGCATCTTGACAATATTTGCTTTTTTATCTCAGAGTCTTGACATATTTAGAAACTAAACCTTTTCTATACATTGTTTATACTTCTTTTTGGGACCCGGTTTACAATATTGAAACTCGTAGCTATGTTTGGTTTAGAAGCCTAGGTATATGCAATGAAACCAAAATAAGCTAAATGAAACTGTGTAACTGTATTTAGTTTCTGACAAGTAAGCCAACTGAGGAAACACAAGCAAAACTGGAATTTTCTCAGATCTGCAGAGCAACACAACACTCATAACAAGACGAATGCAATATGCTACCTGCAACAAATGAATACCAATTTATTGCACGTAGTTACAGTTCTACAAGGAAGCTGATGTGGAATGTTCCGCGACTATGTCCGAAACTTTTCCGGCTGATTATGAAAAACTTGAACAAAAACAAGCTTAAACAGCACTGAGAATGTTTTAAACTTATGAACGGAGATGGTTATTAGAACAAAAGAGCACGTTCATTCAATAATCACTGCTTCCTCGGTAATGAACATCTAAAGCCATTGGTTTATCCTCACCTTTAGCAACAAAGTTACGTTCATAAACGCGAAAAAAATTCACATTTTTAACAATAACACTTATTACAAATTTTGGATCTTTTCGGAAAATTTGCTATCTAAGGGCTTTATATCAGCAACTCTATTTCGTGTTTTGTAAATAGGCATTACATTCATTATTGGTTGAAAATATTAAGACAATTCTTTATTTCAACACTTTCATATCCATAAGCTGGTTTTTGCGTCAGGTTCATTCATTCATAATTGGTAGGTACTTCCGACCGAGATATTTATAGTAGGTCGTTGGTAGATAAAAGACTTTAAGAAGTGTCAGTATTTCACTTTTTTACATGATGAGTGCTTCAACTTCGTTTCTTACCTATTTATTGTCTTCTGGGAAGACTCGGATTTGATACACAATATTTTAACAGCGACTTCAGAAGTTATTGAAATCCATTTGCATCATTAACGAATAGCCACGCCAAACATAGACAACATTACATGCAGAGACAGTATTCTAAAGCTTAAAACCTCCTAATTTGTATTTAATATGATTAAGGCATCAACTTTCCATTACTAATAAAAGAGACCAAAGCCTTGAGAAAACATCAGTCATAACATAAATGGTGATTTAAATCGTCCTTAATATGATACGAGCAATAGACGTGTGGCATTCTGAGGTCTTCAGAATAGATGTCGCTGTCAGGGAGAATTACATATTTTAATTTACAAGTACAAGTAAATTCTGAAGTAGCTTGTCATTTTGAGAGTTTTATAATAAAAGAGTCACTAATATCCTGTACTTATTGATCAATATGCTATCAATATTGTTTCTCCACCTCATCACGACGTACGGATGCAGTAAACTTCAGCATAAAATTTATGTAGAGCTTGTGTTAACATTTGTCCAGTTGGCGAACATTTTCAGAGCAAACCACTAAATAAAACGCAAGCTACATAGTAAACACCGCATTTGTGGTAATATACCTGTCCAACTAATCATAATTTAAAATTGTGTCCTTGCATTACATTTTTATCTCATTATTGTGGGAACATTCGCTTCCAATTATCATGCTGCACGACTTCATTATCGAATTAAGCTACCAAGTCATGAACACACATAAAATGACACATGGAAGAGAAACTTTGGCATTGTGGTATGATGAATGGATTCCAAACATTCAGCTTACACTTTAGTGTAACCCTTGTACGACAAATACACGCTTTAGTTCTTCCTTTTTACGTGTCAAAATGACTGCAGGAGTGCAAGGAAATAAGTGGTATATTCAAGTTAACTAGCGAAGTGTTTTCACTTTCGCTTTATCTCTTGCCTACCACAAGATTCCTTATAATTTGCCCCTTTCAAGTAATATCGCATACAAAAGACATCTATCTGGACAGTAACCATGCAAATGATATTGAACCCAAAGTTAAATATTCCAGCTACTACCTCTTGAACCAATCGAGTACCACTTTCGATCCAAGCCATGATACATCGTAAAGATGGTAGCATAGTGAACCTCAAGAGCTAGAAGCTTTTTATCTGATTACTATTTTTAACTGATTTGCGCACATAATTAAACGACCACACTTAAAGACTATTAAACAAAATTGCCTTAGTGAAGCTAAATTTCAAAATTTCTATATTCATATACACATATTTACATATTTCCAAATAAGAATTAAATAAGTTACTTCGATTTTTCATTTATTTTGCACCAAGAAAGCTTATTGGGAAAGAGTTACGGATGGAGGAGTCTCAGTGATAACCGGCCAATCAGGCTTTTTGCAGTAAACCCTTCAAAACTCCACACGAAAAGAGAATTTGTGTGTACTTCAACTTAAATAGTCATTTTGAGTAATGGAATATAATGCTAATTCCATGCATTATTTTCTGTGAACCCAAAACTAATAAATATTGAAGAGGGTGTTTATCACATTATCATTCGAGACAACCTTTTAGGGACAGTGCACAGAAAAGAGAAACACTGCACACGAGTGTAAGAAAGAGAATTAAAAGGTTATTTTTGTTGCCACTGACAAATCCGCCAAACAGAGGCTACCCGCAATGTGTAAACTCACTTTTATCACTTAAGCAGTGCTCCACAAAACAACGATAGACAGAGAAGATGCCCGAGACCAAACTGGCGTGTGAGGAGAAGTACAACAAAATTAGCCGTTCGTGATTCAAATCTCTTAAATTTGAGGGGGGAAGAGGGGACAAGAGTGGGGAAGTGAGAATGAAGGACGGCACGGACACGCTGAATCGTAACATGGGTGACGAAACCACGAAAAGGATGCACGTAAATATAGAGAACCCTTCTTTGGACGGATCCAAATGATTAGAGAAGAGCGGAGAATATGGCAAGCAATAGTAATTGAAAATGATTGTGTTGCAGAGGTTTAGGATTTTAGTGAGTAAATATGAGCATGGGGGGAGGTGGCTTCTCGGGTGTTTACAACCTCAGGCAATAGCATTGTCAAGCACCAATTTGGGGGGACACTTCCGCAACACCTCTCTGTTAATCCCGACTGTTACACCTTCACATTTTGAATATTTTCGTTCGAGCGGACTTGATATCTGAACGTTTACTGGACGATTAACCATTAATCACCCATTGAATTAATAATTCTTCAAGTCTTAGTGATGTTATTTTAAAATAATAAAGGTGTTTCCGGGGCATTTTGAATCAATGTTCATAATTTTCATTGTGTTTCTCAACTCATGTTTAACAGCAGTTATGCAAATGTAGCATATAGAGAACTAGCACACCAATTAGTTGTGAGACAGAGAAAAAGACGCACAACATATACTAGTGCTAGGTATCCCTGGAGCGTGGGCCAGCTAACATGCAGTTCGTTTTGGCCTACAAATCAGGGAATTAAGGGAGCGGTAACGTCAGGCGCAAGCAATACGTCACCCAGTTTCAACCCTCTTCCTTTACTAAATACGCGTTCAAATGAAAACAAGCAGTGGGGGACACTGCATCGATAGACGTGATTCTTTCGAAACCACAAAAACGCAAAGGAACCTTCCTATTTTAAGAGGAGTAGGAAGAATAATATTTTTGCTGCGCTATGGGTGAAAATGCGAAATGCCTGTTGCTTTTGAAAGTTTTGATTGGTGTTTACAAGGCGAACATTAAACGACATTATGAACGTTATCACAAAGATTACAACCAAAACACAAGTACGAAATCTTAAGGTATTTTGAAATAGTATTACAAACCAATCTTTGTCCGTAAATGTAACAGTAAAGTTTAAATAGTCAATGAAGCTTCGTAGTCTGGTGAAGAAGTGGTTATAAGGTGTTTATGAAACCTTAAGGATCGTTGTTTAAAACTACAGTTACAAATTGAGGTTGCGAATTTACAAACCCAACTTGGAAATCACAGTTACAAAACAAGGCTGGTTTACTTTTACGTGGAGAACTTGATATGACAACATTTCCGTCTCTCCATTCATTTGTTCCGCATTAGTTCTATGTGTGAGTAGTTTTGTTCTAAACTGAAGATTGTAAAGCCTAAAAGCAGATCGCCATTGACAGATGAAAACACACGTGCTCTGTAGTGTGACAGTACTTATGAACTAACGTTAGATGTGCGAGAAACAGTAACGCGCCCGATGAAGCAAACAATACATTAATGAAAAATAAATGTTAAAACCCTCTCAGTCTGGGTATACGTATTAGGTATGCATAAAATTAAACGCGTGTTAAATAAGTTCCTTTACACCACCACTGCGACTTTCAAACCCCTCCTTGTAACTGTGCATCATGTGCATGCCTGGTTGTGCCCCCTGACGTCACAATTCATGCAATCGCAATGACCAATTGGCCGACTCCTGTACAGCGCTATAGCAGGCATGTGGCTGATCATCCACCATGGATATGCTCCTGCTCCTCATGCCACAAGATATGACTCCTTGGGGATGTAAGTCCTACAAAGGGGAGGATAATCCGTTAAGCAAGAACAGGAAGTAGGTACCAATTTTAATTTCGGTAATAAGTTAATAACTGATTCAAAGCTAAAGCAAATGCTTTCCCTATTCTTGAAATTTTAATTGTGCCTTGTAAACAGAGTATTTTTATGAGACATGGTAGGAGCTGAACCCAAGTAATCAGTGACTGTTAACAAAACATAAAGGCCGTAAGCATTTCATTGATAACGACGGAGCGCCGTGTTTCTTCATTTCCTTCAGTTTTCGTGGTATCTTTAGAAATTACGTTTGGTTACTTCTTCCCTCCTGATGACATTTGAGTGCTCAGGAAGATCATTTATTTTTCTGGATGATCTGTATTTGCCATTTGTGCCTCCCTTGCACCCCCGTTTTGTAAATATTGCATGTCGGATTTCAGAATTTTCACAGTAGAGCATATCTATACTTAAATTATATTTATACAATTCTAGCATTATAAACAGGCTATTACTGTATTCAATACCGCTTATAATTGGTACATTATGGCACACATGCTATTAAATCAATGACGTATTTCCTATAGCAAGGACGTAACACTTCCTAGTTGACTTGGCTTATTGACAGAATATGCAGTTATTTAGCGGTATTTTCCACTCTGAGCAACGAAATAGTTGACTTGGCTTATTGAGAGAATATGCAGTCATTTTGTGATATTTTTCACTCTGAGCAACGAAATAGTTGACTTGGCTTATTGAGAGAATATGCAGTCATTTTGTGATATTTTTCACTCTGAGCAACGAAATAGTTGACTTGGCTTATTGAGAGAATATGCAGTCATTTAGCGGTATTTTCCACTCTGAGCAACGAAAATGCAAAAACCTGGAAACATTGTTAAATATAGAATACCGATTATTAAGAGATGAATTGATAGTAACTTACCGTGCTGTACGATATACGTTATATCACAGTCCGTAGGGGGCTCTAATGGCCTAGCTGTCGACGGGCCCTTAAACCCTACTCATTCACTCACTCATAGTCCATAACATGTGATCACTTCTCTCCCAGGAGGAAAGCGTACGCAAGTGGTTTATCTTGCTTTGTTTCAACACACCAGGTAATAACCAATAAAGTGTAGGGAGAGACTATCAGACACGGGCATGTAACCCAACGAATATTGTAAATCAAATAAACGTCTCTTCAATATTTCCGTCAACATTTAGTAACGAACGGTACAGAGTTGTTCTTCACCATTAACCTCAGGAGATTCTTCTAGTATCAATGAAACAAAGAAGACATTTGAAATTTCTATCTTAATTGCATGTGTCATGACGGCACTCACACTTGAAATTAAGTCATTCCGAATATCAGGTGAAGCTGCATGAAAAACAGTCGATGTTTCCTAGTGCTCCTTCAGAGAGGCCTCATATGTTGCCGATCAATTTAAATATTCGATATAGTTGCCCCTGTTTGAACATCCTTCATTCTCATTGTGACCATGAAAAGCAAATGCCTGTTTCCTAGAAAACATACAGCTCCTACAAAATGAGAACGTAAAGCTCTGTTCTTTTTCATTCATTCTTATGTTGTTCAACTAAGAGCTTATACTAATTATTCAATGAAAATTCTATCCCTGCATTTGTCCCAAACATTTCCAATTGTTTTTCGCATATTATGTGATTACAAGAATAGTTGTGCTTTTTGGTTGCCTTATTTAAATCTTCTTATTTAAATCTTCATAAATACACTTTTCTTTTAAAGAAGATAAACAAAATATTTGTTTAAAGCATTACGCCACAGCCAGAACTCGCTTTCATAAACATCGATGTTGAAATGCCTTACACATTTGTTGTCCGTCGTAATACAGAGTGCGCACTTTGGAAGGTCTGCTTTAATTACGTATCACGTTTTAGAGAATGTTTAATATTGGGAAGCTTCTTACGTTCAGTTTATCGATCGCAGAAGAGTTAATTTTGATTTTCGTTGCAACGACACGGCAAATCAGTTTTGTTTACCGTTCTGGTTCTGATTCATTTCGTGACCTCTCGCACGTGGTTGCCTCTGTCACGTACCTACATGCCCAAATCCGTGCAAATCTTAACCTACATTTTGCTTTAATAGCAAGTAACCAAGTGTCCAAATCATGCTGAAATGTCCACAATTGAGGAACACAAATACAAGAAGCAAAACAAATCTCGAATTACTCCCTATTCACGACAATAAATGCAATAATGTGAGCGCGATTCTTAACACGAGATGTGGTCTTAGGTACCACATACCTTGGCTTAGGTGCACAAAACCAGCTTCCTCTAGATGACGACAGATGCCGTTGACTGAAGCTGTTTCCAAACATACTGCTGCAGAGTGGCGCGAATTAAAATCATAATGTTTATGAAAGCTTGATTTTTAATGATATTAAAATGATTATGTACAAGAAAATTATAATGAACACCAATTTGACAATCAGTTTGAGGAAAATTACAGGGTAGGTATGTAATACATCTCTCACAGCCATTGACTCTACGCCCTTGATTATGTGAATGTTGACATGATTTCTACTGAGATGCTGTGAATGCGCGCGCATCGCTCATCGTTCGGGCTGCAACCTCGGATACCTATAGCTTTTTTCAAAACATGACAACTCTGCCCCACTCCTCTGCCAAAGGTGACGTTACTTTGAAGAACGGATTTACAAGCTTTGCGGTTTAAAAGTATAAAGGAACCGAAAGACCGCTGCATTCTTTCTCATCGTGTTTATGAGGGTTACCTTTTATTTGCTAATAGCTACAACCCAGTGGCAGGGGGAGCGGTTCTCTTTGAGAGTTTTCTTGTACTGCAAATCCGGCATTGGGGGCGTTGACACTTCAATTTTTATAAGAAGTCTACATTACCAAATAAGTTCAAACATTATTTTCTCCGCTTCTACACTTCCTATAATGTGATAGCCACCTAATATCTCAAATAATACATTTAAATATAAGTATTTAACCCTGCTGTTCTGTTCGGGTCAATATGACCCGAAATGAATCTAAATTTAGTTTCTAACTTAGTAATTTCCAATATATATTTACAGAACTTGGTGACTTTGTCTGGAAATGCAAGAACAACGTGTGTTTAAAAGCATTTTAATATACTCCAAGCACTTTTTTCGTGAAATGTAAGAGTTACGTATGTAGCGTTCGGGTCATTATGACCCGACATAAATATGACTGCTCATATGTCAAAACTTACATTGGTATTGAAGTGCTGAACATGTAACAATGTATGAGAACAATATATCCCATTCTATCAATAATGAGGGGTTACAACAATGGGCTTGATTGTTGCTTTTTCTGGGAAAGAAATAGCAGTTCTCGACAGTTGTATGCTGTTGTTTTTGCTCAGTTTGAATTGTGACACCATGGCAGTTAGACCATTACCTGAAGCTGGATTGGAGGAATTAGCAAATACCTCAGTAGATGAATAACAGTTTCGGAGTTCAAAGATCATGTCAGTACTGAATACGAAAGTGAGTGTTCTGATTACAGCTACGAGGGTTCACAGACTTTACAAACAAATATAAAGAATTTTCTTTCTAAAAATGGGAATATAGAATGACATTTGAATCCGCCAGCACAACTTGGCCGTCTCTCAGCTTCGAACATAATCAAGAGTATACCAGGAATTACAAGGTATGCAGTCACCAGAATAAGTGATATAAATAGTTCATTTGAAGCAGTCCTTTTTTCAGCACTTCAAAATGAAATAATTGGGATGACAAACATCGAGGGACAGAGGGCTTATGGTCAACAGTGGTCAAGTATTGATTGTTCTGTTTTTCAAGCATACTTAGGACTTATTACTTGCGGGTGTATAGCGATCTCATGGGGAATCTACAAAAAGCTTGTAGGGTAAGGATACTAGGTCTCATGAAACGTTCTGTAAGATATCACATGTCTTGTGATTTGATAAGAAATGTACAAGAGAAGAAAGACGACGTACTGATACACTTGCAGCAATTCGTGGTAGGTATTTGGTAAAAATGGGTAGAAGTGCTTCCAAAACTGTATAGTCCAGGAGAAAATGTGTCTGTAGACGAGCAGTTAGCAGCATTTAGAGGCCGCTGTCCATTCAAGCAGTATATCCCAAGTAAATCGGCAAAATATAGAATCAAAATATGGACCCTGTGTGACAGCAAATCTTCACAGGTATTGAAAGCCCAAATTTATTCCGGAAAGGAGGGCAGAGCTGCACCAGAAAAAAAAATCAGGGAATGAGAGTGGTAGCTGATCTCACTGCTGAGATTCGAGGGCAGAATATCACACGTGAAAATTTGTTTACCTCATACAGTTTGGGGCAACTGCTTTTGAAACGGAAATTGACAATGTTGGGAACTATACGGAAGAATAAGCCTGAGCTTCCACAAAACATGACCAACAAGGAGGTACACAGTTCATTTTACTTCACTCCTGTGATCAATTATGTTCCCAAGAGAAATAAAAATGTACTTATGAGCACTCTCCACCACAATAAGCAAATCAGTCACAGGACTGATAAGAAACCAAAAATTATTTTGGACTATAATTCAAAAAAAGGAGCGGTAGACACGCTTGATCAACTAACAGGTACATATACATGCAAACGCAAAACCAATAGATGGCCCATGATAGTATTTTACAATATGCTTGATATTTCTGCTTATAATGTATACATACTGTTGACTTCAATTGACCCTAATTGGAATGCAAGGAAATTGACCAGAAGAAGAATATTTTTGGAAGAACTTGGAAAATCACTGGTAAGACAACACATTCAATCAAGAACAAATTTTCCAAGAACAGAAGATTCTTAGAGACTGGTCAGACACATCCAAATTCCTGAAGACATGGTTAGGGTATCAAAATCAGCAACAACAAAAACTGTGAAACGTGCTAGTTGCAAGTTCTGTCCACCAAGCAATGATAAAACAAACATGTGTAGAAAATGTAATAAACATATTTGTAGAACACATACAACATATTTGTGCCCAAACTGTCGTAAGTAAGAAGAAAAACATCTAAAGGAAGATAAAAAGAGCTGTATTGCTTTCAAAGTGAATGTTTGCACTGGAAACAGCCTGTTGTTTCAAATATGTATTAGGTACTGTTTTATCAGAGATGTTCTTTAATGGTCTTTAATAAAGTGTTGTGTACAATTATCATTGTCATCATCATCTACAAAGCACAGGAAGAGAAAATCAATGTCAACTGTTACCAGCTGTACAAAAACGCATGTATTTCAAATTTTCTACAGCATTTTGACACGTCGGGTCATATTGACCCGAACAGTACATTTGTCAAGTATTATTGAACAGAACAGCAGGGTTAAAGGACTAACCTACTTATTCGATAATTACTAATAGTTACGCTAAAACTGTTTCTGTTTTTTCTTAAATAACCTTAGAGCAGGGGCGGCCAACTCTAGAGGCCCGGCTAAGCAATGGCCCGAACAACACATTTTGAATGGCTCACCTATAACTCAAGATCCGATGTGAATCTATTTATGATTACACAGCCTTCCCCTTTGGAATCTAAAAATGGTAGGTATAATAGATTTATTCTTGAACCAATTTTGCATCAGAGTCTGAGATTCATAAATGCTTGCCATTACTGCAAATTGAAATCACTGTGCGAAATTTAAAAAGCATTGTGGATCACCGGCTTCTGCTAATTCGACTGAATTTTGCAACTATGTCCCTAAACACCGGATTCCTGAAATTCACGATCTTGTTCTACGGCTCCACATACATTCGGAGAAAACGTTTCTCTTCCACGAATGCCATTAAAAATAAACAACATTCTGCTATTTCAGATCCACATCTTCGTAATAGACTTGTTCTGTGCATAGAAAACAATGCCATAATATTGAGACATTGGTGAATGAAAAGGAACTTCAAATGTCACATTAACATAGCAGGTCTTCAGTATTTAAGGAGTTTCCATTTTAAATAGTGTAATAAGGGGAGTTTATCTTATAATTCATTGTATTTTCTTTTGTGGTCATATTTACAAATGTGTAGAATTATATGATACTTCAAAGTAATATGAATAATCAAAATCATTTACTTATTTTTAAGGTATTACGTTTTATACACTGGACTATAGCTACAGTTTTCCGGGTGCCTTACTAACATTTATATTCCTAATACTTTTTGTTCAGATTCAAAATGTATGTTAATACAAATTAAGTTATATGGTCCTTCTATCCATTTAATGACCCAAGTTCAAAATAAATTAGGCAACCCTGCTCTAGAGTCTAATAAACAGAAAAGTATCCAAATTATCACAAGTAGTCGCTCTTCAAGTACATAAGAGCAGCTAATAAAGGGAAACAAATTACTGTCTTTCATGAAACACTTCTTTCTTCCTTCCTCCCACCCTCCGTCCTTACTTTCTCCTACCTCCCTCCCTTCCATCAGACCGTCCGTCCCTCCCTCCTTCCCTCTCTCGTTCCCTACTTCCCTCCTTCCTGCCTCCATCCCTATCTCCTTCCGTCCCTCCATCCCTACCTCGCTACCTCCCTCTCTTCTTCCTACCTCCCTCCCTCCCCCTATCTCCTTCCATCCTACCATCCCTACCTCGCTACCTCCCTCTCTCCTTCCTTCCCTCCTTCCATCCTCCTTACCTCGCTCCATTCCTCCCTCCTTCCTCCCTCCTTCCCTGCCTGACTCCTTCCCCCCTCCCTCTCTATCTTGTTCCGTCCCTCCCTCCCTATCTCCTTCCGTCTCTCCCTCCTTCCTGTCTTCCTTCCCTCCTTCCATCCTCCTTCCCTCCCTCCTTTCCACTTTCACTCCTCCCTTCCCTCCCTCCTTGCTATGTTTCACATTCTTTCTTTCCTTCTTTCTTTTCTTCTTTTTCTTCTTTCTTTTCTTCTTTTTCTTCTTTCTTTCCTCCTTTCTTTCCTCCTTCCTTCCTCTCTCCCTCACTCCCTCCCTTCTTTCTTTCTTTCTTACTTTCTTTCTTCCTTCCTTCCTACCTTCCTTTCTTGCTTTCTTCCTTTCTTCCTTGCTTCCTTCCTTCTTTCTTTCTCTCTCTCTCTTTTTTATTTGCTTCTTTCTTTCCTTCTTTGTTGCTTCCTTCCTTGCTTGCTTCTTTCCCTTCCTTCCTGTCTCTTTTTCTCCCAATCTCTCTTTCTCTCCCTCTCCTTCTCCCTCTCCTCTCCCTCTCTTTCTCTTCCTCGCTGTTTGTCTTTCTACCTTTTACTCTCCTTTTCTCTCTGTCTCTCTTCCTCTCTTTGTTTCTCTGATTACCCTCCCCGTATGATGGACTTACACACTCTAGGACTTACAAACCTGTACCTAGGGCCAGAAGCCTATTGGGGAGCAGACGAATCTATGGACGGGACAGAGTGAAGACCTGGAATCTGGTAGTCAACCCAACACCAAGTATGAAAATGAGAAAGAGGATGCAATGCAGGTGAAATGGATGATGGGAAAGTTGATGATGGGGTAATGAGTGGTCGGGGAAACCGGTGAACCCGGAGAAAATCAACCCAGATGCCACTTCGTCGACCACGAATACCACATGCGGGTCCCTTGGATCGATAGGTGATAAGCGAACGGTCTAACCACTCGGCCACGGCGCCGCCTCTTTCGTGAAACACGTGGAAATAAAGTGTCTCAAATGGTAAATATGCATAAAGTTCTTATTTTTGACAGTGTTTGTTCTCTCAGAACAAAGGGAGCGAACCTTCATACAGGGAACGAAAGGTTTCTGGGTATGAACTATAAGGAGTGGAAGTCTGTCACATGATCGTAGCACACAGGAGGCTAGGTACAGTCGACCTTTGAACGTTGTAGATAATGTTATTGCATAACTTATATTTAATGCTGTCACCATTTGCAGTAATATATGCACTCCCAAACTTCTGTACAAATTTATTTCGTGAATATTTCGACTTTGGTGCTGGAGGCAGTTTGCTCTCTGTGGGATAGTGAGAGATACTATGCACTATACGCCTGAGCCCAGTTGTGTTTTATGCTGTCACGTGCCCACGCAATGACGTCAGGTTCTGTCCATGTGGTACGCAACTTGGGATCGCCTCATTTCGCAACAGTTGTATAAAGGTTCGAAGCCTAGTGATTACTAAACCGAAAGTAGTATATTTGAAAAAAATCAGTAACGCCGCCGAGGTTCCAACTACATATTATCATCGTCATTCCGAGACAATGTTCTACCACTAAGCTGCCATGGCTAGGAACCTGTAGGTACGACCGCTAAATCTTCTCATTTGATTCAAGAAAGCCGGGAAACATTATGAGTTGCTTTCTCTTGGTCTCTCTCTTCCTCTCTCTCTCTCTCTCTCTCTCTCTCTCTCTCTCTCTCTCTCTCTCTACTTCCCTTTTTCCCGTTGTTTTTGGTGGTACCGGCCACGTTATTCGAACTAACGAATGTAAAAAAGGATGACGCAAGTTCCATTGGGGTGCATCGTAGAACGCAAATGTATCTTCAGGATGATATATGATAGGAACAATTGAGGCGTGGATGACGATATAGCCTAATAATGGCATGAATGGAAACACATTGCAGAGCACGTAGAGTTCACCACCACCATACACTCCGCTACTGCTAAGACTGATGGCTTGAGTATTTGCTTCCCACCTTGCACTTTGTAGGCAAATGTGCATACGAATAACAGTGAATTGCGCTGACGAGTTCTATGACATTCGACGGGAACACCTATAGATGCTCACATTTGTGAGTATTTGTGACGTGTTAAAACCAAGAACCGTTCAGCAGGCCCTTGTGGTGCAGCGGTTAAGTTTAGTTAAAGTTAGGGCTTCGCGTGTTTGGTATAAGCAGGCATGGGCAAAATCGGTTCAACTGAGCTGCTCTACTGGAACACTTTCTTGCCTCATTCCACCCGTACGCTGTTGTTCAGGTTCCGACTCGCCTCATTCAGTGGCGAGTGTGGCTGTTTCATGAAGAGTGGTAGAGAGAATTTGTTGTAAGTTACAAAAACAGGAAAGTTTGTTGTTTAATACGCTGATTTCAATTTGCAAATATAAAGGGTTACAATATGAAACGCCACTTTGATCAGGAGCATAAATCAAAGTTAAGGTATTTATTTATAATTTCAAAAGGTACTTTCTGAAAACTCATATATATTAGAGCAATTCCGCGAATATGTCATACCGAGTGTTAAAATTTGAAATTAATGTTCCACTCTTCTTACTGAGGAAAGATGATGCTAGATACTCCAAAGTATCTTAAAAAAGTGAAAAATAAATGTTTTTGACGTGAATATGGGTTCAAATTTCACTTCTTACCCATATATTTCCAAAACACTAAAAATAAGCGTGAATAACAGTGATTTTCATATCAATATTTCAGGAGCTATGTACAACTGTTTTAATTTTTTTGTTTTCTACATCACACAATGACTCGTCGTCTTCGAAACGTGTTTATGGCCAATGATTTTCGACATTTATAAAACATCCTTAGAGCCTGTTTAATTATTACTGTGTGTCAATGTCAGTTAGTCACGGTAAATAAGGATAAAGTCCTCTGCAGGGAAAATTAATAGACAGAAAAAAATATCCTTTTTGATTCTGCGTCATTACAATATAACAAATAAAAAAGTATCAGAAAGATTTCCTCTATAGTCATTCGTTTTCCCACAAAACACGTGACTAACGGACATTTAGTGCTGAATCCCTGAGGTCGTCCGTCATACGCGTACAGTGCTTGTGAGACTTCAGTCAGGATAGACGTATCAGTCTGTTTCTGACTCCATGGCTAAAACACCAGCCCAAAGACAACGTGAATACAAACAACGTCTGAAGGACCAAGGCAGTTATGCACAATGGAAGGAACAAATTAAAGTGACTATGAGGAAAGGAAGAGCAATACTGAAACAAACAAAACAAGGAAGAGAACACCTCAAAGCTGAATATAGGAGACATAAGCAACCACAGCGGGCAAGACAGAAAATAAGAGATCAAGCAGGGGTTGATAAGGATACTCCATCAACATCAGCGGGTTTCAAAAGCAGACAGCATTTTGGAAAGTGCAGAAAACGTGTTGAGGAAGCATTGCCGCAATCTCCACGCAAAAGAAAAGAAATGATTCGTAAGTTAGCAGTTGAAGAGGGATTACATGTTGTAAAACCAAAGCATTCTGTCCCGGTATCAGGAAAACAAATATCAGAGAAACTTAAAAGTGCAATCATCAAGTTCTATGAGGATGATTCAATATCTTATCAAGCTCCTGGAAGAGAGATGGTTTTATTGAAACAAAAGAAGTTCGCATTAGGTATCTAGTGGTAACATTAAAAGAAGCACATGCACTCTTTCTACAAGAGCGAGAACAAATGTCCGTGGGGTTGACAAAATTCGCTGAATTACGCCCTGCTCACGTGCGTGTTCAAAGTCAGATCCCACATAATGTGTGCACATGCATTATACATGAAAATACGAAGTTTCTTTTCAAAGCATTGTGTAAAAATCACGTACTCAGTGAGACTGAACTTCGTAAGTTCATAGCACAAGTGGTTTGTGATCAGAAATCGAGGAAGTGTATGCAGGGAGGATGCTCCAACTGCCCGGGATTGAGTGGAGCAGACATTTCGGATGAACTCGCTAATTCTCCATGCGAGTGGAAGCTGTGGAGTTCACGTAATGGAAGAATGGAAATAGAAGTTAAAAAGGGATCTGTAAAAGACTGCATTGAAGAACTGACCAATTGCCTGCCACGTTTCCTAAATCCCGTGTATGTAAAAAGACAGCAATCCGAGACCTTTAAGAAGGCTGGGGAAAATGTTGCAATTAGTGAAGCTGTGATACAGATCGACTTCTTCGAGAACTACACATGCAAGGAGCAAAATGAAATTCAAGCTGCCCACTGGAACAACACACAGATCTCAATATTTACTGCTGTTGCCTGGTATAGGAAAGAAGATATCGGTGAAATTCAGAAACAATCTTTTGCTTTGGTGTCTGATTATGTATCACATGACAAATATGCAGTTGATATTTGCTTAAGGAATATATTTTCGGAAATGTTGGATATTGTTCCGAATCTTGAACTTGTGAAAGTGTTTTCTGATGGAGCTGCTAGTCATTTTAAGCAGAAATACACATTGAGTCACGTAACATATCTTTCTGAAGTATTTGGAATCCAAATTGAATGGCAATTCTTCGAATCCTATCACGGAAAGGGGGCAGTATAGCGATTGGAGGACAAGTGAAGATGATGGCATGGACAGCTGCGAAAGCAGGAAGCAGGATTCAGAGTGCTGAAGAATTTGTTAATACTGTTAGAAAGAAAACCAAAATATGTATTCTTGAGGTTTCCCTGCCTGAAATTGAAGAAGCAAAAGAATTTCTTGACAAAAGATTTGAACGCATTTCACCTATGCCGTCCACTCAGCGGGTTCATTATGTGAAAGTATTAGGTTTAAATGTTGTGGAATATGCTTTTCTTTCATGTGCGGAAAGTGTCAGAATGATGCACAACTTTCGGAAATAAAAACAGTGTAGTGATATGCGCGTGTACTACGAGGCTACTGCATTTAGCGTTCCTGCACTATAAAGAGTCCAATCCAGAGTGTGTTATAGGTATGTGCTGTGTGCTGTGTGCTCTCATGTGTCGTCTTTGTTATGATTTTGAGTCAGCTTTTTATACTTGTAATGACGTAACTGTGCTAAGAAATGAGAGCAGTGAACTTCTGTTTATTCTGTTTATGTTGCATGACATTAATGTTTCCCCAAAGGATATGATTATTGTCAAAACGATAAAAACAATTACACACATGTGTGTATTACATGTATGTAACGTATAATACGTATCACTATGATTTACCATATGTTATACCATGTAAAACAAAGACAAGGTATTACAATTTTCGCAAGTGTCAGTTAGTCACTAACTCATGTCAGTTAGTCACGCTGACCTTTTTAATAAATATCTCCAGATGAGAATAACATGCCAAACCTTTTTTCAGGTCATTTAAAAGCTTAGAAGTTCCTCTCTCAAGTGATTTTTCAGAACAAATCAAATTAGAAAACTTTCAGAGAAAACGGAGGACAAACGTTTGAAGTTGGACCTGCAGTTGACAAAAATGTCAGTTAGTCACGAAAAGTTTAGCGCTCATTATTAAATAATTGTTTCACTTTTTTAAGGTTTTTATATTTCCTATCATAACCGCCAATGTATTCTCTGTCATCGTATGTCGTTAAAATAACATTTTTACACCTATATTGACCATTAGGCAGACATTTTAGGAAGAAAATGTAGTGTAAATGTCAGTTAGTCACGCGCGGAATTGATCTATATACAAAACAATAAAAGGGACGATATGATTTCACTGTTTAGGGGTTTAGTTTCTTAGTAGTTTATTTAGCATAAACTATTGTATTTCGTGTTTCAAAGTTTGAACATAACATTAAGCTTAAAATCAAAGAATTTATATGTTGATCAAATAGTTTTAAAATATTTTTCAGGCGAAATAAGAGTGGAACTTTACTACTTTATTTATTGTGAAAGAGAAACAATGTAGCAGTATGCTAATCATAAGGCAGCGTAAGGATATTACGTACATAAGATAAAGGAAGGTTATAAACATCAAGATTATGTAATGTGCGTGATCACAGTAACAAATTATGGTATGGAATACATGTTTAATATAAACAACAGTAGTTAATAACAATGTAGAAATCATTACTACCTCGCAGATGGAATGAACCCACCAGTACACGTGTTGTATCTAAACAAACTTCGCCATTCGGCAAGAGAATATGGGGTCGGTAAGGCAAGTTCAATCGCTATCTCTCCTCTCGTGCCCATGCCTGGTATACAAGCTAGTTGGCGTAATTTATGGACAATGTATGTAATTGAATGACAAAAAGATTGCTGACTGTATTGCTTTTAGTAATGCAAGATGGAGAATTTGGCTGCCCTGCGTTCTTCAATATGGAGCAGTAAGTATATAAATATATAAATAATGCTTAAGCTTAAACTATGCAGAAATAGGTAATTATAAATGCATATTAGATGTGAAGCCGCACTTGGCAAAGCATGCCACTGACGTTGGACTGATTGTTCCATGAAAGCTGCAAAGTTGAGACTTAAAGTTGTTTGACATAACTTGCCTACTTTAACAATATCTACCTTTTGTGTAGGAAAATGTTGTCTATTTATTACGCTTAACCAGTTCTGCCAAAAGAGGAAGGGTCGCTATGCCATTATCTGTGGTGCTTAATACTAGAAATTCATTTCCAGAACCCGTTGGACTGTACGTAGGGTTCAAAATTCAGTAATATTCTTTGGCAGAAACAGACCAATTGCTGCGACTAGTAATGGCACCGCACATTGGAAGAGAAAATATATTTCATTTTTTTCTAATTTCTCTCGTTATCCATTTTTCGTTAGATTCCTCATTTTTATTGTTCATGATACAAGAGACTTATGCTTCCGAGTACTGACTTTTGATGCCAGTCTTTTTAGTTTCTCTACTGCGAATAGTAAGTATTGTAAGTATTGTATTGTATGGAAGTATTGAGTTCTACCCAAACATTCGATTTGGAGATTTCACCGGAAGTACGGATTTTGAGACTTCCTAAATACAAAACAGACACTTTTAGAAAAGTATGTGTGTGTCTGTGAAGAAAATAACTCAAAAATGAAAAGTTCAACACTTTCGGCGATACGCGCAACGTACTCATTACATACAAGAGCATTTATTTTTCTTAAGAGGTCTAAGCCACGTCTATAGCAGGTGGTCCATTTCATCCGTCTTTGGCAAATGTAGATATCCGTTCGTGTGTTAAAACAGTTGCAGAACGCAACGGCGCAATTGCAGTCATATAGACGGCAGTGGCGTGTGGAAACTTCATTGTGCCTTCAGCAAATACGAGAGATAAGAGGAACTTGCCACGCTTGTACACCGTGATAATAGACAATAACAACAACCGAAAAGCTCTTCAATGTTTTCCACTTTACTTACATGGTCTTTATTTTCCTGTCTGTGCTCCGGCTCAGACCGATGGTTTGTAAGTGTACTTAAAAACGGCAGCTCCATGTCAGTAGATTTACTGGTATGTGAAAGAACTCCTGCGGGACGAAATTACGGCACACCGACGACGTTGATGTGATCCTGGCAATTGACAGCGTCGTTAAACAACAAAATAAAAAAGAATTCCTGTCTGTGCTGTTATTGTCTAACATTACGGATTGCCGATCTTAAAGTGCCGCAGCAAAACCCATGCAAACACGAGGGCACGTAAAGTTTCATTTGCGTTTGTTCGTTTCTTATTAACGTTATTGCTGTATTTAGTTACTGTTTCATTATTATTTTATTATAATTATTACCTTATTAGTATTATTTTATTATTTTCATTAGAATGTTTATTATCATCAATATGCTTATCATCATTATCATCGCGCTCGCCTACCACCTAGGCGGCCCGGGTTCGATCCCAGGGACCCGCGTGTGGTATTCGTGGTGGACGAAGCGGCGTCAGGGCGGGTTTTCTCCGGGTGCTCCGGTTTCCCCCGCCATCTCATTCCACCGGTGCTCCATCTTCATTCCATGTATCATCAGCGTCACCGCCTGCGGTGCCGTAGTAGTAAAAGCGGGCATTAAACACTACAACATCATTATCATCAGTATCCACATTATTATTACTTCTATTATTTTGTTAGTTATTGTTACTACGTTTTGTTATTAGTATTATCATCATAACCATCATCATTAGTATAATAATTATTAGTTTTAGTATTGCTATCATTATCGTTATTATATTAACAATAATATATTTGTTTCTGAGAACTGAGGGTGTGACAGAGGCACATGCTTCAACGATCTTGTGACGTAAGACCTATACACTGAGAGGATCTGTTTCAAACGCAATATTCTTCATGTGATTCCAAAAGAAAAAATCGAATGGGGTTACATCAGGAGATCCTGGTGACCAAGATATTGGGCCACCTAGAACGATCCAGCGTCCAGAGTACAAATTCAAATGGACCCTTAAAGGTTCATAATAGTAAGGTGGTGAAACATTGTTGTTGGAACCAGTGCTTTAGCACCAGTCGTACCGGAACCTCATCAATAAAATCCTGAAGTTCATCTTGCAGGAATTCCAGATTGCATGGGCTTGAAAGTCTGGCTGGTAGAAAGACAAGTCCGATGACATTGACCCCGAGAATAACACACCGAACGTTTAAGCCCCAGTGGTTCTGTAAGTGAGCATTTCGTATCCAGTGAGGATTGTGAGAGACCCAGTAGCGCATGTTGTGTCTCTTCATAGTGGCATTGTTACTGAAATAGCATTCATCGCTCCAAAGAACACTTTCAAGTTGTCAAACCTTCGTACAGTAATCAATCCTGCGGGCAAAATCATTGCCATAGACTTGTTGGCTAAAGCGAATTTTGCATCGGATGCCATACCCCATCCTACAAAGTATCATCATCATCATCATCATCATCATCATCATCATCATCATCATCATCATCAATATCATCATCATCACCACCATCATCAACAACAACGATAATAATAATAATAATAATAATAATAATAATAATAATAATAATAATAATAATAATAATAATAATAATAATAATAATAATAATAATAATAATAATAATAATAATAATAATAATAATAATAATAATAATAATAATAATAATAATAATAATAATAATAATAATAATAATAATAATAATAATAATAATAATAATAATAATAATAATAATAATAATAATAATAATAATAATAATAATAATAATAATAACAATAACAATAACAATAATAATAATAATAATAATAATAATAATAATAATAATAATAATAATAATAATAATAATAATAATAATAATAATAATAATAATAATAATAATAATAATAATAATAATGTAATAACTATAACTGCAAACAAAAATAAAAATAACTGACGATAATATACAACAATAACATTACTAAGAAACGAACAAATTCCAATGAAACATTACGTGCCCTGATGTTTGCATGGATTTTGTTACGGCAAATTACAATCTGTAATTCGTAATGTTAGACAATAGCAGCGCAGACAGGAGTGAATTTATTCCCTGGAAAATAAAGACCATGTAAGTAAAGCGCAAAACATTCTAAGATTTTTTTTCGGGTTCTTATACTCTTAGTGTCTATTATCACGCACTACACACGCTAGTTGAAGCCTGGCAACTGCTTTTCATCTTTGGTCTTCGCCGAGAAGCAAAACGAACTTCGCACACGCCGCTGCCACCTCTATGACCGGAATTGCCCCATTGCGTTCTGCAACTGTTTTAACATACGATGGGATATCTCCATATGTCAAAGACGGATGAAATGGGGCACTTGGTATATCTTAAAACTCTAGCTGTATTCTTTCTCAGAAAAAACTGGCGTTTATGTGAAAACATTCCTTACAGCCTCGTTTTCGTGAGTGGAACACACATTATTACTTCACAGTGCAATATTTATTTAAGAGATGAGTGCTACGTTTTATCCAGCCTTTGCGTTATAAATTATAGGAAATAAACCATGAAATAATTCGGCATCCCCAGCTAGCATAACGAGGGCGTGTTCATAACTTCGTAAATTAGAGTTTGCTCCTCCCTCTGCACTTCATTTGTTATTATCCGACCTGCAGAAGAGATAAACAATATAGCCACTTGCATGCATTCCCTTCCTGGGAGAAAAGTGATCGGGTGTTACAGACTGAAATGTAGCCTATTAGCGAGTTATGGTTAAGTAACTATCAATTCAGATTCTAATTGCTCTATATTAAACAATGTGAAGAGGCTTTTGAATTTTCGTTGCTCAGAGAAAACAATATGACAAAATGGATTTATATTCTCCATATAGCCGCGGCAAGTTACAATACCGATAATACGTCGTGATATAGGAAATACGCCGTTGGTAATTTTGGCACGCGTGCCGTAATGAGCCAGATAGGCAAAAAGAAACTGTTTATTATGCTTGAGTTGCATAAAAGTATTTAACATAAACTATTGCTAAATCTCGCTGAAGTCTACAAGAGCGCAATGCAAGGGAAAAAGCACAGCTGAGAAGAGGGTGCCGTGCAGTCTGGTCCATTTATATGTTGTCGCATTCAAAGAAGCGAGAACTAATTTGGATAGAGGACGCAAGTAAAGTTTACAGGAAAATAAAAACAACAGCTATAAGAGTTAACAGCCATAAAGAAAACAGAGTCAGGGCGTACCCAGGCGTCCAAAGGTAGGTCTAGCAGCCTTGCTAAAAATGATTTTTATATATATAGTATATATATATACAGGCGGGCAAGGATTCCACTTGGCACAGGCAGCAGACTGCTCCACCATCAAGGCTTGCTAGAACTAAACTACTCTCGCCTTATTACACAACTCAAACGCTCGTGACAAGAGGACTTCACCAAATGGCTTGGCTGTAGCACCTTTTAAGCTATATAAGCGATTATCTACCGATACTAGCTCGACGTTTACTTGGGACCTGTTGCTTTGCATACTTGGACAGAGAGGAAGGATTATGTTAACCCCACGTTTAGAACCTCATTCACACAGCACAGATACACAATGAGACAAATAAGGCTTTCAGTCTTGCTTATGAAATGAAAGTTGGTTATATTACTCACTTCAACAGCAAATGCCAAATGAAATGTTGGTCAGCATGACGTAACGCTATTCAAAATTATAGCTGTATAGTGATGCGGATAACGGGTTTGGCAGCCTAGAAGCACACTGAAGTAAAGTGCGCTCTCTAAAAGTCCTCCATAAACTATTTCTGTTGCATTACCTCGGGCTCATAAAGCTGAACACAAATCGGAGTTGAGTAGTATCAAGAGCGGCATCGGCTATCAAGGTGAAAACGGGAATTAATACCCATTTAGCTTGGACTTCAATTTTCAAATCCAGTCATAGACGTCCACCATTTCAGGAAGAACACGTGAACACATCTTCACGTTCTGCATAATACGAGCCAGAACGTGAGCATTCCTTAGATGTGAAGGAGGCAAATAGATGGCTTAAGGTGCGTGCACACTGCACACATGCGAGCCAAGCTGGTGGCGAGCTGCCTCGGTTAGGTAAATAAGGTACAACTGGAGGGAATTTTACAGTGGGCTCATAGTCAGACCCCTGGAGGGTGGGAGGGAGGGAGGGAGGGAGGGAGGGAGGGAGGGAGGGAGGGAGGGAGGAAGGGAAATGAGTGACCAACGGGTGTACTAGAACCCGCGTAAGGGGCGCGAATCAATGTGGGGTTCCTAACATGTGCTGAAAATTCATCTCGGCGCCAGTCTCACAGGTTTCGAAACCGTTCCCTGCGGGGAAAAGCGACCACAGCGCCGCCCCTACGCCCAGAATGCAGTTACAGTACGGAAATTCCACCCTTCTCCGACACCTCCGATCCTGGAAAGATTGGATTAAATTATGGTGAAATAGGATTAAGGGACGGGAAGTCGCGGAAAGGAAGGTAACCAACCCAACATTCGCCTAGAGAACAAGAAAAGCCGCGTAAAATCTTTAGTTACATTGGTCGGTCACCAGGGTTTCAATCTGGCACCCCTCGAATGTGAATCACAAGCGTTACCGCCTGAGCCACGCCACTCCGTACCACGGTTATAGGTTGCGCGTTTGTTCTTGACGAATGACCTTGAACATAAATCCAGTGAGTTGACCTACCCTTAATAAACAGGTCAGCAAATGTTTATGCTACGATAACAGACACCTCTGTTTTCCTCTGTCGCGTTTGTGTATACAGTCGACTGCAAAAGTTTTGTGCGGTACAGATGTAGCATGCAACAAAAATAACAGTAATTCAGACGAGGAAGAAGATGAGGGAGAAATGTCGGGAATAGAAGAAATGCAATAAAGTTAAGTGCAAACAGTTATAGAGTTATAATACGTGTGGTTGATATTACTGGAAGTGTGATAAATTGATTTGTAGTGCTGTACTACTTCAGCTCAGAAACATGTGCGTCATCTCACTGCAGACTGTACCTCCGCTCTCTTTCGATCCCAGCATTCCAGCAAAGCTGAGTAGTAACTCGCATCCAACCTTTCATATAAAATTTTCATTCGTCAAGAAGTAACGCGCGACCTGTACCAACAATCGAAATAAGATGCATTCAGCTGAAATGTTTTCATCCTGTACTGGTCGCCAATTGCGCGGATGCTTGTGCATTCCTGTAGTTCAGGAAGTGACGCACAGAGGCAGCACCAGCAAACCCATGTTACGACCAGGGCATCCCTATGTATGTACTTGTCGTTATTTGTATGTGTCAAGGTCAGATTCAGTTTGCAGTACAGAACTCTACAAAAGGAAATAAACATGAGATATAGTTTGAGACAGTAACCTCGCATGTGTGTACCGAAATGAAGAAACGCTGCGAGTGACAAGTTCATAGATGGATTACGTTGTAAAATTCCGTGTAGACAGAAAACGATATAGGTCATACTGTATCACTCCATTCCTTTTATTAACACATATGTACATATGCACACATATTTACAAACACCCATTCCGAGGCATCAGTGAAAAGCACAATCCCCTGCGTTACGAAACACTTCAGTCAGCGCAGCGCGGCTTTGAACACTTCACCATTCATCCTCTTGTTGGACCTAATTCAGAGGCCTCAAATTATTACAAAATGTACACAACTTCCAGTTAGACATCGTAGTCCTCTCCTTTATTACTGGTCTGTAGTGGTTACAAAGAGTAATGTGTATAAATCTGAATGCTTATCCTGTTCTACAACTTTGAATGTGTTGAGCTATATCAATTGTTTCTGAAATCGCATTCTTGTGAAGCTTATAATCTATTATTGTTAAAAATCAATCAATTCTATCACAACATTCTACTTTGACAGAGTTATTTTGACATTAAGGGAGTAGTAGGTCCTTATCATCATGCATCATAAGTAGGGCTCGGAAGTTCATGCCCTTAAAAACACTGAAATATGCATGCAAATATGCTCTTAAAAACTTGAAAATATGCCAAGAAATATGCACTATTTAATTAAAACGATTGATATCCCTTTGCAGTAGATAAGACGAGCTAGTATAAATAATAAATAAAGTTGCCTTATTCCTTAAAGGTTGAAGCAGAAGTGGTCCCGCTGCTAGTATCAACTGCTAAATTGCAGTTCACAACCAACACTTTGCAAACATTTTCAACTGTAAATTTGAAATGTCGGATTATTAATTTTGAACAAGGGAATATCAGCAGCTAAAAATGCTTGGCACAAGTCATACGAAAATTTAGTAACCCTACATCCTAAACATCTACTTGCTGTTTTTGAACAGGTTCTTTATTTGCGAATTTTCTGATTAAATTCTCCTTATGTTTTGCTGTTTTTATGTGCTGAACTATTTGAAATCTTTTCTCACTCCCTACATTTTTCTCACACGCTCCACAAAACAGTACCTGTTACCTGTAGATGTTAAATCACCCGAAAACCCTCTGTAAATTAATTAATTTTATTTTCGGCATTTGAAGAGCCTTTTATCATTTTATACGCCTAATTTAATTTGGTGGGAACCAGTTCACAACACTGTTATGTTTGAAGACCACAACACAACTACTGGTGGGCAGGCAAGCGTTGCTATAATCGTGCTGCTCAAAACGTTGACCTACACTTTATCTTTGCTACTATAAACCTCTCAGATAACGCACTGATTATTTTCTACGAACATACATATAATGAAAGGATGGAAACAGGGGATTCACTGCATGACAACATGACTCAACATTAGTTCTCGCCACCTCGCGAGTTGCATCATCATGTGCAATACTACCAATGTGAAAAATATTATACACATGGAAAAAATAATAAAAAAAAACATAAAAATCATTAAAATATGCAATATAGGGGCTATAATATTGAAATCTTCGTGAGTTGTATCATCATGTGCAATATTATCAATATGAAAAATATTATCCAGGTGGAAAACAGTAATAAAAAGCCATTGAAATCATTAAAATATGCAATATAGGGGCTATAATATTGAAATAATATGCATTTATCAAAAATCAAGAAAATATGCAATTATATGCACCATAAAATCATGTCCAAATAACTGAAAGTTCCATAATTCGTGCACATAATGTAAAAGCATACATTTTTAACCCCTATGAAAAAACATGCAAATGCATGAACTTCCTAGCCCTAATCATAAGCCTTCATGGCCTATATGAACAGATAAGAAGAATCGTAGGGTTATGGGTCATGGTGTACTATGCTCCTATCGCAGTAGATGAAAAATCCTTGAAAAGCAAGGACCCCAGTAGACCACGACCCACAAGCACAGCATTCTTTATCACTAAGATGCATTTCTGACGTCCAAAGAATGCAGTTATGACAGCTGTGTAACTGTGAAAGAGAAACTAATGCCGGCATTTCAAGTAGATAACATCGAAACAAATCGAGCGTTTATTGCGTAAGAGACTTCAGAAAGAAGAAAAAACTGTCCCAATTTTTTGTTACCACTTTTCAGCTCAAATAGCACATATTTTGTTGTCATTGTTTCCACGTCCTATACGTATGTGGGAACTTTTCTCGTATCTGCCTCCCATTGAATATAAAGTGTGTGTACTTACAGGTAATAAACTGCTTTGCTGGGAAAGATCCACTAATGGTTTTCTAGGAATAGGGCGCGTAACAAAATAGAAGATTGACACTCCAAGGAAGCCTGTAAGGGCTATAGCTCCACAAGTTCCTCCAATGTATTCCAAGTACTGCGGCATTGCCTCCACTGTAACAAATGCGTACCATTTCAGCTTTATCATAGTGTCATACAGTGTGATTCTGTATCAAAGCCTTTTTCTTATCAACATTAATCTTGTATCATTTTCATACGGTATATATAAACATATGTGCGTATATATTATTATGCGTTTCAACAGTTCTCCTATTTTTCTGTCATTATGTACTTTTTATATTACTTATATTTTATAAACATATATGTTTAAATGCATATACGAGTACAATGTAAATAACTGCATACTTTACCATAACTGGAACTGTTCTCTGTAGCAACAAATCAAAATAATTAAGTAAAGATTGAAGGATCAACGAATTTGCCGCATGCGACAAGTAAAGTACATACCTAATGGCAAAATACTGCAGCGACTCCAATTTTCTTTGAGAAATAATGAAATAGAGGCGCTCCTATCCGTCCATTCCATTATTTTAAAACCAAATAATTTATTGGTTTAGGTGTGAAGCAATGATATATTTAAGTTTCAGTGACTGTCAAATGGATTTGTTTGTGAAAGTCGAGTTTGCCTCGATATTGGTTCGCCGTATTCTGGTGGAATACCGAGGGGCTATGTATCTGTGCTACATATAATAAGAGTGAAATTCAAAAATTTTATATTGGCAGTTTCAAGTATCCACTCCGTAAGCCAAAAATTTCTCTATACAGGAAGTAATAGCAAGGTACGCTCAAACTTTCAGGACACATTTCCCACAATATAAGAACAAGTGCCCGAGAACGCGTTATTTCCATAATAGAATTCATAGTACATTAATGATGGGAAACATACAAAGTCAGAACGCGCCAACATACCAAATGAAATTCTTTCTTGCATAAAATGTTTAAACGCCCCTCTGAATATGTCTGGTGAAATTGTAATTCTTAGGTTCATGGCCAGTATTTTGTGTTCCATTTGAACGAAGGTGATTTTGCATACGACTCACTTCATTGTTTGTGTTCACATGCGCCTCGATTCATTGCCTTACTACTTACAGCATAAACTGATAGTTGTTTATCATGAAATCTGTGAACGTGTAACTGTTGGCTAGTGTTATTTGGAGACTTGGTTTCCGGTAGCGTGCAATGGAAGTGGACACAGATGCGGTAATAGCAGTTGCTCACTTTATGTGCATACAACAACGCCTGTGCCTATCAACGTTTGTATCGGGGGAGATTTCCAGAATGAAGGTGCTCGACATAAATACATTCGAAGCAACTGGTCGTCATCTTAGCGAGCATAGGAAATTTAAGCGCGCTGTTCAGGACTGAGAAAGATCTAGAACGGGAGCGAGCAGAATAGTGTCTGCTCCGAATCCACTGAGCACGCATCCCGCGTAACATTCTTGCTGGTTGGAGGAGTGGCAGTTCTTCGCTTCTTAAACACTTGACTGTGGCGGATTGATACAGATAACGATCAGCGCGTTTGTTTCAAACAGGAAAGAGGTGGTCATACTTTTACTATGTGAAATCAGAATTACATACATTAGTTGTCATTATCCAAACATGTGAGAAGACCTTCAAACTCTGACGTAATGCCTGTAACATTGCGCCGAGCGGTGGTTATCTAAAACGCCATATCTCAGTTTGGATTTTGCTATGTTCATCAGAGAAAAAATTGTTCAGAGACACATGTGGAGCAAAATATTGCTGCAAAACATAACAATAACAATTACAACAACAACAATAATAATAACAACATTAACAATAATCACAATAATAACAATAATAATAACAACAATAATAACAATTATAACAACAATAATAACAATAATAATAAAAATAATAACAATAATAACAATAATAATAACAATAATAACAATAATAATAACAATATAATAATAATAATAATAATAATAATAATAATAATAATAATAATAATAATAATAATAATAATAATAATAATAATAATAATAATAATAATAATAATAATAATAATAATAATAATAATAATAATAATAATAATAATAATAATAATAATAATAATAATAATAATAATAATAATAATAATAATAATAATAATAATAATAATAATAATAATAATAATAATAATAATAATAATAATAATAATAATAATAATAATAATAATAATAATAATAATAATAATAATAATAATAATAACAAAAATAACAATTATAACAACAACAACAACAACAATAATAATAATAATAATAATAATAATAATAATAATAATAATAATAATAATAATAATAATAATAATAATAATAATAATAATAATAATAATAATAATAATAATAATAATAATAATAATAATAATAATAATAATAATAGTAATAGTAATCGTAATCGTTATCGTAATCGTAATCGTAACCGTAACCGTAACCGTAACAGTAACAGTAACAGTAACAGAAACAGAAACAGAAACAGTAACAGTAGCAGTAGCAGTAGCAGTAACAGTAACAGTAACAATAATAATAATAATAATAATAATAATAATAATAATAATAATAATAATAATAATAATAATAATAATAATAATAATAATAATAATAAATATAATAATAATAGTAATAATAATAATAATCATCATCATGACGATGATGACGATGACGACGATGACGACGATGACGACGATGATGACGATGACGACGATGACGACGATGACCACGATGCCGATGATGGCGATAATGATGAGGATAATGATGAGGATAATGATAATAGTAATAATGATAATAATAATAATAATAATAATAATAATAATAATAATAATAATAATAATAATAATAATAATAATAATAATAATAATAATAATAATAATAATAATAATAATAATAATAATAATAATAATAATAATAATAATATTAATAATAATAATAACAATTATAACAACAATAATAACAATAATAATAATAATAATAACAACAACTAATAATAATAATAATAATAATAATAATAATAATAATAATAATAATAATAATAATAATAATAATAATAATAATAATAATAATAATAATAATAATAATAATAATAATAATAATAATAATAATAATAATAATAATAATAATAATAATAATAATAATAATAATAATAATAATAATAATAATAATAATAATAATAATAATAATAATAATAATAATAATAATAATAATAATAATAATAATAATAATAATAATAATAATAATAATAATAATAATAATAATAATAATAATAATAATAATAATAATAATAATAATAATAATAATAATAATAATAATAATAATAATAATACGGATAAGACATCATCACAAGGTAGAAGACGTACTTCTTCCACAGTCTTGGCATTTTGTAAATGATACGTTATACTCCTGTTTGTTAGAAGTGGTAACATCGACTTGCATTGGTAAAGCAATATTGCGCAGCTAACGAGGAAAAACATGTCATTACAGGTATCACCACGGATATTGCCGTATGTCCTGAAGGAGTAACCCAGTCAGCGAACTCCCCCCCCCCGTAATCCTAATGTTAGACAATAGCAGCATATACAGCATTAAGTTTATTCCCTGGAAAATAAAGTTATTGGTAGTGTAGTGGAAAATATTCTAAGATTGTTCTTACCCATTATCACGGACTACACACGATATTTCAAATTTGTCTTCTCTTATAAGCAGAACAAAGTTCGTCACCGCCACTGAGCCTGACTGATGGGAATTATGACGCCTAGTTCTGCAACTGTTTTAACGGACGAAGGGTTATCTACATATGCCCAAGACGGCTTGCATGGGCCACATGGTGCAACTCCCGTCTCAACTTGCACCATTCTTAGAACTGCAGTCCCGTAATTGTCACATCATAAGGTAATTGACTCGCATCGGAGCTTTCTATTAAATTTTTCACAATGCAAAAATGCCTAATATGCAATGAGAGTAGGCGCGTAGAGTTTGGTTGACCTCTGCGACGCAAAACTGCCGACTAGTCATTCCTGGAGATAAAGAAATGAACACAGAAGGATATTGCTTCACCAAAGAGTAAGTAAGGTGTGATATTAGATGTCTTAGTCAGGCGATTGCATAGATGCATTTGTTCGAAAACTAGAACGCTTAAATAAACGTGAAGTAGACCGCCTCCCCGCAGTACCCCCTAGACTGGTGTATCAGTGAAAATCCGGAGTTACAGTCCCATATTCGGATCTCCGAGATGGGGCCAAAACGATAAAAATGTCACAACCTTCTAGTAAGCTGAAAATACGTCAATGGAATGCAGGAGAACGCACAAGGGCAAAGAAAGGTGAATTAACTAAACTCATTCATGACAGTGATATAGACATATTTATAATTCAAGAGGCTAACCTATAGCATGATGTTCTTTAACATCCCTAGCTACTCACTTGAAGTTTCAGACAAAGAAAAACAAATTACCAGTGGAATTCTAACCGGCACACAGAAGAATATTGTATCAAAATTCCATGCTCTAAAAGAAATGAATGTCAATAATAAGCTAGAACTCATTAAAATTGATATATGGAAGAATGAACAACATTTTAATGTATACAGGTGATATAAGCCACCAAATAACGTACCTGATCTGCACCAAATACTCGTAACTCCAAAGACCATTGTGGTGGGAGTGTTCAATGCTTATTCCCCAATTTGGAATTATAACACCACTAATGCCACAGTGAAAGTAGTGGAAGACTATCAACTCACACTCCATTGAATTGGTGTATGATAACAATGATTCCCCTACATTTTTGCACCACTCAGGACCAACAACAAACCGCGACCTACTGCTGGTTTCATCAGATATAAGAGAGAAAGTAACAAGAAAGGTCATAAGTGACCCAGGATCCGGACATAAACCCGACATAGCTTCAGTTGAGCTCGATACCACCTCTTCGAATACACTACAAGAAATATGTCCTGGAACTTCAAGAAAGCAAACTTGACTCAGTTCACACAAAATTTAGAAGAACCTCCAGACAAAATACTATCAGTAGTTACTGAAATTAATTCCGTCGACAAACTTAACAGAAACTTTCGCGAAAGCATAATAAAATCGGCTAATTCAACATTACCAAGAGGAAGAGTTAGAAAAAAAAACTTTTTGGAACAAAGAGCTAGAAAACATGAAACGAGAGCGAAATGAAGCTAGAAGGAAATCAGAGCAGTCTAAAGCATATGAAGATTGCAAAAGTGGTGTAAACTACTAGCTAACGTAAAAAAACAAGTATGTACCTTTAGCCAAATTCAATACTTTCCATAACTTTGTTGAACATATGAATTATGGATGAAATGGAAGCAAAATCTCTAAGTACATAAGTAACATAAAAATAAATGAAATTCGCAGATCTTAACCTATAACACATAATGGAAAACATATACATCTTCCAAAAGTATTGCAACACTTTTTAATAAATGTTACACCAACAGACATAAAATACCTAAAGAAGCTAAGAAACAGCGTAAAATAATTCGATCTAACATTAACAAAACAAACCTTCCAGAAACAGAAGACTCCACTTTTTTCAGAACGCTTCACAATAAGAGAACTTGAAAAGGCATTAAGCCATCTGCATCACAAAAAATCACATAGACCTGATAAAATTCCCCGGAATTCTGATGAGGCTTGGTTAAAAAGGCAAAACACTTCTACTATACTTGTATAATATGACATGGGAACATGTAGTGCCCTCAGATTGGAAAAAATCAATTATAATCCCGATACTGAAGAAAGACAAATCAGCCACAGAAATAAGTAGCTTTCGGCCCATCCCACTCACAAGTGTAGTAGCTAAAGTCATGGAAAGGATAACAGCCATAAGACTAACATTTTATCCGGAAACTACTGGCATTATAACTCCGGAACAAGTTGGCTTCAGAGAAAATTATAGCACAAATGAACATGTAATCACTGTAAGTCAAGACATCAAGGAAGCTTTCAATAGGAGGGAAGATACTGCATAGTATTTGTGGACTTCCAGACAGTCCACTATTCAGTTTGGCGCTACAAATTAATACAGAAGTTACGTGACAGCCTACGATTCAGTTTGGTGCTGCAAATTTATACAGAAGTTACATGAAGTTGGAATCCAACACAACATCCTCTGGTGTTGTCAGACTTCATTACACAAAGATTTTGTGCCACCAGGTACCACAATGAAATATCAAAAGACAGCCATGTCGGCCTCCCTCAAGGATCAGTCCTGAGCACTACACCTTTCAGTGTGTACATACATGATTTACCTGCTGCAATAGATTGCAGCAGGAGCCGAACTTTTCTCCACCTTCTCCGTAACAACACAGACAGAGGAGTATGTGCCCCTCTTTGCAACATGTATCTTTCTCTTTCTTTAGGGATGAGACAGGATAAACCAAATATCTATAAGCTCAGTAGGTATTACAACAGAATTGTTGACACGATCTCTTTGACAAGAGAAAATGAAGGAAATCATTTGACAGCTTTGTTTTGAGATATTTCATATGTTCAGATAATTTGAGTAATACTGTAACTACAATAACATATTAATGTTACAAGCATCTGCCTAATATACCAAAAGCTCTTGAGTCAATAGAGCAGGTTAAGAAACACAGAGTAACTTATAGCTGTATTTTTTTATGTTTAGAAGTAACAGGTGGCCAGCTACTTCAATTATTAGTGTTAAGTTATTACAATTACGATATGACTAGGCATTCAGCCCATGCTCTTTGCTAGCCATATCCAATTACATACAATTTATAACAACTTTTAAAAATACAAAATATGCATTACATCATATTATACCACTAGGGTATTTGGGGGGAAGCTGGCGCAGTTTTTTATGGGCAAGATGGCCGCCATGCGTGATCTAAGGATTACTAGGTAAGGTGGTAGCGGAAGCACGAAGTTGTAGGTGTTTGAAGCAATCTCTAGGGATAACCTTTAAGGTCTATAGCAGTGTATGTATGTTTATGAGCGTTCATGGTTGTTGAGTATGCCGTTCACTATATCGATGTAAACCGCCTAACGCAAGAGTTTTCTATCTTGATTGAATATGATACCCCCAACATAATGACACCTCGCCCCACATCACCACGCTAATCTAACCTAACCTAACCTAACGGCTACTCTTTTTACTAGACCTTTTATATTTTAACCTAACCTAAGCTAAACTGACCCGGCTCCCACTCTTTTTACTCTGGTAATTCATAATTTAAGCTAACCTAAGCATTATATTTGTACTCGACCTAACCTAACCTAACCTAAGCTAACCTAACCTAGCTCCCACTCTTTTTGCTCTTGTCTTTCATAATTTAACCTAACTTAAGCCCCATACTTGTACTCGTCTAACCTAAGCTAACCTAACCTAGCTCCCACTCTGTTTACTCTGGTCTTTCATAATTTAACATAGCCTAAGCCCCATACTTGTACTCGTCTAACCTAAGCTAACCTAACCCGGCTCCCACTCTTTTTACCCTGGTCATTCATAATTTAAGCTAACCTAAGCATTATATTTGTACTCGACCTAACCTAACCTAAGCTAACCTAACCTAGCTCCCACTCTTTTTGCTCTGGTCTTTCGTAATTTAACCTAACCTAAGCCCCATACTTGTACTCGTCTAACCTAAGCTCGCCCAATGCATTCTCACCCCTCTCCATACCTGCTCCTCTAACCCTGAAACCTCCTACACAACTCCCTATCAAAGTCATTCTCCTATGAGCTTTTGCGTTTATGTGAAACCGTCGTCCAGTGTTGAACAACTAGAAACAACTCTTCCTACTGAACCGTATGTTTACCGAGGGCCTGACACTGCACAGAAGTTTATGGAATGCTTGATGGATCTGGCGAATAAAATTAGTGACTTATAAAAATCTGCTAAACCTCTTAATCTTACAGCTGAAGAACAATCTTTCGATGCTTTTACAATATGCTACCTGTGTGAACATGAATTTACAGAAGGTAATTGGAAGGTTCGCGATCACGATCATGTTTCCGGGGGCTATAGAGGATCTTTACACAATAAATGTAGCCTGGCTTGTAAAACACCTAATTATATACCTGTCTTCATGCATAACCTGAGTGGGTATGACTCTCATTTCATTGTCAAGGAGCTGGGGTGTACTAGCGAAAGAGTAGAGGTTATACCAAATTCAGAGGAAAGTTATATATCATTCTCCAAGTATGTTGGGGATATTAAACTTAGGTTTGTGGATACTTTCCGCTTCCTCAGTACGAGCTTGGAGAGGCTTGCAAAGAACCTTGAAACGCATCCTGAAACAGCGAAATACTGTGGAGCAGAGAATATTGGCTTGATGACTCGTAAGGGGCTATTTCCCTATGATTACGTAACATCGTGGGATGTCCTGAAGGATACATGTTTGCCTTCTAGGAATGCCTTCTACAACAGGTTAAACAACGAAGAAATCAGCAGTGAGGACTATGATCATGCTCTGAGCGTGTGGAAGCACTTTAACGTCCGAAACCTTGGCGAGTACAGTGATTTGTACGTAATTTCGGATGTTCTTCTCCTAGCGGATGTCTTCGAGACATTTAGAGACCAAACCCTGAAAACTCATAAAGTGGATCCTGAAAATGTTTTTTTCTGCACATTATTTTACTTCTCCAGGACTTACATGGGATGCTATGCTGCTGTATACTGGAATCGAGTTGGAATTGCTTATTGATTACGATCAGCTACTCATGGTTGAATCTGGTATAAGAGGAGGGTTATGCCAGTTTCTCACCGGTATGCGGAGGCTAACAACATCTATATGGAGCAGTATGATCCTCGTAAACCCTCTCATTTTATTACGTACGAAGACGCCAATAACCAGTACGGTTGGGTTATGTGTCACGCCCTTCCTTATGGTGGATTTACGTGGGTTTCTCCTGAAGATATACATCTCGGGTCGTTGAAGGGGGATGATTCCTTTGGATATATCTTGGAGGTTGATGTGGAATATCCTGCAGAGCTGCATGAACTACATAATGATTTACCCTTTCTGCCGGAGAGTATGAAACCGGGGGAATCGTCTTCAAAGAAACTAATTGCCCATCTTGGATCCCGAAAGAAGTATGTGGTTCATTACATGTCCTTGAAACAGGCTCTTAGTCATGGTCTACGACTAGTAAAGATTCATCGAGCACTAAAATTCCGTCAATCTTGTTGGTTAAAGCCTTAGGTCGAATTTAATAATCGCCTACGACAGCAAGCAAGAAACGATTTCGAGAAGGATTTGTACAAACTTTTCAATAATGCGATGTTTGGAAAAACTATGGAAAGTATTCGTAATCGTATGGACATACGTCTTGTGGCAAACAGCAAAACGTTAGAAAAACTGATAGCCAAGCCTACATTTATCGATCGAACTATATACGGTCCTAATCTTGCAGCTGTTCATATGGCTTCTCGTAAAATAGTGTTCAACAAGCCTATATACATTGGTATGAGTGTACTAGACATTTCCAAGACGCTTATGTATTCATATCAATATGATGTGTTACTTCCATATTATGGAGCTCAGAATCTTAAACTATACGGATACAGATTCCTTCATCCATCGAGTGACTACAGCTGATATATACCAGGATAAATTACACATGCTTGAACATCTGGATACAGCGGATTACCCTGCTAACCATATATGCTATTCTACACAAAACAAGAAAGTGTTGGGAAAGTTTAAAGATGAAGCAAGTGGTAAAATCATTCGCCGTTTCATTGGTCTCAGACCTAAAATGTATGCTCTGGATATTGATGGCTCTGTGATAAAAAAGATCAAAGGCATAAAACAGCGCCATTAAGCAATACATCAGCTTTAATAGCTATATGGAGTGCCTAAAAACTTTGAAAATTGTTAGAACTCCGATTAATTTAATCCTATCCCAACGTCATAATGTTTCTACAGTTGAATCTAATAAAATAGCTCTGTCGCCTCATGATGACAAGAGAGTAATTGCAGAGGATGGAATATCAACATACGCGTACGGGCATTACAACGTTGCAAGCCGTGCATAAAAGAATGCAACTTAGATCTCAAGATAATTATTTTCTCCGTCACGTGTCCTGTAGAAAATGAAAGTTTAATCAACTGACTCCTCGACACCTCCAATGATGTCTGACGAAGAAAGAAGAAAAACTAAAAAAAATTACTCACCTGGCTTCTCCGTGCTTCCCATGATACTTGTCGACGAAAAAAAAAAAATAGAAATTATAAAGGGAGGCGTTAACTCTGCCACTAGACTTTAACTCTAGTGCTGGTCTCCATCCCAGATAAAAGAGGAGAGGCGTCTACCCTGCTACCTTAAAGTAAGTATAACCTCATTAACATTATATAAACAGAAGATTGTGTTAAAATACTATCAAAAATATTGCTGAATATCTCTTAAAATACTGAGCTATAAGTACTTCAACACCAGCGGATAGAAGTTTAGTGATAGGTTAAGCTCTATAAAGGGTCAGAAAAAGCAATGTTGAATAAAGCTGTAAAGAACGCTTAAAAAGTAGGTTAGATCATAATAGGTGGGGGTTAGCCTTAGAAAACTGCATGTCGTGTTCGAGATGTTACAGCTGTATAAAATTCTGTAACAGAGGGCAAAATAGCTGTAATAAGAACTTCAACATCAATGGTTAGGACTTCTTCTAGTGGAAGTTTAAAGCCCTATAAAGGAGGGGGGAGCAATCAAAGCAGACTAAAGCTGTAAATAATAGGTAAGGGATACCTCAGGTTAGATATGAAGAAATGTCGAGCATACTATATACAATAGCTGCAGAATATGGCGGTGGTGCAGGATATGTTGGCGCAATGATGATGGTGATGTAGGTTATGGTGGCGCTGGTGATGATGGAGGTGGTGCTGGAGATGTTTGTGGTCGTGCAGGTTATAGTGACGCTGGTGATGATGGTTGTTGGTTGGGTTAGGTTAGGTTAGGTTAGGATAGTCTTAGAAGGAATGTAGGCAACGTTTGACGTGTTGCCATTAGAACTTACAGAACTATGCAAAAGAATCGTTAAATGAGTTTAACAAGAATAGCATACTGGAGCAGTGTAAAAAGACGGAGGTAATAGCTAGTTGAGCAACAAGGTTACAACGTCTTCTAATGATAGTTTAAGAAAGAGTGAGAGGAGGGAGAAGAAACATGAATAATGTCAAATAACGATGAAGAAGTATATCTAAAGAGGCTTGTGGTTAAGTTAGGTTAGTCTTAGAAAGACCGTAAGGAATGCTCTAGGCGAGAATATAGTAGAGTTACGAAAGGAGGAAATTCGTTCGTGAAAGCATAACGAATCGCCAAAAGGGGTCTACATGCTCATTGAAAGTATCAAACATATTAAAGACGTGCAAACACCGAAAAATGATGACAAACCTTCAAAAATTCGTAAAAATCCCTAGAATGCCGCAAAAGTGGCAAAAAAACCTACCAAACTCCTAAATAGTATTCACATACCGTGAAATGATTAGAAAATGCTTAGGGTTCGCACGTCAGGGGTCTAATAGCTTCAAAGTATCTAAAGTTGTTGAAAAAAACATCGGCAAAAGAAAGTGAAATATCTAAGCCTGAAACAGCATGGTGTAAAGGTCAGAATAGGTTATAGTAGAATAGAATGCTCGAGTAAAATGGGATGAGATAGGTTAAAATATTTTAATAAATAGGAGGGTTTGTGCTAGCTTAGGGTAGGTAATATTAGGTTAGGTTAAACGAGTAGAAGTATGAGGCTTAGGTTAAGTTAAATTATGAAAGAGCAGAGTAAAAAGAGTGGGAGCTAGGTTGGGCGAGCTTAGGTTAGACGAGTACAAGTATGGGGCTTAGGTTAGGTTAAATTACGAAAGACCAGAGCAAAAAGAGTGGGAGCTAGGTTAGGTTAGCTTAGGTTAGGTTAGGTCGAGTACAAATATAATGCTTAGGTTAGCTTAAATTATGAATGACCAGAGTAAAAAGAGTGGGAGCCAGGTTAGGTTAGCTTAGGTTAGGTTAAAATATGAAAGGTCTAGTAAAAAGAGTAGGCGTTAGGTTAGGTTAGGTTACATTAGCGTGGCGATGTGGGGCGAGGTGTCATTATGTTGGGGGTATCATATTCAATCAAGATAGAAAGCTCTTGCGTTAGGCTGTTTACATCGATATAGTGAACGACATAACAACCATGAACGCTCATAAACATACATACACTGCTATAGACCTTAAAAGCTATCCCTAGAGATTGCTTCAAACACCTACAACGTTGTGCTTCCCCTACCACCTTACTTAGTAATCCTTAGATCACGCATGGCGGCCATCTTGCCCATAAAAAGCTGCGCCAGCTTCCCCCCAAATACCCTACTTATACCAAATTACCCTAATTATTAATTGGTCTTAATCCTAGAAATATATAAAGGGAGGGACGCGATACTGAGGCTGTGAATCTAAAGCAATTGTGATATATCGTTTTTCATTTTTTGCGCCAACTACGTTGGGTGATGTGGAACGTGGCCTTCCAGAATACGAGTATAAAGGCTACCTAGTGCTATTTCGAAAAACATGATTGTACATTTTAAACCTCACAATGTAAAAGAAAAGCAAATATAACACATATTTCTCTAACTAAATAATGAAGTACTTTTATTGTACAGTACCAATAGCTAAACATACAGTGCTTTCTTCCTACATTCCTTAATTCTGATCTAGCCTTCAATAATAATTGTTGTCCATTGTTACATTGTTAACTACTCACTACCGAGTAACTCATGCGACTCACATTCGGGATGTCATAGGTTCAATCCACGAGGGCAACTTTCGTGAAAAATGTTTTTTCCGGTTGTTTCCGGGTCACAAGGCGGACGTTGGGAAGGTCAATTACATGCCGTGAATTTCTTGTCCCTCCATTTCACCTCACTTCTCATTTCACTTCACCTTTCGCTTCATCTTTCATTCTGTTTGAAAGTTTCAGGGCTGTCAGTGTCGGTAAGGGCCCCGGCGTTGAATGGCAGCGAGAAAGGATGCACTTAGTAAATCATAGCCTTTCGGATCATGGGTGGTCGTCGAGTCCCGGGAGCTCAAGTGGGATGTGTCAGCCTGCAGGGGGAGTTGAACCGGTTGTACGAGCTGCCACCGGGGAGTTTAAATCTGAATCTGTAAAGACCATGGCATCTGCTATTTCGCCGCCTCATCCCTCCCTCCCTCCCTCCCTCTCGCGGGGCGCGCTATCAAAGCCAAGGCAAAAGCGACCCTCTACAGGTCGAGGTGCCAAGTCCCCCCTCTGAAACAGATCATACCCCATACCTCATACAGAAAACACTGCGAGGTTGCAGATGCCTCCTCCCTTCCTCCTTACCAAATCCCGTTGCGTTTCTAACTTGATGGTTTATTTACTAAAACCCGCTGCCTGGTGATCAGATTATACATTTCCACGAGCTGAGGTGAATCCTCGCGCAATTATTGGACCACGCGTTCTACAAAGATTTTCTGTCAAGGTTCGGGTCAGTATTTTTCGTGGATCTTTATTAGGATATGTTTTCTTTCTTTCAGTTTAAACGGACAAATTTAGCATGCCTTCTCATATTCTGCTAGAAGATTACCTTTACAAGTGCGGTGAAACATGTAGTTCATGCACGAAAAAGCTCCCCTTTCAATGTCCTTTGGCTTCCGATAACAGATTTCAAGACAAGTGGATAGGTGGAGGTGGACCAATTCGCCGGCCTCCAGCTCTCGGGACTTAAGCCTACTAGACTTTTGTATATGTGGGCAAACAAACAGTCTTCGTGCCTGAATTCTGGAGGGCTGCGTAACAATAGTCAATACTTCAAGGATACATTAGGCTTAGGGCATCTCGGATTTAGTACGAAAGTGAGTTGATGCATATACCAAACGCTAACGCAGAGCGCTTTGAATATTTCATATAAGAGTTTCATGGGATACAATGGCACATGCCGAGTGGGATGCCTCAGGCGGTAATGTCTATGGCGCGCATTCGGGAGCTCGCGTGTTCGATTCCCATGGCCGCGTGCTGTGACATGGGGTTTTCCGTTTTTTGTCCATGTAACTTAGGCGAATGCTGAGGTGCATTAATCTCTTCTCCACGGATTCTTTTCCCTTCATTTCTCATTTCCGAACCTTGTAATCTTTCAAGTTTGGCTGGTAACGCGGTTCGTTCCGGAGAATGCGGATAGATGGCACAGTTGCTTGAGCACTGGAACCTCTTCCCTGCTCCTCCCTGGAAGTTGCTGCCTGGGCCGCAAAGATCCCCTCGTCGCCCTCTCCCTGGGTAGAGTTCGGTTGTGCGCCAGGTGTCAATATCTGTAACTGTTAGTGACTTCTATGCGTCTCTGTACTTCGTTGCCTGCGCTCTCTGACAAGCCTCCGGTCTCACTTCGTCTCATCTCTACCCCATGGAGGGGTGGTAGCCCGCGATAAATCCATGTGGGGGTCGCAGTAGGTCAAGGTATCCCCTGTCCATTGCACACATGCACACACACACAAAGAGAGACAGACAGACAGAGAGACAGACTGACAGACAGTCAGTCAGACAGACAGGCAGGCAGACAGAGAGACAGTCAGTCAGACAGACAGACAGACAGACAGACAGACAGACAGACAGATAGACAGAGAATAGTACATTCCGTTGCTCTGTATTCCCATGACTAACGTAATACGAAGAGTTGTGGAGAGGTAGTTCTAATACAGAAATAGTCTTTCCGGACCCATGTTCATGCAACATATTTTCATCTTTTACATTTAGGGAGTGCGTCCGTACCTTATTGTTACACTCGTATAGAACATTGTAAATGTCTCATTTCCTTCTGTACATTAAATTAAGGGGATTTATGATCGTGTGTGCTGCCTTAGTTAAAGATGATGAGATGTAGTAGTATGCGGTACAGAATAAGCATAATATCAATATAATCTCATACAGTCATACTTCACATTACCAACTAAATAATTACTCTAAGTAATTAGCAAGAAATTAATTATCCCACAGATAAACGGAAAAGTAAAATGTTTTAGTAACACTGTGAATTACGAGAAATTATGTCCCAATCGAACCTCACCACATAAGGAATGATTGTAAAACTGTAGCTGACCGAGGAGATTTAAAATGTAAACCAAAAACGTGCTATCCGTAGGAAGAGTAATAAACTATTCCAGATTCAATACATTAAGGATGTAAAGTGTCAATATAAATATTAATTTGACAACATGCTGGAACTAGGTTTTAAAATGAAATGTGTATGTAGCTACAGTTCTTTATAGATTACACAGTAAACATTTTTCTTAAACATATGTATATAAAAATATCCCAAGCTGGCCACAGCTACGGACTGTTTGGCATCACACATGTGGCTAGTATTAATAAAACACAAGGTTTGTAGAACTACATACAGCGAACAGATTGTACATCACTAAAATACTCCACGTGCCAACAATGATATGACCAACTCTTTGCGTTACCACAATATTAATGTAGGGCCTGGATTCTGATCACATGTCGTCTTTTAATTGTTGCATCATAGGGATTGCTAATATGCGCAGAAATCTACATCACGGGTTCCTAGATTATAAAAATGCAAAATTGTAGGTTTATTTTTGGTAGTTTACTTGGACAATAAAAAAGAATACAGAAAGGAAAATTGAGAACTGTTGAACTAGACTTCCTTAGAAGATCGGCTAGAAAGTCGAAAAAGGAGAGAATAAATAAGAAATAATAATTATAAGAAGAAATACGACGCTTTGTGGATGTAGAAAGGGATGTAATCGAAATGATAAAAGGCAAAACACTGCGATGGTTTGGGCATGTAACCCCAATGGAAGATTGCCAAAGGAAGTAATGAGGTGGACACCAGAATGAAGAAATACGAAAGGAAGACCAAATGGAAACTGGATAAATGGAGTAATAAGATGAATGGAGGTGAAGGGACTGCAGGAAACAGATACGTTGAATAGGGACAAGAGGAGGTAGATGATAAAGTGTAAATCATTCAACTGTTGCCGGATTTTTCAATGACTCGTTATCTTTCTTGTGGCCAGAAGGGATACGGTATGACAATGTATTGCTATTTGTCAGTTATGCTGCCCCATATACCAGAGTCAGCTGCCCCTTATTCTCGAGTTTTATGCAATCCGCATTTTATAGTCCAAAATGAAAACATCGACCCCATTACCAGGTTCTACCCTCGTATTTAACATGGATGTTAAACACTCGATGAAATTAGTACTAATATAGATGTTATCACATCGCTTTTTAATATATTCGTAATTAGACAGCTGACGTTTACACTTCTGCAAATGTTCACTGGAACCAGCGAATATTACATTTTAAACGGAATGTTTAATTCACACGTTACTAGGTAGCTCAGTTGGAACGGGAGCAAGACTCCGATGTAATCTGTCTGCTGTGAAGGTGGTTCGAATCATCTGCATGTACTAATTTTTTTTATTTTATTATATAACCGTGCAATCCTCACAATTTACAAACTATTATTCTGAAAACTGTTATATTCATTTTTATTGTTTTATTTATGTTTTATGACTTTGTTTGATGTTTCTTTATTGGTGAACTACAATTATGTAGTTGTTTAAACACACCTATAGGTAGGTGCAATTGAAATAAGGATCATTCATACACATTTGAACACAGAAAGCAAGGAAATCACATTGTCAGAGTTTAACATGGAAGTTAAACTCAATTTTGCACACAATGAATTATTGTGCTATTAAAAATGCAAACAACCAAAAACGATTTAAATTATAATGTCCTAAACTGTCAGGGACTTCATAATTAGATTATTGCGAATTCGGTTTCCAAGTTTTGATGAACATAAAAAAAAATATTTACAATACTGAGACTCGAACCTGTGTCACTGGGGGTTAAGCGCAGAGGACCCGTCACAATCCTATTCAGCTATTTCGAAACTTCCTGAAAGCACGTACCACGTCGAATAGTAGGACTTATATGCCTGGCGCTATGCCATTGCCACCTCGCAAGTGTCCGTGCTTGATTTAGCCTTTTAAGACAGTTTTAATAATTTACTGGGCGTTTTAATATTATTACTTAAATGGCAAAAGCTGTTATGCATATTAATTGAGATGCACGAGGCGTAGTTCACACAAAAATGCGAATAAACTGTTATTTAATAACATGTCCGTTTTGACTGTACGCGTCCATGATGGATGAGGCGTGTCTAAATTTTTCCTAATTTTTGGCAGCCAATCCCTGCTCCAAGTACAAGAATCCACCATTTTCTTTTTAGCTGACGTTGTTAGTGTACTCATATGATAGGTCGATTTTTTCCGAGGCGTTTACTGAATTACGTTGCTATGTATACTCTAATAAAAAGTTTGTAAAATCGGCTGGAAACCGGAATTTGCTCTCAGTAAACGAGTCGTATGTTTTTGAGGTGTACTTTAGCGAGGACTACGTTCTGTCCCTTAAAGCGCTGTTGCTCTAAATTTTGCGCATTTCTATCTTTAAGAACGTCAAGCAATACATTTTAGTAAGCGCAAAACTGGACTAAGGCGCAGATGCCGTTAGATGGGTGGCCTACCTTCCAAAAAAATAAGGCGCGGCTGACTCACCTGATATTGTTAAAGCGGGAGGTGGATTAAAAGTCCTTTACCCTAAATTGGTTCACCTGACGTGTCTTGCTCATGGTTTAAATCGTGTCACTTAAACTGTTAGAAGCCAGTATAAAGACGTGGATCTTCTTGTTTCTAGCGTGAAGAAAGTGTTCGTAAAGTCACGGATTAGAATTCAAAAATTCTGCGAACTACTTCCAAATTTATCTTTGCCTCCTCAGCCAGTTTTGACTCGGTGGTGAACGTGGTTAGAGGCTGTGTCATACTATGCAGGACATTTCAGTGAAGTGAAAACTGTTTTGAATTGCCTAAGTGCAGGTGATGCAGTTAGTATTACCACAGTACAAGAATGTTTTGATAAATACGGCATACAAGAAAAAGATACAGTACATCCATAATCATTTCTCCAAAATACCTGAAATTTTAAAGCAGTTGGAAGCTCGAAATAAGCCCTTGGAACGTTCACTTTCTCTGATTCACGAAGTTTCAGTAACACTGTTGTCAGAAACACGCGGGGTTGCAAAAATTGCGTTTGATAAACTCAATCAGGTGCTACAGAAAAATTTTGGTTACAAAACATTGTGTCAAATTTCTAAAAAGCTTTCTGGTGAAGAAACACACAATGAAGAGCAATTCACCGAAGAAGAACTGTGGTGCCTTTCTCATGCACCTGTGACATCATGCGACGTGGAAAGAACATTTTCACTGTACAAATCATTTTTCACTGATAGACGCAGGAGTTTTACACAGGAAAATCTCAGGGTGACCTTCCTTGTGTACTGTAACAGCCTTCAATAAGGTAAGCGTTCTGCAAAAATATTTATTATCATATTCAAGATGTTCTCGGGCTTCGAGCTAGGTGTAGTGATGAAGAGCCATCGACGTTTCGGTAGTGTGCATGTCTCCCATCATCAGGATGGTGAATGACTAACAAGAGTGAAAGGACCAGTATATGTACTGTAACATCTTGAATATGTTCGTCGCCAGAAAAGCTTCAGATCATATTTTATTTATTATCATATTTGCATGCATTCGTTATTGCTTTTTTGGTGCTTATTTTCGTAATTTTTCGTGCTTATTTGCTTGCTTATTTTACTATTTTATTTTGCTCAGAAATCCGGGCTTTAGTTATTATTATGTATAAATTGTTATTTTTTTTTTGGTGTAGGAAACCTACAGCATTGTAGAAATTCCTAGAATGAAAAAAAAAAAAAAAAAAAAAAAAAAAAAGCGATCTATCTATTTCTAGAGAAATTGTTTCATTTTCTAGACCTTTGTGTCTTAGTTTAGACGTATTCTTGAAGTTATTTTGAGCATATAAGTATTTCATATGATTGACATTTTAGATAAGGATTTCCTTTCAATTATCAGAAACTTTGTTATTCAACAGAGAAATACTTCGTGCATCCGTCATTCGTGTTCTTGGGGAGCGGGGGGGGGGGGGGGGGGTCCTTCTAATCTGATGGTTAGTCTGAAAATGGTGAACGGGTGAACGGGTGGCTATCATAAGTGGTATAGGTATAATTATAGCTATGAATTTATGTTCCAAATCAGGGATAAGGCAGGTAAGGTTTCCCTTTCTCGCGCTAATAGGCGGGTAAATTAGTTTGCTATTGTACTCGTGTCATATGATATCAAATCCCCTACATTCGCTATACGTATACTTTGTATATTCTAAGAACATGAAGAGTTAACGCTACAATTTTGGAAGATCTGTTACAAAATCAACATTTTTAATTTTTTTGCAGGTTCTTCAGACACGCAGCAAATATATTTTGCACTAATTTTGCCAATTATCTCATTATTCTCAGACCTACTTCTTTTCTTGCTAGCATCAGTATCCATTTATAACTATTTTATAACTTTCTGTATCCTAAGTTTCATAAACTAGTACATCTCAGTTTTAGGTCACCCTTGCAATCAAAATGACACATTTTAGGAATGCTAGAGCGGTTTTAGAAGTCTTTGGGCGATCAAAATCCGGGCTTGATCACCATTAGTACTACAGTAGTTGCAGTAATATTTTGGGTTGCACTTTCTCTAGACAGTGTAGAGTGGAAGTTGGTGCTTGTGGCTGAGGTGCAGCAAATGTCGCGATACAAAGTACTCATGTTGGCAACTGTGCTACACACATTGCTCTCACTGCGGATTTGCTTAGCCAACATATTCACCTACTTACTTAATTGTAAATCTTCACACATTATCGATACATGTTCTACCGATTGCAAGGATAATCACAGTGCAAATAAGCGTGCATCTCATTACAGGATTGTGTTGGTGGATGCACACATTTATAGCATCTTTTTAGACCTGCTCATTCATGGCCTCCAATTTATCTCCCGAAATTAGTGAGGCTCCTGCGGCCGCTAGTGTCGAAATTGTGTGGCCTTGGTGAAAGTTAAGCTGTTAAATATCGGCCATAGCACCTTCATGTAGCATGAATATGTGAAACAAGCTGTCAGGGAAATAAGGGATCAGAGAATTGTTTGGTGCTTGAGTATGACTAGTTACCGAGCGGGATGACTCAAGCGGTAACGTCTGTGGTCCGCATTCGGTAGGTCGGGGATTCGATCCCCGTGGCCGCGCACTCTGACATGGGTTTTTCCGTGGTTTCCCCATGTCACTTAGGCGAATGCTGGAGTGCATTACTTCATACCACGGTTTCCTTTCCATCATTATCCGTCATTCCATTTATCATCTTTCAGGTGTGTAGCGTTGGCAGTGCCGGCAGATGGCGTGGATGATTGCGCATGGTAACTGCTGTTCTCGGCGCCAGGTGGCGTTTGACGGGCCTTATCCTCCGTCGAGGGGAGGGGGGACACTCAGTGCCACACCGGACCTGCGGTGTACTGGCTGCTTGGCGGAGCCTGGCGCCGGGATGAAGAGATCTCAGCATTTGCTAGGGACTTCCGCGCGTCTCTGTGGCCTGTCTAGCTGCGAGCCTGTGTGGTACCTTCAGTTCCCTCATTTCATCCTTACCTCCTGGGGGTGGTAGCCACAATAGATCTGTGAAGGTCGCAGTGAGCGAGGTGTCCCCCTCTGTGTCTGTATCCTTTTCCCTTTGTGACTGGTTTGAGTTTAAGGAATCCAGGAATATGAAAATGTGTCATATACTGTATGTCATGTAGTGTATGACATCACATTTTACTGGTGTGGTCATAAAATTGTCTGTTTCTGTTTCGGTAAAAGCGACCGAGCAGTCGTGATGGAAGTGATTACTACTGATAAGGAAAAGCCATGTGCGCTTCACAAGGATACCCATGCCAAAGTAAAGAGAAACATCAGTGGTGTTACAAAATGAACCTGAGTGAAGGAAAGGCTCAGTAAACGTGGCACAAGATTAACAAGTAAGATGAACGATATTTTGAGAGTATAGAAGCATCAAGTTCTCAAGCAACTTTAAAAAGGTTATACTTCCAGAATTGGTATCTTGCACCAGAGAATGCTGCACTAGTGTTTTTTGACAGGAAAGTTCCCAGTGAAGTGAAGAAAAAAATGACCAAGGCTCTCAAATGTAAGAGAAGTTCAATTTATTATAAAAATGTGAAACGAATAGTACCTAAGCCAACAAACATTTCTACCTTTAGTTCCAAACATCTTTAAGGCTTCATTTGCACCGAATCTTTTGATTTCTTTAAAAGATTTAGTATTGTCACATATTTACTGTCCTTAGATCCCCAGCACTGGAAAATTAATGAATGTTGTTTGCAGATGTATAAGATTGTTATATCTTCAAAAATAGTCAATAATTCAGCAGAAAGTTGTATTAAGTTAAAGATCGACCTTAATAGTGTGTTAACAAAAACATATATTGCAAGTTGCGAGAGATTATCGTAAGCAATTTCCTGACTACAACAGGGGAAGACTCGCAGTCAGTTTAGTTTTATGCAATTGTTCTGTAAGATCTCTATTTCCTATAACATGTACATGTTATACTTGAATTCAACATTTGTATCAATCAGCATAATTTAAAAATGAAGTACAGAAAACATTCAACTTAAAATTGTCTTATGCTTGATATAACAAGATATATAATAACAATATAACAAATACGTATAATGTCATCCTATTTATAAAAATACTAAGATCAAATATCACTCATGTAAAAATACACATAAATATATTTCAATATAACCATCTTTCACAATGTTGACTGAGAATATTTTTATTTCTACTGAAAATGCCTAATTTTATGTGCGTTGAGGCTCGGGTTAAAATTAATTAATCTTCACCAGACTTGGCATAGTTTGTTTTCCGGTGTAATGGAACAGGTTTACGGTGTGCCATTATAAAACTTTAAGGGCAAAATAATTGACATATGAGCTAAGGTCCACCCTAATGTGTAGCTGTATGCCGTGGTCATCGTTATCACAATAATAACTGCCTGACGTTGCACATGCAGATTTTCCGTATGAAATAAATCGCTTGCTCAGCTCAAACCATTAGATTAAGTTATTGAAGGTAAAAGAGGAATTGTTTAAAATATTAAATATAAATATTAAATAATACAAGACTTAAAAGCGACGAAAGCCACGATTTATCTACAGAAAAGTAGCTCGTATATGTCCCATACAACGAAGCAATTCCATGTGGTTCTGATTTTCTTAATCTCTATGCTGCATAGCCAGCCAACATTTCTAAAAGTTGCACATTTTGGGAGTTGTGCCTGTGGTACTGTTTGTTTCTTGTATGTCATCTAGTTGTTCATTAAGATGGTTAACACAGGAAAAGAACTCATGATCCTCATATTCGTGCTGGTCTCTTACGGAAATTCCTTTCTTCTTCCCCTACTTCTTCTTTTGCCTCTTTATCGTCACTTTCAATTTCACTGGTCATCGTTGCACTTAATGTAACGCTAATATCCGGTGCATAATTTGCGCCCAAGAAGCTAGGATTTTGTTCTCTGAATCACGGGAGTTGGTAAGGGATAATCATGAAATTTATCAATACCCCTGATTTGAGAAAAACAACTGTCATTTACGTCTTGATTACATTCTGATTCCAAAAGATGTACTGTTACTGAAGGTAGGAGACTCACAACAAAGCTTTCATTTAAATACTTCAATGTTCAAAAAGAACTATCACTAGTCCTGTCATTTCAATCAGAGCAAGCGCTGGCCGGCTAATACAGCTGACGTCACTAGCACGGAAGTCTACTCTGCATCTACCTACTGATTACTCAACATACCTTGGGTCTGGTGCGCTATGCTATGTGAGAGCACATCACAGTACTTCTCAATCATTCTGCAATTTACCGAGTCACTTGTATCATTCCGAAAATCTCCAAGTAGTAGCTAACATCGTCTCAGACTGGGAGATACAAGAGAACACGGCTGCCTCATGCTAGTTGGTGTGGCATGCGCTCAAACTATTGAGGATAACTTGGCGATCATTGGAGAAGCTACGCTTTATTTTTGACCCGTAAATGGCAGGAAATAGCCGTGAGTGCTTTAAGCGCGTTTGAGGCCCCTGTAACCAATACGCTGGTTGGTGAAATAACAGCTTTACCAAATCTTGGCTTTAACAAATTCTACGTGAGTTAAATACTATCCTTGCTGTGAAACCGAACCTGAAAAGTAGTGGCCCTTTGTGTTCACAATGACACATCGGTAGCAGGGTGCTGGCCACTTGTCTCACCCAATTGTGCACACCACCCCTAATATCCTCTGGGGCTGGAGGAAGCTCTTCCCTTAAGCTTTCACCATGAGGAGAGAGTGCTTTTCGTGTTATGCATCTCATATCTAGTGGAACAACGTACGATTACAAACATACTTTTATGTCGTTTATACCTACTGCAGTGTATTCAAACCTGTACGTCTTTAAATTACTACAGATACTAAGAATATTACTAAAAATAACAGAACGACTTCCCTTCGCTGTTGTGTACTATCTTACGCTTCACTTTATTTATGTTTTATGTATTATTTGAAAATAAGCTAGATCAACTAGGCATCTGAAAGATTGAAATGTGGTCCTGATTGTCGTCCAAAATTGGATCATGCCAACTGTGAATATCTCTGCCAACGATTTACAGCTGGCAAACCTTTATTCAACTACCTTGAGCATATGACCTAGAGCATATAAAAGGTAACCTAGTATTTTCAGTATGCTTTCGGTTTTCAAAGACGCACACACTCACTCACTCCACCACGAGCGCCCTCTCGCTCTCTCTGTCTATCTGTCTGTCTGTGTGTCTGTCTCTCTCTCTCTCTTTTTTTCTCTCTCTCTCCATCTTACTGTCTCTATACATATATGTATATGTACACACACACACACACACACACACACACACACACACACACACACACACACACACCGACACACACATACTCATCTTTTTCCTTTTTTGTTATCTGTTGTGAATGCTGGCTTGATTTTCCGAAATCGTTATCCTATGTTTCACTTCTAGAGGATTTTGTCCATCTGGGACATTCAAGGCTTTGCCTTTATGACAAAATTCATACTTTTGCTAGTGTCTAGCGCGACGTGCGGTCGTTTCTGTGGGTGAGAAAGATTTGAATTACATGGCTCTGCGGCTTCGATCTGCAATTTTAGCCTTATTAGTGCCTCCGTTGTCAATTTCTTGCTATCCAAGAGGCCTGCAGTACACTTTAATTATTACTGGTCGCAAGGCCGCTTTCCCTACCAATCCTTAACACTAATTTTAACTACCATATTTAAAGTTAGTGTAGCTAATAAGATTCCGATGAAATTCCAAATTCTTGTACTTCATACAAGATTGATATAGCTGCGGTTCTCAGTTATAGATAACAGCTTTGTTTGGCGAGACCAAACATGACATTTGGGTCTCCATACAGCTTTTACAAATGCACTACTTTCCACTCAGATAGCACGCAGTTAACATATGTAACCCAATAGGTAGAACCTCTTTCATGTAAATTCAGTACAATTGGTGACGATATTGGTCGGTTTATAAAGATTTATCGGCTAGAACTGTAACACGTTCTCCAGAAGAGCTAATTCAGAGAAAATCAACGATACGTACGTAGATGTAGGAGCTTCTTTGCGTAAATTTCGTGTTTTGACAAATTACAATAAAACAAATTTAAAACCTAATGAATGTTTACCTAGCATGAAAAGTTAAGGAGAAAATATACAGTTATCGAACAAGTGATCTGTAGGTATATTATGGAAGAGAACACGATTTACGAGCCACAAGTTTTGTCTGGGCGGTAGCCAGCACAGCGGCAGACATTCACAAGTACGGACCGTTTACAAACATTGAACGCTGTAAGGGATTGGGTGTTAAAACTTGGCCTAAACATTTGGTCTCAGGGGCAAAATTAACTACCGCAGAAATACGAACCACAGAAAGTGTTTATTCAGTCGTTACCATGGTCATTTCAATAAAAACCAGTCTTACTATACATTTGTTTTACTCTTGTCCAGTAGGAGTGTATATCGCGGAGCCCCTAGCAGCTCCTGGAGCCCTGGAGTGTCACGTCGCTTCAGAAGGCGGACTTGTCAGCAGTCCAACCAACGTCTGGGAGAAAGCTTTCCAAAGCGCAACTTCGGCTTTCAGCCGCAACACCCAAACGCCATCGCCTGATCCTTCAGCAGATGATACGAAATGACGGACGCGAAATTTGTGGAAGAACAGGGACCACAAAAAATCATGTTAAAGAGGCCGGCCTGACGTGAGTGAAACCAGTCCTTTTGCATGCGAGCTTCACGCGTTATGGCGGAGCTTTCTCGCGGTAAACCCTGATAGAAGTCTATGTTCTATCCAACCCATAGACAAGCTTCCAGCATTTGTGGGTAAAGATCATGGATTGTAGTAACCACATCATGATATACATGGTTCTTCAAATGTCCAAATCATTTAGGCCTTGAAACCTCAACATGCTAGTGTAGGTATGCAAAACAGCCTGGTTAAGAGACAAACATCTCTAAGCACACTGTCGCTTCTTAGCCACGGGACAGAGATAGGATTGCCTTGCTGTAATGGTTGTAAGGGTGCATACTAGTTCAGTCCCATCAGCTACAGAATTGAAATGAACAGTTCTAATTCGACCCGGGATCCAGAAGGGTACAGTACTAATTTGGTCCAAGCTATACAGGTATACGTAGGTGTTCATGGTGGCAGTGATGCCGATTCGAATGTGTTTTCATTATTTGTTTTCATCTCAGTCACTAGTAAACATTCAACTATGGCAGATCAAGAAGAAAGTGTTGTATACAGTGAGAAGGGAAACCCAATATATGTTACACGTGGTTACAAGTTTACCTTCCCATAAACACCTAGCAAGGGACACTCACAGATGGCGTTGTCTATTACGATCCTTCAAGTCTTTTATCAAAATTAGCGAAAAATATGAAATTGTAGAAAGACAGAAATCACCTAATCATGATCCAATGAATGCAACAATCTTGACCAGACAAATGCTTAGTAATAAGCTTAAAAGAAAATTTACAGAAGATATTTGTGAAAGACCTTTCAAACTGTTACATTCTGAACTGAAAAAAAAAAAACAAAAAAAAAAAAAAACTATGTACCTTATTTAACGAAATACGATGTCCAAGTAGTCAGGGAAGATATGCATTCTACCCTACCATCAAGGAGTACAGCAATTTGCCGATTACGTGCTAGAGGAGTGCATCAAGCCTGACGCTACTTCTCCTCCACATTTATGGGCCGAATTCTAAGCTACGACAGAAAGAACGACAAATAGCTGTGAATCTTTTCATGAAAAGTTCAATGTCTTATTCTACACCGCGCATCCCAACATTTTTCAATTAGTAGACATTCTAGCAAGAATTTAAATTTACACATACAAATGGAAAGTCCGGGGGGGGGGGGGGGGGCGCGAAAGAAAAAGAAAGAAAAGAGTGGACCAATTAAAGAAAGAAAAGCTTATGACACAAATGATCTATTTTCTAACCAAATCAATAGCAAGACTCCAATATATAAACACACAGAACTGTACATTTTTCCAGCTACAAAAACTGGCTGTACAGATTGACTATGCTTTCTTGAGTGTATTATTTTGTACCAAAGATGACAGAGTGGACAATCTACGAATAGGAGTGGATTGAGTAGCTTCTAGTAAAATTCAGATGTTTCCACTGCGATTTCTACTGTACAATGTACCTACATGATAATCAACATTTTAACCATGCCTCAAAAGAGGAGACAAACAATTTTGTAGTTTGGAGTCCCTGCCTTATGACAGTCCCAAGCTGGGATAGATTGGGAAGGATGATATCATAGGATGTTGACAAGGACCGAACTAATACTGTTCGCTTCGTGATTTGGGACCGAACTACTCGTAGTATTGTTTACTTCTATGCCGGGAATAGAACTAGTAAACACTTGTAAAATACGCGAATGTGTAGGGAGAGAGAGAGAGAGAGAGAGCACTTCTAACTCCCCCCCCCCCAAAAAAAAAAAAAAAAAGGAAAAAAGCTAACCTGTCTCTACCCACGTGTGTGCCTGGCTGTCAAATGCACAGTTGTCAAGCGTATTGAATTCAGTGGGAATACTGAAACTACGTTTTGCAGTTGAGGTATTCTACAAGCGATTCATTTTAGGGAAAGGTTGCATATGATGACAACGTTTCTCTGTGGGCCCAACTTTTGTCACAATTTTATGTACATTTCCTGTAGTTCAATAAAGCAGCGAAACTAATAGTGCTTTAAACAATTAAATACAATTTTTGCTTATATTTGAGTCTCTATAAGGTCTATGTGAATTTATTTCTTTTATATAAAAGTTTTATAAGTTACACATTAGAATAATATGAACGTTTGTATACATTATTTCTTTTTCGTGAATAGGAGTTCATATACAACCTGTTTTAAATTTTGGGGTTTCAAATAAAACACACCAGAATAAGCTAAACTTCCCAAAAGCAACACATTCTTTAAACCCTAGCATAGAAATTTTGCATAGGTATCCAAACATGCAGAGTAACATGTTCACCTTTGTTTAATATTTAGACATAAAAAGATTGGATTTTACCGATAAAAACAAATATTTCAGAGAAATCCATTTAAACATTTGAATATTTTCCTATTATTTTGACTATGGTAGAAATTAGAATTCTTTATTTCTTCTCTCTGCAAAGATACACCATTTTACACAAATTTTAAAGAGGAAAGCTTATTAAAGCTACTACGAATGACAATCTATAGAGGTTATGAATACAACATTTCTACCAGTATACTAATACAGCACTGAAACAGTAACACAAAACCATAGAAGAGCGAATTATTTGGAATTATTTATACTGTGCAGTTGATTAACCATTATTCACAGCCTTAAATACACAAAATTGAAACTTTAGTTCCACAAATCTTAAAAGAGGCTCCCAAACAACAATAAAAAGTAAATACAACTAGTTTTCCCTTTCTCAGCTGGATATTAACATATTAATTTTAATTAATTAATGTCAGATACCATCACTGGTAGCAGAATAGTGAACCACAAAAACAGAAGTCACTGAAATTTGCAACTAGGAGCTTGAGGCAAACAACGTTAAGAAACATTTTGATAACATTCTGAGCATCACACCTTCTGCAGATTTTTAAAATTGCTTTTAAAATACATCTTGAAGTGGAAATTCTAACAATCATGTCTGGCATATCATTATTTACACAGAAAAGCACAAAATGCAAATACAAACCGTTTCAATTCTTCCCTTATTTGGGTTGTATGTCCCTTTATGATCTGCCCATAGATTGTACTATCTTTCACAAAAGTAAATACTCAACTTCAGTGAGACCTAAGCGAAGGGTCACTTAATTCTCAGGCGCACTTGCATAGATGGTATGAGAATTAAATTAGTCATGCACTTCCCTTGCTGTTCGGAGGGCATGGCAGCCATGCCACCTCGCAACTCACCTCGCAGTTATGAAAAGCAATATTTCAGCAATCCTTCTACATTAACGGGCAAACACTGCAGATTCAACTTCAGTGCACCTGCAGAACATATGTTCCTATTGTGTTCCTATTCAGTTGTGGACTAGAATTAAAAATGATTCCAGTGTTATGTGCTAGGCTTACAGACGTGAGACGAAGCTCATGTGATCGCTGAGGTGATGGCCTAACATTATTTCGAATCCCAGTTAAGGTTCTTTTTTTATTTCCCGCTTTATTTTTTATTTCTTAACGGGAACATCATTACTTATATAACAGGTGTGAAATATAAAAGTGTACAAACTAACGGAATCTATTTGTGATAAAGCTCCTCTTTAAGGTATTTTTATTCCGCATAGCGTTATAACTTTTCCCACCGTTCTATGAATGCTGCAATACGATTGCAATAATTCTACAACTGAATGCTTTATAATATATTATTTGCAATTGCTGAAAGTAAAGCAGGGGACACGCCCATCTCGATAGTCAATCATTACTCCTGAAATTAAGATTATCCTGTTAAAATTTATAAGCGTTTAATAGTGTAAAATACTTTTTTAATTGTCATAAAAATGCGTTCTCAAAGATGTGCATGCCAGTGAAAATACAGTTAATGATATATTAAATGGAACAGAACGTAGTTGTAGATTACTTCAGCGTGAAGGAACTTGCACCTAGAAATGTTGAGATTCTGTCTGTTTCCAAGCACTACAATGTTGCCACGTCCCCATTAACTCAATTGTTAGTATTGTGTCTTTATCCGATTCTCCATTCCTGATAAAATCTTTACAGATACAAGTCCCCTCTACAAGTCCTGGAAGTTTGTAAAGGAGGTTTTAGAGCATTCTGTATATCAGACATTGTAATATTCAGCATGTGTCAAAAATGTACTAACACTTTGGATGACTATAAAATCGTTATTTATGAACAAAGAGACAAGTTTAGCGGCTTGAATTACAGAAGAAAAATACAATTAAAGAATGACTACGCATAACGTGCTGAATGTTTTTCTTTTTCAGGTGTATCTAGTGCAACAGCACTGCATAATTGTACTTACTGGGATCCTGTAAATCCTCATGTTACTGCCGAACACCATTTAAGCTTATCAAGGGTAACGGTGTGGTGTGGGATATCAGCATTGTGCATCCTAGGACCATTTCCTTTAACGGAACTATCAATGGTGACAGGAGTCCGTCAGCTCACACATTGATGAGATGTTTGGTGATAACGACGAGATTTACTTTCAGCAAGATGGAGCACCTCTCCACTACTATCGCGATGTAAGAGATCACCTCGATGCAACTTATTCCAGCACATGGATTGGACGGAGGGGTAGTGCTGAGTACCCTGCGCGTTCCCCAGACCTCACGCCAATGGGATACCTCAACGACTGAGTTCATCGCACAAAACCAAAGACAATTGAGGCATTGAAATTGGAAATTTAAATGAAATGTCACGAAGTTCCAAATGAACTGTTACGTGACGCTTGGTTTGCGTTATCAGTTTTGTCTGGACAATGACGGTTATTAATTTGAACATTTGCGAAAACGATTCTTCAATTAAATTTTTCTTCTTTAATTTAAGCCTTTAAACGTGTCATAAATAATGATTTTATAGTCATTCAAAATGTTAATACATATTTTGAGACAGCCTGTATATCTGACATTGCAATTTTTGGACCACTGATACTCTTATAACCTTGTACAGAGTGAGTACAGATTTATACTACTCGTGCATGCCTCTAAGTACTTTAGATTAGCTTATGAGCGTGAAAACATCTGGGATACCTCTCACACTGCAAGGAATACAAAAGGAATTAAACTTTTCATCTCCCGTTTCAACTAGACTCCAATGTGGTAATCACTATTTCTCATTTCGAGACTTAGGATCTGATAGAGGCGCTGCAGTTGGGGAAATAGTGAGGTGACAGGCTCGTCCGTATGGTAACAGCCGACAAATTGATTCCGGCGCCACATTAACCAGTGGTCATGCATTGCTTGTATTCCTTTCCGCGTGACGCTCCTGGCATCAGTTTTGCAGTTACTGTGTCTCTCTTTAGCTATACAATATGATTCAGAAGTAATAGAGCATCGTACCTGAGAAAAAGCTGTTCACGTTATTTTCATATCCTACCTGCGTTATAAGTTATGAGTTCGTTACGCTGACGCTGACGTTACGCTGAAGGTATGTAGCAGAAGTATGCAACTAATTCACTTGACTTTTGTGTATTTGTCATACCCATTACTTTATTTATCGTAGCACTTATTTTGCAGGTAAACTGGAAAGCTAAAGTTGAAACACTAGGATTCCCTGAAGCAGCTTTTTCATCCCTTTCTCGATAATGGCTCAAATGCTGGAAGGGATTTTTCTTTTCCATCTTTCATCTTTTCGTTATTGATAGCATTCCGTTAACCTATTGCTGTGGAAATATTGCTTTCGTAAGGGGTCCCCCCCCCCCCAAGCATTGAATAATTCAACATCAATATTGTTGCAATAAATCAATTTCATGTAATATATTTCATCTTAAAAGTCGTTAATAGATCTCTGGTGCATCCTGAAAATCACAGCGAAAGTTTATCTCGTGTTGATACTGTAACAAGTCCAGTTACTTTTTATATCACTTTATTTCCTCTAAAACTGAATCGCAATTCCCAACTCTAGAACTTACAGCTCACAACTCTTCTCTTGTATAGCAATTTATATACAAACACTGCTCAATTGTACAAAGCTCGCTCTGACAATTCTACACACTCACTTAAAAGCTGACCGTCTTCCAAGACTGCTCATGCCGCTCGCTTATATAATCGAGTATTAGGTACGGGTGATTTTTCTGGAAATTGTTTCGCGAAGCTTCCCATAACCATGCCCTGCACTAGAAGCTTTTCAAACTGTCTGGAATCGGTGTTTGCTCTTAGCCGCCAGTGTCGCGCGTTGCCTAGCAACGTAATGCTGTAGGGTAACTGACCTTGAGCCTCTTTTGATGTGTGACCACCACCCCACACTGCTCCTTCCTCGGGGCTGATCGACCCGATCAGCATCGTCGTATTGGGCTGGACAATGCGAGTGTACCATCAGCAGCTTTCTTCAAGGCAGCCCCTGGAAGTTGGAAGTTACATCGCCGAACCACTTCTCCACGCGGCACGGTCCTTCCCATGGTTGTTGGGTAACGCATCTGGTAGCGCAATATATGTCATCCTGCTTGAAACTTCTGCTGTAGGGTCGCCGGTCGTAACGGGTGTTCGCCCTCCAACCGGCTGTGCTGAGCTTCCTGTGCACAACATGAAGATGGCCCACGGGGTTCTATGCCCACTAATCTTCTTGACACACCTTCACGGCCACCTTGCTCATGGCGGGCCCAACCGCAACCTTCGCCAGGGTTACTTACCTACAGTCCCCAAGATGTTCGCTGGACTTCGCAGCGTTATCTCGTCTTCTACGACTCGCAGGACCCTCCTAACGTGGGTCGTCGTCTCGTGGCGCTGAGAACGTTCAGTTCCAGTGTCATCACCTGAGTCGTCCTCGCGACGAACACGCACGGACTTATAACGCTCTGTGCTAACGTCAATTCCAGCCAGGCCTCCTCTTCCACAGTGTCGTCCGATGCAAACGATATCTGGTAAAGCCGATTTGGTTTCCTCAATGACATGGCCTCCACCACGTCAGGTCGAATCATAGTCACGGCTGCACTCGTGTCCACCAATACCCGGCACAGCTTTCCATGTATCCTGCCGTCCGCGATGATCTTGTCCACATCGCTCGTCTCTCACTTGTTCATGACCTTTGCTTCTGACAGCCCTCCACGACGTGTCATGGTTGGCCACATCCCCAACACACTTCGCTAGGGGAACTTCGCAGACGTCCCTTAAGTTAGCTCTTTGTCTCTGTCGTGTTGTTCACTTCCGTTTTCTAAGAGAGGGGTAGCGGTTACCTTGGCCACTAGATGCTCCATTCTCAGACCAGCGCTATCCCGTGCACCCTTCGGCACTACCGTCTCTTGGACTTTGCGTGAACAGGCCTTCGCTAGGTGTCTTGGCTGGTCACTCCACCGGCATAACCTGTCTCCCAGGGCGCGAAACCGTTTCCCGAGTCCTTAAGTCGAATCCCGAAGTCCTCCAGGGCATTAACGCGTTGGCCAAGGTCCCTCACGTCTGTCTCCACGCCAACCAGTAGTTCTTCACCGATAGCTCCAACTTTATCTTCTCCCCGAGTCCTCCAGGGCATTAATGCCTTGGTCAAAGTCCATCACGTCTTTCTTCACGTCGACCAGTAGTTCGTCTATCTCTGACTTTATCTTCTCCATTCCGGAATTCATTTCCGTCTGCATTTTTTCCACAGAGTTTTCAATCGTTATTTCACTTCCCATTGTTTCCATTCCGGATTTCATTTCTTCCATTCCGGTTTCATGCCTTTAATTCCGAAGTTCACTGTATTTATTCTATTTCCCATTTTACCCATCTTGGCTAATAACTGTTTCATCATCTCCTCCATCGCGGCGTTCACGTCACATTTCTGACACCAGTCTGACAATTGATAAGGCCAGTTACTCTTTATGTCACATTTTCCCCTCTAAAACTAAGTCAATTCACAACTCGTGCAGCTCACAGTTGTTCTGTTCTATGGTAACTCGGCATAAACACTGCCCAATTTGTACACAGCTCGCTCTGGCAATTCTACTCACTTACTTAAAACAACTGACTGGCTTCCAAACGACTCGTGACGGCTCGCTTATACAGTCGATTATTAGGTACTGGTGATTTTTCTGGAAATCGACATTTCGTGAAGCTTCTCGTAACCAAGACCTGCACTCGAAGCCTCTCGAACTCTCTGGAATCGGTGTTTGTTCTCAGCCGCAACCGTCGCGCGTTGCCTAGCAACGCAGTGGTATGAGATAGCCGAACTTGAGCCTCCTTTGATGAATAGCCGCCGCCACAATACATGAATAACATTGCTTTCTGTGGGTGCCGGGCTCTCGCACCGCTGCCACGTGTTATTTTTGGCGAAAGATGCAGAAGTATACGGTGACTGGAGCGCAGAGAGGTTGTACCCACGCCTCATATAACATTCACTAGCAGACGAAAACTGTGATCACCGTAAAGAAAAACATCACCGCTCAGTAATTGTACCAATTTAAAGAAGTGACGCAGATACACTTACCAATTGATGTTATTGGGATTCCAGAAATAGGAGAAAGTTAAACGTTTTGCATAACTTACATTGGAACGTAGGAACGTTTTACATTTATGTGATAAACAGCTCAATGGATTTTATTTATTGTTTATTGAACTATTTCCAAATAAAAGAAAGTTCTGTTGTCAATACTGATATCAGTGAGTCAGTGTCACATACCTTGCCTCCTAAACATTTGTGTGCAGTGCCAATTTCTTTGTGACTGCGAGTATGTTGTGTGTAATGGACTAATTGTGTTGTATGCTGTGCAGTGTGCCAGTTTGTAATTTTGAGTAAGCCAAAATTAATCGAGTTAAGAATACAGTTGATAAACAATTAAGGTTTAAGGCCAGGCTAGAAATAAATGTTAGACCACTTGGCCTTGATCTCTCAACTGAACATGCTTATCACACAATCCGCAGAAATTCGAATAGAAAATTCAGTCGTTCTATGTACGATAAATGTAGCTGTGTGAAGCTATTAATGGACTTTTCTATTTTCCTTGTTCTCTGTCTGATAGTTCTGACGTCTGGGCGACTAATGATGTTTCTGATTTAAAACATTTAAATGATGAAACAACAAAAATGCATTGTGTGTAAGCCGTACTTGCAGAATGAAATGAACTTGGCAATTCTGGGACAAATTGAAATGGATCTTCAGTTAGGCAATAGATATAGACTTTACATTAAGAAGCACCATTAGTAGGTGGACAAAAATATGTACATTTTCTCTAGAATTATAGAATGCACAAAGTGGGGTCGTAATAAGACCCAAGACAGTGAAAATCCGGGCCTTTTTCGAGGGTTAGTGAGGTTTGTGGCTTCCTTAGACGCAACAGCTGGGGAAAATAATAAAAACTCTAAAGTACTCCAAGGAATTTCAAAATTTACCCAAAATGATACATTGAATGCCATTCTTCAGGTGGTTCATTCTGTTATTAAAAAAAGGTAGAGGGAAGTGAATATCTACCAGTTCAAATTGGCGAGACACTGGCCGCGGCCGCACACCTCATAGATGCTCAAGGACAAGTACCTCACACCACTGTTTGTAAATATGAGGCACGAAGGCAACGCAGCGATCAGAACAAAAACGACTGACTATGAGCATGACAGAACAAGGCGTTTCCAGACAGTTCGAGAAAGCTTTCGACTGCCGGTTTGTTTACGAGAAGCTCGAGAAAAAGTGTGTTTTCCAGAGAAGACGCCGGTAATGCGCTTGGGCTATATGAGCGACCAGGATGACGAGATAAACCAACTTTTGATGCGAGTTTTTAAGTGTTCTGCGTGACAGTTGTTAGGAGAGTTTCAAGCGAGCCATTTTAGTGATTATATCGTTGGAACCAGTTGTTTGTAAGACAGACAATAGTAGAACTCCGAGCAGTGAATTTTGTGTCAAGGTTATAAGACGACGGATACGAGTTGCAAGTTCACGACGAGTCGTACATTGTGTTAACAATGAAACAAAGAAGGGCGTTTTGTGATTCAATTTTAAGGAAAATAAAGTGGCAGAAAAAGTAACTGAAAGTGTTATTTGTCACACTGGTGTCAGGAGTGGGGTTCGTCCCATTGTCAGTTGTAATAATATCTTGTACAACACAAGCAATAGTGATATTCAGATATGGAATAAAATGACAGATTTCTGAACGTTTCCCCCTCAACGGCAGATTTGCCGACGATACATTAGCTTGCATGATGAAAGGAGCTAGAGAACTTAGTATCGATAAGGTAGGTACCACATAAATTAATGATGCTGGCCCAGTTTGAGTAGATCAACTTGAGGTGTACAGAAGAAGATTAAAGAGCAAATTTTATTGAGTGTTATGCCCCCAGGGCAACCCGATACTCCAATAAGCTACTTCATCCTCTATGAAATTGAGAATATTTTTTCTGACATTAAAGGTATAGGACTATTTTTCCATCAGTCACCAAAGAACACATGTGAGAAAAATACTGGCACAATCTGCATCTGCAAGGTGGAACGTCCAGCGTTGAATTGTGAACACAGTTCATTAAAATAACGGTTGCCTCAATGAATATTTTGAAAAATTTTGTTGATAAAACTACAATTTGCTCATCATCTGATTCATTACGCTCCTTATACATGACGACTTTTTGCTCTGCCCGGAGTTCTGTCATACAATGATGCTACATGCTAATATGTTTTTCGGTCAAACTTAGAAATAATAATAGTAATAATAATAATAATAATAATAATAATAATAATAATAATAATAATAATAATAATAATAATAATAATAATAATAATAATAATAATAATAATAATAATAATAATAATAATAATAATAATAATAATAATAATAATAATAATAATAATAATAATAATAATAATAATAATAATAATAATAATAATAATAATAATAATAATAATAATAATAATAATGATGATACCGATAACGATAACGATAACGTTAACGATAACGTTAACGATAACGATAACGAAAACGATAACCATAACGATAACGATAATGATGATAATGATAATGATAATGATGATAATGATAATGATAATGTTAATGATAATGATGATAATGATAATGATAATGATGATGATGATAATGATGATGATAATTAATAATAATAATAATAATAATAATAATAATAATAATAATAATAATAATAATAATAATAATAATAATAATAATAATAATAATAATAATAATAATAATAATACTAATACTAATACTAATACTAATACTAATAGTAATAGTAATAGTAATAGTAATAGTAATAGTAATAGTAATAGTAATAGTAATAGTAATAGTAATAGTAATAGTAATAGTAATAGTAATAGTAATAGTAATAGTAATAGTAATAGTAATAGTAATAGTAATAGTAATAGTAATAGTAATAGTAATAGTAATAGTAATAGTAATAGTAATAGTAATAGTAATAGTAATAGTAATAGTAATAGTAATAGTAATAGTAATAGTAATAGTAATAGTAATAGTAATAGTAATAGTAATAGTAATAGTAATAGTAATAGTAATAGTAATAGTAATAGTAATAGTAATAGTAATAGTAATAGTAATAGTAATAGTAATAGTAATAGTAATAGTAATAGTAATAATAATAGTAATAGTAATAGTAATAGTAATAGTAATAGTAATAGTAATAGTAATAGTAATAGTAATAGTAATAGTAATAGTAATAGTAATAGTAATAATAATAATAATAATAATAATAATAATAATAATAATAATAATAATAATAATAATAATAATAATAATAATAATAATAATAATAATAATAATAATAATAATAATAATAATAATAATAATAATAATAATAATAATAATAATAATAATAATTCTGCTGCATTGTTCTGTATGCCTGAAAATTTTCAGAAATTCGGCCAGTCATTTCCAGATGCTTAGATAACAATCATAGGTTTCCAGAGCATAGTAAAATAGGCTTAAAACAGACTTCTAGATTCGTTATTGGTGGGAAGTTCTTCGAACAGCATCGGATGGCATTTCACTTTTGCAGTTCCTTGTTGAAAACAATCTGAATCTAGTTTCCACGAACAGTGAACTTTCTGAAGATTATAGTGGCAATTCCTATTGCCACAGCTGAGAATGAAATTTTCTCAATTTTTAAGACTGAAACATTTTCACGCTACCTCGTGGGCCAGGAAAGACTCAGTGTCTCAGCAGTGTTGCCAATTTATAGGCCGTTAATCGACCCAATTCTAGACTTCAACACAAAGATCATTGATGTGTTTGCAGAAATGAAAACCAGGAGGATGTATTCACCAACAACTAAAGTGGTAAGGTAAAATACTTCGGTCCAATAATCATGACTGTATTTTGTGCCCTTCAACGAATTCTTTCCACGGGCCGCTACTGGTCACCTGTTTCATAATCATCACATCTTTATGTGTGCATATGTCAGGGGAACACACGTTGCGTATGTTGGCAACATCGCGCTGTAATTTAAAGTTTGGCCACTAATGCGTAGGAGTCCAACTCTCGGAAACCGTACTATCTTTCACAAAAGTAAATACCCAACTTCAGCGAGACCTGCCTGAATGGTCATCTAATTCTCAGGCATTCTTGTATGAACTTTCTTGTGTGCTATGTAATATATTAAGCTCAATTACTTTCGACAAGGATATTGCGTCTTATTCTCAATTAGCGTGGCATTTGTGTTGTCTACTGCATGATTAGCCATAAAGGAATGCAACTGGGATGAGTCTCGTAAAAATTCCTAATATAATTATTTTCGTTTGTTGTGCCTTGCTTGTCGAGACGCTCTAACACGAAGAAGATATATAGTTTCCATATATCCATTGTAGCTAATGTGAACACCAACAGTGAATGATCTAAGTAAATATTTTAACAGAGAATAGTTTGCGAGGTTTACAGAGAGATGCCTTTAAATGTGGTTCTTTGAACGAAAATATTGTTAGTTTTGGGGAGAATGATTGTGAGTTAAGGTAAGCGTTTTGTTTTGTTTTCAGCAATAGTAATTGATATGTTATAAAGTATTGAGTTTTTAACCTTCAATCGTATTGTAAAGTTAGCAAGCCGGAGAGAAAAAATAATAGGCTATACGAAATAAACAGAGCCATGTAATTTGCTACTCTAAAGGGGAAACTTTATCATAAGTATGTAGATTCCATTAATTTGTACAAGTGTATATTTCCCACAGGTTGTATAAATAATGATGTTCCCGTTAAGACAGAAAAAAGTGGAGGGAAGACATATTATATCTAACAGGATTCGATCTAGGGATAGACCACACTGCTGACTTGCAATAGCACGCATTGGCTATCCTACACACGGAAACCAAGTGCTGCTGCTTCAGCTTATTGGTCCGTTAATGTAAAAGGATTACTGAAATGTTGCTTGTCAAAACTACGAGGTGAGCCCATGACTGCGTCTGAACAGCACGGGAAGTATATGACAAAGTTAATTCTCATACAGTCCACACAAGAAAGAACGCCTGATAATTAGGTGACCCTTGACGCAGGTCTTGCTGAAGTTCGGTGTTTACTTTTGTGAAAGATAGTACTGCATACAATGTATCTGCGAAGTATGCACTGGTATACAGGTTCAAGAATGGCTCGTGGACTTTGGATTTCTTCTACTCATATAAGTAGATACTTTCTAAAGTGGCGGCAACTGCCCGGGTCACTGCAGTACCACCGTGTACCGTATGTTTTGTGCTGCAAAAGTTCTTATTAGCTGGTAAATGTGAGTTATTACCAAATCAGAAACCTTTATTCACATGAAAAAATTAGCAAACAACAATAGCGCTATTACTACTGAAACTTATGTATTATGACGTGTATATCCCTAGACGTAATACCATAACACCCACAAAACTAAGTCTGTATATGTATAATGATATTATAGCATGGTAATATATTTACATAGTGGAGAAGAAGCCATGGTAATGTAAACTTGACAAAAGATATTCCAATAACGACCGCTACGTACCGCATTTACAGCAGAGGTAGACATCGTTTATGATGATGCCTGGATGTAAACAAACGCATGCTCACCTCTCCTCTGAGATACACGCCCTTATTTAAACTATTCCACTCATGCGTGACATGGTTGAAGTCAACCAATCATGTGCATAACAATTTCAAATTTCAACCAATAACTGCCTTCATTCGCCAAAAAAATTATACCATTTCATTCTCACTTCCTCTGCTTTTCTTATGTTATGATAAGGTAGAGAATCTAGCGGTACTGTGCTACAGATGCGCAACAGCTTACGTAATTTGTCGCTACAGAGCCGCTATTCAAATGTCAAAAATGTCTGACTCGCTTCGGTGAAGCATTACTGCAGAAACAGTAGAACTAGTTCGGAGAGGAAAACTTCAGAACACAAAATACAACAGGAAATATGTTTAGAATCAGTTTGACAAACTTTGTTTAGAGCGAAATTATAAATTAACAGCAGGTACTCCAATTACTGACATTGTCAATATCCCAAAAAAGTGGACCATTGATACGATAATCTTGTAGGCCGTGCCAACGGACGCTAAAGTATGTATCTCTGCTTGATGTTTCTGTTAAGAGGTTAGTAATTACAATACGACGCTTAAGTAAGAATTCATAAGCTGTATCATCCTTTAATTCGTGAAATAATCTTAATAAATGCAACTTCTAATAGTCAAATGCTCTAAATAAATTCTCGAGTCACGAAATGACGAGAGAATTGATCGATAATTTGACAATTATTCCTGCCACTACTTATGAATATATATGCATTTCCTTGTTCCTTGGTGGATACACTGTGTTTAATTTCTACATGGATAAATTAAGTGATGTGAAGTAACGGAGCCTATACTGAATACAAAAGCAGTAGCATTGGAAATGTATTAATGTACTTTAACCACCAATTGTGTGCTCTACTTTTATATAAAAGAATATTTTCGTGTTGCATCAGTAATGTCTCTTTTGGGTTTTCTCTTGCCTTAAATAACACCTTGTAATTTTATTATAGGTACAAGGTTATTTAAAAGTCCTGCGCTACCTAAATAACTGTTTAAGCATGTCACTGATTAACACGAAACTCTATGTATGGAGTCTTCAAGAAACTCAAAAATTACATTGCCGCTATTTTGCTACTTCCGTTTTAAATGGAAGTGACTGTAACTTTCTTATTTCAAGTGTTATAGTCACATATTGTTTTACTCATTCAGATGGTACTGTTCAATAGTACCCACAGTAGAAAAACAGAGAAAAAGAAAGTACAAACACAGTCAACACTCAAAATTATGTGATCAAACTTGTAGTCCTCAGTTGCTTAACAATATACTAGTCGATCATACAAACCATAGGGAATTACCTAGCCGGGATATGCAAATGCCTCTCATCCCTTCCATTATTCGATGCTCCAAATCGTCTAAGTTGTTGGGCCCGTCTCGGTATACCACTGAGTTCAAATGGCCGCACAAAAAGAAGTCTAATATATCAATTGCAGTTTTATGTTTTTATACCTTTCACAACTACAAATTCTCGAGGACTGCGACAAATTTGAGGATCTTGATGGCCACTCAGTGTGGTTTCTCCTACCAATCCATCGTTGCTGTGGAAATATTTGGTTTAAGTGCTGATGAACAATCTGTCCAAAGTTATCTGGAGCTCCATCTTAGTGAGAAAACATGTCATTTTTGGATAATTGACGGTGGAATGGGTGTGGAAACAAGTTTGTGATAGTCAGTGCTACTTGATTTCGAAGTAACTCCAAGTATCTAAATGTTCACTCAGTGAAGTATTCTCCTCAGTTGTACCTTTCGGGTGACCTGGTCTTGGTAAGCACTTTACACCTCAAGTTTCAGTAAACCTTCTCACAATTATTGTCGCCGTTTTCTATGGAATTTCCGTCCTCACGATAAGATCACTGCATGCCTCCATAGCCATCTTTAAAGCTAAAGCGCGTTCCACCCTTAAAAGACAGTACACGTTAAATGGAGCGCAGTGTTGCAACATGTACTAGTTGCGAATCTTTCTCCGCGAGCGACTCGAGGTGGCCGGAGTTCTGCACTTAGTCCTTCAATTGCTGCTTGACGAGACGGGCACTTTTAACTTTGGTATCCCTGCACGCCTTTGTTACTGTATGACCTAAATTTACAAATGACTCGTCTGTATAAACAATTGATTTCCCCTGGTCCCTAAACCTTTTTATGTTTTTTAGATATTTATGTCGCCATCTGACGATATCGATATCGTGTCTTTCTATTAATATGCACTTGTTACCCTTTCTTTCATATTCGAACCCCAAATCAGAGTGGCCCTTGAGAAATTTGGTAGGGTCTCATCACTGTTGAACTGTGACAAAATTATATTCAGCGTGGGTGGAATATTTGCAAACTGTAAGGAATGAACAATTCGCCGCACTCCACCTTGCACTATTCAATCATATTGCGTTAACCTAGCGTTTTGTGTAGTCCCGCCCTTTTTGCTTTCTTTTTCGATGGCGTTCTTAGAGGTCCTTTCATTAGTTCCTTTTTAATCATACACACTACTGCTTCTGAACACCCGATAGCCTTAGCTGTTTCTTTTACCGCCTTACTTACACGCATTTTACTTCAAAAATAATCTAACACATTCATAATTATTTGGCGTTCCTTACTTCTTAATTTACCAACATGTCGTCTCTTCCTAGCTTCCCCCTCCATAACTACAAATATTTACAAAAATATTAAACAAATAACGCAATAACAGCTCACAGTTACACACACGGCTTCTTTCGAACTAATGTTAGTGCTGCTCCTTATACTATCTTCTGTGTCAGGCCTGACGCTGAATAGATGAATACCTTTTGTTTGCCTTACTGGATAAAAGAAAGAGGTTACTGCCTTTTAGTTTATTTTAAAAACTTTCTCCAACCTTCCTCAACATTTGTTCTCGCTGGTTCCCTGATGTAAACTCAATAACAAAAAAGTTTCACACTGCGTAACTTTTGCAGTGCACAGATATAACATTTTCCGAAAACATTTAATTTAAAAAATTATAACGCTTAACTGGGTAAACACAGAGAATTCAAAGTAGGCAGGTAGTAGCACTATGGTTTACTCTACCTATGAAAAAAATATAGATGCATTCTAGCAGTTAGTTTGTTAGTTAGTGCGTGATGAGTATATAAACAGCAAATATCGGACTTCTATTGAAAAAAACGTTTTCTGAAGAACTTTGGACCTATAGAAATGTATAATGACTCTGAAAAGGATATAACCTGATAGAGAAAAAAATTCTGCATATGATAATGTGTTCAAACCTGAAACTTATAACAAATGAATATTTATACCATGCTATTAGTAATCTGGCAACAGCGCGAGGGTAGAAAAGGACGCGGCTAATGGCAACTTGTATGCGCTAGATAGAGACAGAGATGTCCCATTTAACTCCATACTGTCTTCTAAGAGTGGAACGCTATATAGAATCCTTTCCTTTTCCCTTAACATCAGATAGAATATTACTTAACGCGCCAGCTGTCAGATTAATACTATAAATAAGTATATCAGTCAGTAAAATAAACAGGTTTTCAACGACAGTCTAATTATCACATTTCCATGGATGTTAACAAAGGAAAGTCAAATAAACATGCTTTCAAGGACATAAACAAAGGATAATCAAACCACGAAGAAAAAATGTTTTATTCCATTAAGCCCACACTTTTGCTTGTTTTTATTTGACAGTAATGCATATATTGCACAGAATTATTTATGTGGGTACTTCTTGAAAAGCTATGTAACACCGCTATCCGAATGTTTAAAAACTACACATGTTAAATTTAAAATAAGGAAGTTAGTAATACAATAATGTTCAGTTCCCTGTGCGTGGCTATCTAACACCGAGTTTCGTGTTAGTTGTTGTTGTAGTGTTTAACGCCCGCTTTTACTACTACGGCACCGCAGGCGGTGACACTGATGATACATGAAGATGGAGCACCGGTGGAATGAGATGGCGGGGGAAACCGGAGCACCCGGAGAAAACCCGCCCTGACGCCGCTTCGTCCACCACGAATACCACATGCGGGTCCCTGGGATCGAACCCGGGCCGCCTAGGTGGTAGGTGAGCGCGCTAACCGCTCGGCCACGGTGCCGCCGAGTTTCGTGTTAATCAACCACATTGTTAAACATTTATTAAGATGGTGCGGAACTTTAAACTAACCCGTATAATTTGAAAGCCTTATATGTACACACTAAATGCAATTATTAAAAATCTGATGTGTAGCTCTCACATGTCTTTCTCTACTCTTGTACTAACCATTCTTACGAACACTTATTCCTATATCTTTTTCATGTTAGTCGAGATGATCATTTGCTGAAATTATTTTATTGCTTATTTCCTTGAAGGTGCAAGGGGAATGTGGGAATACAGTAGGCTTTGAGCGATAGTCAAATATTTTAAAGCTTTCAAATTCCATTCTCTTTGCACGCCTAACATATAACAAATGGATAGCAATGTTCCTTTTGACGAAATTCTGTTTTTCAGAACTCACAAAAGTAACAAGGAATATCTCCGAAATGGTTCACTCTACAGAACAATTCTACCGAGCATAAATTGTGTGTTTTGGCAAGATCTATATTTTTGTGTGGTAAGATTTTGTCTATCTCTTACGGTTTACGAGTTATGCAAAATTCATACAGAGTAAGCAGGACTACATAGGTGATAATCAGAAATTTCAATGTATACATTTTGTTTGCCATAAAAATATCTCAAACATACGGCATTTTAATCAAAATCGTTAGAGCTATTTTCCTGAAAATCAACATTTTCGAAAAATGTTCCATGTAAAGCGTAGTTTAGAGTGGAGCAATTTTCTTCAAAATCTTCGTGTCGCATCCTTGAAAGACATTAAACTTAAATACCAACTTAGGTTTTTAACCGACTTTTCCTTTTTAAGTTATGCTGTCCACAGACACTGACACCACAAATACACACACGCGCACACACACACACACACACACACACACACACACACACACACACACACACACACACACACACTGACAGGCACACACTCTTAAACGGATCTTTTTCTAAAAATGCGTTTTTTATTCAGGGGCCCCAAAACATATTTCTGGTGAAATGTCGACATAGAATTTTTATGTGGAATACAATACTTCCTCTACTTATCATACGCAGTAGAGAAAGTAAAAATACTATTTATTGCTTGAGACTGCCTAAGTTGTAAAATTTCTGAAGTAACATTCAAACATGTTTGTTTCCAAATTGTTACATATGTACATGTTTTCAAGCTTCGTGAGTCGGCTTCCAACTGTGAGCCATACCTGTGTTACACTGTCTCAACGTATTTTCGTTTGAATGTCTGAGGTTTCTAAACATCATGATATTTATTAACAACATTCATAGTGTAAGAGCCAGCAAATCCTATAAAGCTTATTACAGGATGCATTATTTATTCTGCATTGTTTTAAACACATTGCACGCGTTATGTCTTGACTGATATCCATCACTGAGCTTAAGGCATCAACGTAAGATAGTTAACAACCCACCTGTTTAGCCTTCGAACCCGTCAAGTAAGAAATGTAAAATGACCTTTTGCTTTCCTTACATCAAACCTCTACTTCTAACGATGACTGTAGGACACACGGCTAATTAGTGTTGTAAACATTAAGAGAAGCCATGGTAATGCCAAAACTAAATTGGCTCATGTACTACTTTACTCTTATGTTGTGAATGTTGTACTCAACTATAACTTTGCATTTAAATATGGGCGTATAACTCAACTTATATTGCCCTTGCTTGCTATTATGCCTACCTGGAAGATCAGGTTTACTCCCAAACTATTTATGACTCCTGCAGCCATAGTAATATGAATTAATTTGGTGGATATTTTTAAAAGAATGTAAGACATACATTTTGTATTGTATTCTGCAGTTTTGTACCTCTCTGTCTGCAAAACTGTCTATTTTTCAATTGTACAGGTAGGTATAATTAGTGCATTAGAAATGTGACGATTGGTGAAATATCCTTAATGATATGGAGCATCAGCGTACGTACCTTATGATGAAACTCATTTGCTGTCGGAAGTGGTGACTCACTTCGATCAGAAGGATAAGAAACTCATCCATCATAGGGACTAACGTCAATGCTCATCTTGTTCTATGGGGCAATACTGACTTCAACCAGGAGAAGAGCAAGTGACAATATTTGGTAGTAATAAGATTAAATATTATCAATAAGAGCAATGAACCTTCCTTTCTTACTTCGCAAGGAAGGAAGTCATTGATATAACCACAAGGGCTACACTTATTGAAGAGCTAGGCTCCAACTGGCATGTGTCTTCAGATGTTTCCGGTATCTGATCATGAGCACATCTGATTTAAGATTATGTCGCATCTATGACGCGACACTACCAGAGGATAGAAGATATTCCCAATAGCTCAAAAGTAATAAAATCCATGGCTAAAATGCTAATATGAAAACTAGCACCCTTAAACTGCCTGATGACAGCTACGCTGAAACTGGAATGGAAACGCTATTGCGTTTACCTAGCATCCATTGGAAGACTTTGAGGAAACTATCATCAATCAATAGAGAGGGGGCAAATTAATCTGCGTGGCACGTGTCGCAACAGAGTGAACTGGATTCTGATAAAAGGGTGATCAACTGATCACTATAACCAAAGTTAGATGGGCTTCAATTCATTTGCATTATTTAAATTAGCAGGGCCTGATTGAAATGTTTCCTGCGCTACCGCAACAGGGAAAAGATTCCATTCGGTTCTTGCTCTGTAGCATATACCTACAAAAATTGCATAGTCTTTGGTTATGTTTCGCTGGCATAGAGGCAATCTAGAGTGAAGCTTGTATGCAAACCCGGGCGTCTAAGTTACCCTGAGGTGAAGGCACATTCAATAACTCCGTTTTTCTTAAAGAGTTAGAGAGATTGGTTGATAAACGTTTAAGCGACAGCGTACTGGGGAATGCCCCACTACACACACATACCAACTGGCCTATCAATCTGAGAAATCCACGGAAAGCTGTGTTTCATTTTGTAGTATATGATAGACCTCGGATTTTTAGGCTCTTAAAAATGATCATTTAGCACCTAAAAAAAGGTTTTGAAAACTTTAAGACGGGTCCTAAAAATGCAACTTTCGGTTCTTTAAATTTTGTAGAACTTGAAACGGTAATTAGGTCTGTAGGATTAATAACTAACAAATAACAGCAGAAGTGATTGGGGCATATTTAAATTTTGCTAAATTTGACACGTTAATTTGTGTTGACAGACTTACATCCTCCCTATTCACTACATCGCACACATTTTTTAAAACAGAAAAACCGGCATACTTTTCCATCAATGCACCCCACTTATCTCTAACTTTGTCACCAACTCTCCCCACTACCGTATTTACTTTGGTTTCTACTGCTTTAATAATGGCAATTTGCTCGGGAAGGGACTTTACAGTCGCTTGAAGTTTCCTAATGCAAGGAGGCAAGCAAGAAAAATTCGACTGTATATAAACAATGTCCTTCTTTAGTGTGCTATCCTACAATAGTTCTTTTACAACTCGTATAGATGCCACATTATCATCTAGTAATCCATTTACAACACTGGCTATTTCTTCCAAATGTTCAGCATAATGCACAACAGCGTCAATCCAGGTGCTCCAGCAAGCAATTACAGATTCAGGAGGGAGGGGGACAGAAGGAATTGTTTGTCGAAACAATGCTACTCTTGAAGGGAATTTACAGAAGACCTTTCTCATGTTTGACACAAGACTTAATTTTCAGAAATGCATTTCAGATGGTTTCAGCAACTCTGTATAATGCATAGGCAATGTGAATTAAATTTGGATGAAAGGTTTTCAGGAGAGGTGAAGCAGCAACCATGTAAGATGCAGCATCGGTACACAGAACAGGAACTTTGAATCAATTCCATTCGGGAAAAGTAATTGCAGATTCTTATTAACAAAACAAGCAATTGTTTCATTGTTGACTCTATCTAGCTGTTTTGAACAGAGCAGATACTGGGATGAGGGTTCAAGTGGATCCTTTTACCAATAATTATATTTCCCATATGCTTCCTCATCGCATCAGTGGTTTCGTCTACACACAACCAAATGCAGGAATCCCATATACTTTCGCGAATTGATTGCAGAATGGTCTTATATATAGAATTTAGACAATTTTTTCGTAAAGTGGATTTAGATGGAATGGAATACTTGCAGCACTTTTGTAAGAATCCTTTGAAAATTGGATTCTGTACTACATTCCAAGGGATGTTATCAGCTACCAAAGCCTTGCATAGATCCATATTACAACTAGTTTCACTTGTAGATGGAGGAAGCTCGGTCAGCAAAATTTGTTTCTTTAGTGCAGTCTGGGAAACTCTAGTTTTATGGCCATTGTCATTAATATGTTGGTCAATATGAGATTTCTTTTCATGTGAAACCTGCAAAAAACAAATTTAGGATAGTTTTAGTGTTACAGTAAATGAGAATTTCGCGCCAAATACTGAAACACAATTTTGTTAGATGTTTCTACAGGTTGGTTAAGTATCCAAATTAGATTACCGGTTTAGTGCAGAATTCACAGAAAACGAGTTTCCCATCGCTGGTGAGTCCCAATATGTTCTGGATCCATTGCTGTATCAGTTTACTTTTGAAAGATTTCACTTTAGGCATTTTCACACTTTATATTTTAGTTTTTACACACGCTCATTCATACACACATAGAGGGCTAATGGCCTGTTGCGGTAGCGCAGGAAGCATATTTCAATCAGGTCCTGCTAATTTAAATGATGCAAATAAATTGAAGCCCAGCTAACTTTCTAACTTTGGTTATAGTGATGACGCTTTTATAAGATTCCAACTCTGCCTGTCGCGGCACGTGTCAAATTACATAGTCTTTGGCTATGTTTCGCTGGCATGAAAGCAATCTAGAGTGAAGCTTATATGCAAACCCGGGCGTCTAAGTTACACTGAGGTGAAGACATAATCAATAACTCCGTTTTTCTTAAAGAATTAGAGAGATTGGTTGATTAACATTTAAGTGACAGCGTACTGAGGAATGCCCTACTACACACACATACCAATTGGCCTATCAATCTGAGAAATCCACGGAAAGCTGTGCTTCATCTTGTAGTACACGATACAGTGAAATCACTGACATCCAAAATATTATCATTGATGCATTTCAGTCTTTCTTCCCTACATCAGGAAAGTCTCCGACCGGATAGGCAAGCTTCTGCGCTCACATGGAGTTGACACTGTCTACAGACCGACAAATAACATCAAAGACCTACTGAGATCCGCCAAAGACAAACACCACCCACACACATCTGCAGGTGTATATAAAGTTCCCTGCAGTTGCGCGAAGGTATACATAGGCACTACCATGCGCAGTGTGGCCACCAGATTAAAAGAGCATGAGCGTCACACCAGATTGGGACAAACGGAAAGATCGTCTGTGGCAGTGCACGCCTTATTATTCGGCCATGATGTCAATTTCAACTGTCTTCTATAGTTAACTACTATGCCCGACTACAAGGGGAAGCTATAGAAATCTACAAACATAAAGACAACTTCAATCGTAACTTCAACTTAATCTATTGTAGAGTGCTCTGCACTTGAAGGAGAATCAATTTCCAAAATTTGGGGAGCTGTCATCTATCTATAATGTGATTCAAATCATTATGAATGTCAGACTTCTAGATTGATTAAAATAAGACTGAGGATGCACAATAGATTTGAAAAGGTCGCGGTAGAGGACAGTCTTGCCTGCTCCTATCATATTCATGTTTATTTAGCTATAGAACGGAAAGACGGCGTTTAGGCGCATATGTGAAAATTGGGTAACAATGTACAATTTTTCCATGTTTTGCTTTCTCCAATTTTATTATACTTAGAAATTAGACTTTGATGTTATAAAATTGGTTTTTTAAATATCAACAATTTGAAAGCCACGAATGTCTATTTAATCGATTGTAACGCTCAGACAAAGCACCAGGCTGAACTTCAAACTCATTCCTGCTTTTACCTTCTTGAACCACATTTGGTAACATCTAAGCTCGAAATTCTCAGGAGTACCTCAGAAATTCCGCATTTAAAAATTGCAGTACACTAGTTAAAATGTAAGCAGTTCAAACGAAATAAATTATTTTCTTTAACTCACATAAAAAAGTTGAACCTTTTAATGCAATATATCAATGCCTTTTTCTTAAATTAATTAAAATGAAGAAAAGCCTGCAAAATTGTGTTCAGTGGGTGAGTGTAGTTTACGGGCCCGTTGACAACGGTATCATTTAGGCCAAAATTTGTTTGCATAGTAAACTTAAATGAAAATCATCAAGTTCATCAAAGCATGCAAGGTTAATGTTTAGATTCAATGTAAAATTCATGATTTGTTTCCTACTTTTTTTTCCCCTCAATGTTTAGTCGCGATATGACTTTTATGTTGAAGCGACTTCAAATAATAAATAAATTTTAAAAAAAGTTGGTAGTGGTACGATAAATGTGGTTTCCAATGAATATTTAAAATTACTATAAAAAAGAGCGATTAATTATGAATAAAATAATTAATATCTTAACAACGATTTGAAACACGTCGCTATAATTTGGTGTGTCCTAAACGTTTTGTATTCTCATTATATGGTTAAATGAAACAGTACAAAACTGTTTTAACTATTTTTACAGATACATTGCCTTAAGCAATAGGACAATCAGGCTGGCTTGTGTAAACATACAAAACCATCTTCTACTTCAACTGCACAGACATCTCAAAAAGATGCCGTATGTGATTCGTAGAAGTTGGAGAGTTGAGAGTGCCAGTTGGTCTATCTCCACTTGTCCACCTCTATCCAGTGTTAGCAAGTACAGAAGTATGCTGTTGTGATGAAATGACATTCGTTCACGGACGTTCAGTGGCACATCGCCCAAGTATTTCACAAGTACTTCTGCAGAAAGGCCAAGTACCTTATACACAAGCACAGGGACCAACATTGCCAATACTTTCTCATACATTGGCACTATTCTGATGCTAAGAAAATTCAGAACAGTTTGTAGACAAACGTTATATTCATAGATGTAGCAGTTTTTGTCGACGAAAATAGAAAGAGTCAAAAGCTTCATTCGCTCTAGTTTCCGTTAAAATGCTAAGACGAATTTTGGGGCATTCAGTAGCGAATCCATGTACTATCTTTCACAACAGTACACACTCCATTTCAGTGAGAACTGCACGAAGGGTCACTTAATTCTCAGGCGTACTTGCATTGATGGTATGAAAATTAAATTAGTCATATGCTTCCCTTGCTATTCGGAGGGCATGGCAGCCATGCCACCTCGCAACTCACAGCACCTCACAGTTTTCAAAAGCAATATTTCAACAATCCTTCTACATTAACGGACAAACATTGCAGATTCAACTTCAGTGCACCTGCAGAAAATATGTTCTTGTGGTGCTTCTACTAAGTTGTAGACTAGAACTAAAACTGATTCCAGTCTTGCATGCTAGACTTACAGACGTGAGTTTAATCACTTAGACCAACTTCATGTGTTCGGTATAGCGGAACTAGCTGAGGCATGTTCGTTCAAATCAATAGTAGTAAGCTAACGTTAGTTCGAATACCATTTAAAGTTCTTTTTTATTTCCCCGTTTCTTTCTCTTTCTTAACGGGAACGTCATGCTTTATACAACGCGTGCGAAATATAGAATTATACAAACTAATGTAATCTATTTCCGATTAAGCTCCCCATTTAGGTATTTTCACTCCACATGCCGTTCATACCGTTGTAAATTTTCCCGGCGTCTTAAGAATGCCGCAGTACGATTGCAATTCTACAACTGAATGCTTCATAAGTTATTAATTGCAATTGCTGAAAATAAAGCTGGCAGCACGCTTACCTCAATTGTCAGTATTTCCTCCCGAAATTAATATTTCGCTTTAAATATCCATATTCAAAGCATCTCTATAAATTTCGTAGACTAGTACCATATTAAAATATATAAGCGTGTAATAGTGTAAATTACAAAATATGGATGCCAGTGAATAATGTAATTCATGATAGATTAAACAGAACAGAATGCAGTTGTAGATTATTTAAGGGTGAAGCAACGTTTGATCAAAATATATATAGATGTCTGCTTCGTAAACTAGAGATTAAAACCGCATCCTGTTTGAAAGAAATCGGTAACCTAATCTTCCTTTCAGGGTTTCAATCATGTCTCAATTTATTTAATTGTAACACACATAATGAGTCATTCTTCTTTAGATATGAGTTATTTGGTATCAGTAATTATCAAAACAGAAAATCATTGGTATTATGATATCTAATGGGAGAGTTAAGGCAAAAACAATTAAGAACATATAGTTTCGAACAAATGTGTTGTAGATGAAATTGATGAATCATGATCATTATACACCAATGAGATAACGTAGGTCATTTCTGTAGCTGTTAATATTTAGGCTGGCCTAAACTTTCAGGCTCGTGTGAAAAATAGCAGAGCAACGTCTTCTAACATAAGGAAATTTAATAGAGATAATTCTTCAGAACGTAATGAATTAAAAACCTTAACTAAAGATATGAAACAGCAAAACATTTTCTGTGTGTAAATGAAATCAAAGCGATTATTGCAGCTCCTTGTTTATAGGACGTTAAAAACAAAACTTTGTGCTGCATTAATCACTTTATTTACACAGAAGAACAAAAACAAATGAGACTCTTACACTAAAAGCACCTTTAAGTGCTAGAAATATTAAATAAAATATATGTATAAAAAGTGATGCATTTTAAACGCGTTCTTCAAAAAAAGGTAACGCCTTGAAGACGTTCCTGTTCTTGAGGATAGGCGTATATACTGAGCAGGTAATAAATATAAATTATTTATTGGTATTAGCGATTTCAATCTCATTCAAACTCCATTCTTAAGCGATACTCGTGCTTATAGAACTATTCTCTTTTCGTATTCCTCTAAAAGAATATATGCGAATACCTAGAAAAAAAAATTAAATTACTTCTAAATGTGCTAACGAGCTATCCACCTTGCAGTGTAATTAGCCGCCATGTTAGTGACAGCAAACTCGATATCATATGATACAGCGCCAATGCCCAAATGAAGAATAGACAAGAGTGCTTCGTCGTTTACTGTAAAATTCCGAACTGCTAGCTGACCGGGGATTCCATCCTCATCTTTCGCATATTTATTTCCTGAGATACAAAACTAACAAACGTGTTTAATTCTCTACAGCATTTAATAAGGAATGGAGAATCGGATGAAGGCACAGTGCTAGAAATTGAGTTAGTGGGGACATGGCAACGTTGTGTAGTGCTTGGAAATAAACGACATGGCAACCTTGCTGGGTGCAAAGGTTGCTATACCCTCAAGTAATTTACAACTGCATTCTCTTCTGTTTAACGTATCAATAATTGCACTATTCACTGGCATCCAAATCTTGTAATTTACACTACTGTATTTTAGACTATTATATGCTTATACATTTTAATATGGTAATACTCTACGAAATTTATAGAGATGCTTTGAATGTGGATATTTAAAGCGAAATATTAATTTCAGGAGGAAATACAGACAATTGAGGCAAGCGGGTTGCCAGCTTTATTTTCAGCAATTACAATTAATATCTTATTAATTAGTTATTAGCCTCTGCATTTTCCAAATATTTATTATTTAATTTTCTGTTTGATACATTTTATAATATCTTGATGAGGAGTGGTTATTGTGAGGTCGCTGAATTGTTGCCTTGAAGCTTCTTTAGCTGCAGAGTCAGCTTGATCATTTTCTGATATTCCCACGTGTGAAGGTATCCATGCTAGTGTTATTCCCTGCTTTGCTCGGACTGCCTTTTAGTATAGCGTCTGTATTTTTTGAACTAGGCAGTTATGTGTAAATCTGTCTTGAATTGCTTTTACTGCACTCAGCGAATCGGTGAAGATTAAATAGTAAATATATTCCTTAGATTGCAATGCATTTAGTAGGGCTTCTTTAATAGCAAATAATTCGCAAGAAAATATAGTGAAGTATGATGGTAATTTGTGGAGCATTATGTGTTTTGGATATACTACAGCACAGCCATTGTCATCCCTAGATGTTGAACCGTTGGTACAAATTGCATCATAATTAGGGTAAGACTCTCGGAATTCTCTGAATATTTTTTGATAAATAGTTTTGTCAGTTATAGCTTTGTTATGTGAATGAAGTTGCGTGTTGATGGTGGGAATTAACAATCGCCAAGTTGCAATACTGTTACTTTTAATTCTTGTGGTAGCAGGTGCCAGGCAGAGATCCAGATCCTTTCTATACTGTTCTATTCTGATGTCAAAGGGCCTTGATTGTTGTGATTTACGTGTATTTGTGCACGTTTTCTTCTCTGTGTTGTCATGAATATAGGGATGTACTGCCATTTCAGGCTTAGAGAATGTTTTAGTTGCATAGGTTAGACTGAAGTGTATCCATCGAGGTTCAAGGAGGAGTTCCTCTGCTTCCATTTGTATACTACTGACGGGACTTGTATAGTATGCTCCAAGGGCTGTTCTGAGGGCGATAGTTTGAATTGTGTTGAGAAATTTAAGAGTTTTAGATGACACTGAGTCATACACTACACGGCCATGATCTAATTTGGATCAAATTAGTGCTCTGTAAGTTTTAATTAAGACATCATAATCAGCTCCCCAGTTTTAGTTGCTATTGATTTCAGAACGTTCAGTCTTCTTATGCAGCTCTTCCTTAAATCCTTGATATGTGGAAGAAAAGTAAATTTCTTGTCCAATAGTATGCCGAGATTTCTAGTCTCACCAACGTTTTCTATTCTGCATTCATTAATATACAACTTAGGGCTCAGAGTGAGTTTGTTGCTTCTGGAAAAAGCAATGCATTTAGTTTTATGCTTTAAAAATGTCAGTCCTGTCTCTGCTGATCAGTCTTCAACATTATAGAGTGTCTCTTGTAAAATTTCTTGAGTGGTGATTATGTTCTTCCCTTTGCATTAAATTGATAAATCATCTGCAAAAAGGCAGGCTTTCACATGTGGATTGACGTAGGATATTATAACATTTATTGCAACTAAAAATAGCGTTACACTTAGTATTGATCCTTGAGGAATGCCATTTTCTATCATTACTTCCTTTGATAGAATTCCATTTGCTCTAACTCTGATTTTTCTATTTTCTAAAAAATTGTAAATGAATGAAATCATATTATGATAAGCAAATTTTAAGAAATAAAGCGAAGTATGATAATATTTCTTTTGAAAATATTTTCAGTGACTGCAATTTTTTTTTTTTTTTTTTTTTTTTTAAATTAACGTCCTCCAACATTGCGTCATATCGGACGGCAGTGACTCCAATGAACCATATAAGGATAAAATATCAATGTTTGAATTAACAACAACGCTCCACAGCTGTAAATCTACAAGTCCTGGACTAGATAATATCTCTTATGTAATGATAAAACAACTTCCACCTATAGCCTTAAATTATCTTAAGGATATCTACAATTACATGTGGACTGATAAAGTAGTTCCCAAACAGTGGCGTAAAGTCACAATTATACCTGTACCGAAACCAAGCAAAAGTCACACCAGAGCAAACCACTATCACCCCATAGGCTTAACATACACTCTGTGCAAAATCATGGAAAAGATTGTAAACAATCAATTGCGCTGGACTTTAGAGAAAAAAAAACAACTTCTTCGTAACTGAACAAAATGGCTTTCGACAGTACCATTCTACAACAGACACTCTTACAATTCTAGACTCAGAAATAAGGAACGCTTTCTTGCATTCCCAGCATCTCAGTAATCAATCTTGACATCGAAAAGACCTATGATAGGACCTGGAAAAAATATATACTGAAGATACTTATTGAAAATCAAATAAAACGAAATAATTTGACGTCACTGGAAACATCTGAAAAAATATCAGCCCGAGTGTCAGCTGTTGCACATGATCCTAATATGATCATATCATGCTCATTGATAAGACAGTTTATTTAAAAGTTATGATTAATTCCACAAATTTTCTTTAGTTTATTGCACACCAGTTTTTGTGAAGTCTGATTACTCAAGGCGGAAACAAATTTTAACTATGAGTTTCTTTTGCTATTCTTTATTTCTCTTCTTGCTTTGGGTCGTAGCTTTGAAAATGTGATTTTATTTTCATCTGAAGGCTTCTTTTTATATGTGTAATAAGCTTTGTTTTCGTTAATGATCGCAGTTTTACAAGCTTCATTCTTTTGTCGTGGTAGTAGATTTATATTTTCATTTATGATAATTCTGTATGTTAACCAATCAGCTTTCTCGAAATTCCACTTAGGAGTTTGAAAACTCACAGAATTTGAATTTTCCATCTTGATTAAAATAGGAAAATGATCACTGTCAAATAATGTCGCATAAGCTGTCCAGTTTAATAGATGTGCTATGTCAGGGGAACAGATTGTTAAATCAATGGAGCCGTAAGTATTATTTGCTATAGAATAATGTGTGGGGTTGCTGTTGTTAAGTAGAATTAACTCTGAGTTAAATAGCAAGGATTCAATATTTTTTCCTCTTGAATCAGTGCTTTTGTCTCCCCAAAGGCTGCTGTGTGCATTAAAATCGCTCACTACTATGAAAGGCTTAGGTAATTGTAATATTAGAGCAGGGAAGCTGATATCTTTACTATCTGGTAAATATATATTTTCCTAGGGCGTCTCCCCTTTGCAGAGGCTACCCTCATAGCCCGACCGCTGCGTACTCCAGCCGTAGCAAAGGCCACGGAGGAGTGCAGTTTGGGGGTGGCGGGAGTCAGCACGCCGACTCCCCCGACCATAAAGCGACTACTTGACCCTTTAGGGACGCTACCTGTCTATCAGAATAGCTCCTCAATTGGCCCCTCAGAAACCTAACGAGGCTGAGTGCACCCCGTACCAGACCTCCCTGCGGGGGAAAAATCTCATGCCGGTACCGTGAATCGAACCCGGGTCCTCCACGCGCACTGCCAACTGTGCTACGGAGCTGGGCGGTAAATATATATATTTACATGTACAAATATATATATACCTAGTGTAACAGATATGGCAACTGCTTCACATCTGGTATTCAATGCGATGCTCTTCTGTGGGATATTAATTTTAACATAAGTTCCTATTCCGCCACTTGCACGAGATGCATCTTTGGATTAGCATAGTAGGCATTATAGCCATTTAATTTAGCCGCATAGTCGTTTTTAAAGTTTGTTTCATGCAAGCACAACGTTAAGGGATTTGAACAACTAGTTTTACTTG
>JAUKNM010000163.1:210000-362500 GCA_030765045.1 Tenodera sinensis
CAAAAAGGTATATCTATTGTTGAACCAAACTGATAAGTTTTCCTCATCTATTGCTGCAGATATATCAAGCGAAATGAATGATTTACTGCTACTGGTACAAATGTCACAGCATTAGAGATGACCTTGATCAGCACGAAGACTCCCGACAGAAACACGATTGATACCGATTGTGAAACCTCACCCGCGGAAGAAGAAGTATTCTCTGCTAGCGGAAGCGAGTGGAAAGCTGAAATTCTACGCGTCGCGCCGCGCTTAGGTGAGAGCCGTTCCATTTATTAACATGGAAAATATATTTTTCGGTGCGCCGCGCTTCTCCTCTGCGCGTACGAGTGTGAGCCTGCCTATAGAAGGGTCAACTTCGTGGCTATTCAACCATCCTCGTGTAAGGGAACCATCATAGATCCTACTATGGATCAGGCCTGCCTCGGTAGCGTGATGGTTAGCGTGTCTGCCTCACGTTCAATAGGTCGCGAGTTCGAATCTCGCTTAGGGTAAGTTATCCGGGTAGGGTTTTTGTCCGAGGTTTTCCCTACCCTGAGAAGACGAATGTCGGGTAACTTAAAGCTCTATGGACCTCGGGCTCATTTGAGCATCATTTCACCCATTTCATTCATTCACCGTCCGTATGACACAATGTTGGAGGACGTTAACTTTTTTTATAAAAAAATATCCTACCGTCAGATAGAAAACTGGCAAAGACCAGCCACCTCTTCTGTAGCATTTTGCAGAAAATATAAATTAGAAAAATCATTTATTGGACCAATGGATCCGTGCGTTATTAAAGTTTTTTGTAATATGGAAAATAATTATTCACACGAATCTGTTTGATTTAAATAAGGATCCTTTCCATATATAAAAATATTAACATAATTTAAATTTTAAATTTAACACACACCCATGAAGCCATAATTAAAGAAATGAACTATAAATAATTACAATAAACCAAGACAAGAGCAGAAAAACAAACTCCAAACTCCGTTTATCATTTCAGTGCCTCATAGAGCAAATAACACTTCTCATTGTAATTATGGAAACAGTTATTTTGGACTGTAAAATATTTGATACGTCAGAAATTAGTAGACCTATAGATAATACTTAAATAGTTACGATGTGCTAAGTTAAGATTCAGAAACAGTTTAATTGTACGTCCTCAAACAGTCGGTAACTCTTTTCAAACTGCTAATGCATTAACCTCTGTTAAATGTATTAGCCGACGTAACTGTGCCCTTTATTGTCACACCCACCCACGCATATTCTGAGAAACAGATCCTACCATAACACACGGTTGCAGAGGAATCATCAAAGGCAGAGGTATTGCAGAGGGCATTAGCAGTGGCGTATGCCGGAAGAGACCATTTGTTTGGGAGGGTGGGTACCGACTGCGCGCGAAAGGGTCAATTTTTTCCTAACTGCGCGCGAGGTACTGAATTGTAAATAGGCCTACTGCGCGCGAGCTGGTAAAGGGTAAATAGGCCAACAGAGCGAGCGCGAGTGGATATACCACTATACCAATTTTGGCTTCTGACACGATTACATCAGACAGAACTACCAATGCTTGTGAGGCATTCCACATGGGTTTTGAACTTAGCTTTAACAGTACGCATCCACATAGGTATATACCATTTTGTTGATGCTATCATTCAAACGCAGACAAGCACTTACATAAACATGACATATACAGCTACTGTCTGCCCGCGAAAAGCGTAGGCAGTACATAGAGGAATTAATTTTAAAATACAAACAAGGACTTACCTCACGGTTGCATTTTCTAATGGGTGTTTGTTATTATTACAAAAAGGCACATAATTTAAGTGCATGTTTTAGCTTATTGACAAATGCTCTGTTCTGATATGGGCATACATACGTGTGCATAGGTATTTTAACCTATTGGCAAATGCCATGTTCTAATATGGGCATGCATATTATACAACAGCATTTTAACCATACCTATGGATGGCAAATGGGCCAGCGTTCATAGAGAGTCCTAAGTCTCTAAAATTTGGGAAGGAAAATGCAGGAATGACCGCCGCGCGCAGTTGACCTATCCCAAAAATGACCACCGAGCGCAGTCTGGCACTTGAAAACAGGTAGAAATTTGCCTTGCGCGCAGTCGGGGTCCTCCGGTTTGGGATGCTTTGTATATGACAGCTTCCAATTTGGGAAAGCTAAATTTGTTTGGTATATCAAGACAGACTTTAGAAATCTATCAGGGCACCGCAGACTAACAAGCTAATGCATGACATCACAGTTTACAAAGGTCACCCGACCATGCTCTCTCTGATGGTAAAGGGGCAGGTTGATCTTGCTCCCAAGTAACACTCACATATGCATGTTTGACCTGTGCGTTCATGTAATATACTAGGCTCCGTCCAAAAAATACGTTTATACGTTTTCAGGAAGAACCAACCTCCTTAATCGTGAGTGAGGGACTGTAAACATATTGCAAACAAAGCAGCAGAAATCTTAACTTTATCTTTAAGTCTTTAACTTCAAAATTCCCTCGCATTCTTAAAATATGCTTTACAGTTCTATAGGTAAGAAAAATGCCAATTGTTAGCAAGTTATTCTTAAACAACAACACAATAAATATTACAATGAACTAGGATTCACATCGAACTGCTTTACCGGCGTTTTCTGTTTAGCATTGCACTTGCGTCTACAAAGCACTGCCTATATATGTAAGTTTTCCATTCGTACATAACGTGTGGTTTGTGTCAGGGTTCGACATGGCATAAAATCACAGCCTAGTGTAGCAGAAATGAAACTTTACAGAAAGGGAATTTAGTAAAATGCTCTAATCGGGGGCATCTCTCAGTTTCTTATTGTCTTACGGGGTCTCGTAAGGGGTGGGCATAACTGCTGACAGTTGCACTACGGGGCTAGAGGCGCGGTGCTGTAATGAGCAGAAGAAAAGGCGGAGGATTGCTTTTCAAAATTGCGAGGTGAGCCCATGACTACCCTATGAACAGCAAGGGAAACATATGACAAATTTCATTCTCATACCATCTGTGTAAGAACGCCTGAGAATTAGGTGACCCTTCGCGCAGCTCTCGCTGAAGTTGGGTATTTACTTTTGTGAGAGGTAGTACATTATACAGCGTAATATTCTGATCAAGTTCATTATGTTTAACACAAAAATTCCGAAGCGTAATTAGTGTTACGTTCGACCACATATGTACCACAATACTAATGTGACAACACTTTAACACTAATGTGTTAAAGGGAAGATGAATGCCTCGGAGTGTGAAAGCATCTACGGCATTTATTTACCATATTTTTACTTTCCCTATGCACAGTAAGTCTGAGAGGTATCCAATTCCACCCAAAAATTCAGTGTCGAGATTTCGCCGAAAATATGTTTTGAGGCCCCCTGAAATTAGAAAAATAATCTTTAGCAAAGAGTCCGAGTAGTATGCCTGTAAACCTACATAACTCAAAAACGAAAAGCCGATTTGGTTACATGCCAAAATTTGTATTTAAGTTCTCCATCTTCCAGGCCCTAATGACCAAGTTGTCGACGGGCCCTTAAACCCAACACACTCACTCACTCCATCTTCCAAGAAAATCTCCTAACCCAAACTGTCCTTTACATGGAAATTGTTTCGAAAATTTTCATTATCTCGAAAATGACTGTAACGATTTTAATTCAAGTAACATCTTTTTAAGGCATTTTCATCACAAATATCTTGAAGTTGCAGAGGATAGCAGTCTCTGAAATCGTCTTCATTATATATACCTTCCTCAAATGAGAAATTGTTATTCTTTTCCCTTTTATTTCGTGATGAAAAGAAGACGGAATTTTAAAGGCATCACATAGCGACAGCTCTTAAAAGATTCACTGTTGCTGAAACTATTCCCCTATCCCGAATTTACCTACAAAGGAAAATGTAGTAAAACCATCTCTACAAATGTTTATATCGATTAGCATGAAGTAGTTAGATGAATAAGCTTTCGTAGGAATAGTTGTTCAAGAATGGCTGGAAAAAGTAATGTGAATGTAACACATCCAGAAATACCACTAGTTAACAGAGAAACGTCCTAATCTAATGTTTGCTTTTCTAACCTTGTGTGTACGGGTTAGGCCTGACTATGTTGTAATTACTGTTCATGTATAAGTGATTTGGTATATTTATTGAAGGAACAGCATCCGGGTTTAAGCCTCTTTTAGTCCTAATTGTTCAGCTTTTAATCTGCGCAAATAGACACTTTCTTGAAACTCAAGAAGGTACGTAGCTTTCACGGCACTGCATTCGTCCCTACGTTTATATTTTGATACCCGTATTTTCCTGGATTCAGGATCCCTTTGCAAATTGTGAAATACAAAGCTTGAAAGCTTTGTTATTCTATTATATGTTCTACGATTTGCAACGACACAACCTGACTTAACGTACCTACTAATGTTATTTATAGAAATGAACCGATTTCCTAAAAAGCAATTTACGCGCTTTTACGGTTTCACAAATTAAAATAACGCCTGCTATAAGTATCACATGGACATACAAAAAGTTGTAAATTGTGCTTGTAAACTAAGCTGCCCCATGAAACTCCCGCCAGTGACCTGGTGCCCCACTGACCTTTAGCGCTAAACAGATATTATTGTGCTTCCCTCTGAACGGTATTTCCCTGCTATAATACCATAAGTTCAACTAATAACCTAAAGGGTATATAAGCAAAACTAAATGTGTATGAGCATGCTCATGTTTTATAAGTACCTAGTATAACAATTTCCACGCATTAAATGCATTCTCTCCCTTAAAACCTTCACGGCAGGAAACTAGTATACGTATACGCTTCCGCCAGCACGATCTAACCTTTTATTATTAATATTTTAAGTGCATTCCCCAATTGGCTCAACGAAAACCTACTGACGTGACCGAATTTGTTAAGATACGGACTCGTGAACGGCAGGTCAACAGTTCAAATTCCGCCAGGACTGCTCTCCTTGACATGTTTTTCTCAGTCCTCATTATTGGCGAATGCCAGGGAGATACCCTAAACTCAAGCCTGTAGCGCTTCCTTCCCAAATCTCATTTCATTGTATGCACTATCAGTGTCCACCGTCTGCGGTGCCGTACTTACGTAGTAAGAAAGTGCTACATGGATACTAAAACTGAATCCTAGTACTTAAGTACTCAGCCGTAATACGAACCACGTGTTGTGCATGATAGCTTGATAGAATAAAATCGTGAAGGCACTGATTAGGCGCTAAAATGAAGTTTAACTGGAATCCCCTACATGCAATAATGGGCACCACAAGGCACGTTTTGGAAACGAGGAACAAGAGTTCCTTTTTCAGGAAAACCAATATTTTTGCTTGCCAACCAAATGGCACAATTCACAAGCGTGCTGCAGTCTAGATTCTACATCTTTACTCAATTTAAAAGTGGCTTTCTCTACGAAAAATGAAAACAGGTCGATAAGCTACGCTATTTCCGGAAGACAAGCTCACAGTAAATTCACGGCAGTTTGTTTGGCCCAGGCGTTTAATCGCCTCGCTGTCAATACAACCATTACAGATAAAGCCAGCAAGTACATAAGGTTATTGGAAGCAGAATGACAAGTACTTAACTTTAGTACTCTGAATTTTTCAATCACGGTTTCTTATGACAAATGTATACAAATATACAACACCATTACCGTACATTCTATAATCTGTATGACTCGCCACATATAAAAACTGTTTGTTAGCTTTTGAAGTAGACGTAAGCACGTTAATCACTTTGGAATAAAGCGCTTACTTACCAAATGCAGAAATACTCATCTCGGAACAACACATACTGGTCACCACGATAACAATAACACTAATGTATGGCACCTTTCACAACTTTGCTAAAGTTTATTCACGTGGCTGAAGATAGCATACATAACACGAGAAGGAGATAGGCACAAGTGTGCTAGTCTCCCATCTGGATGCTAGCTGTAAGCACGTTGTTGTTGTTTTACACACTGATTCAATTGCTTGGCGCGCCTCTGATGAACTCACCGCAGGACGTTGAAATCCTAGGGCGAAGTGCATTGAGAGGGGGAGACGAAAGGCGGATGAAGAGAATCGATAAATTCACATACTGAGGTCCATTAGGAATATACTGTTAAACTATGTCACCGCAAGGTTAAGTGTCAAGCATGTGAAGGTCAAATCCGTTGCCGCTATAGTACAAAGAAGACATTCTACAAGAAAGCAACAGCACCGCTTCTGTAGCAGATGGTTGCTGTGCCTGTTTCGGCCATCTGCTTCTTTCATACAGCTCACTGCACGTATTCGTCGCCGCGCTCCATTCTGGGCAAAATATAAATATTTTAACCTCCCTCCCCAACGAGAGTTACCAATTTGAAGACAAATGTTATCTCCCGGATGCTAGTACCTCTATATAAAACCAGTGCCAGGTTATATTCATATGAAAATCGAACAATTATTTCATCAGATCTATGCCCACTTGTTTACATGGGCACTGGGACAGATGGCCGAGGTCGTTAAGATTTGGAATGGTGAACAGTAGGTCCGCGATTCAAATCCCTCGGGACCCCTCCGCCTGTGGTCCGTTCACACGGTATGAATGGACGTTAATCACCACTAAACAAAGTAAAATAAAGAAAACGTCCACCCTGACTGATATTTTTTGCAGGTTTTCCTCAGTCCTTATGACTGACAATGCCGGAGAGGTGTCCTAAGCTTAGGGTTGGAACGTTTTATTCTATCATTTCTGGTCCCAGTTACTTCATTGCGTGCATCATTAGTGTACACGCCTATGGTGCCGTATATAAAAATAAAGGGCATGAAACCTTATATAAACAATGATACATACGTACTACATTCCTTGTTATAGTGGCATTGAACTATAAAAAAAATAAAAATAAAAATAAAAATAAAAATAAAAATCTGCATACTGGACCCCGGCACCTAATTTCTTAAACCGGGGTCAATATTCAGATCTTTATTATTTTATTACAAATATAAAACAAATATACACTTTACAAAATTTACAGATTAACAAAATAAAATAAAAATAAAATAATTTAAAACACAACATTTTAACATCCTAAAACCACACCTCTTCTAACTAAAATTAAGAAAGAAAAAAAAACCAATAAATTACCAAAATAAAATCTAAAAATTTCCATCTCATCCCTAATCATACCTATTCAAAACTTTTATAAATTTAATAAAAAATCTATAAAAATTTTAAAAAATCACCTCTTTAAACACAAGCTCTTATAAATTATAAAATAACTTATAAGAACCTTAACTTTCAAAATCAAAATTTATAAAAAAACAAAAAATTTTAAATAAAATATTACTGGTACCCAGTAATAAAATAAATAACTGATAACCAGTTACTACTAAATCTACAAATATAAAAGATCCATAACAAAACAAAATATGACCGCCGGAATCCGGCGGCCATCTTGGTACTGGTACCCAGCACCAAAACTCCTTTACTCCACACTACAGCTCAATTACACTCATGCATAATTATATAATAAACAATAATCAAAGTAACTATTGAACATAATCAAATTACACATTTAAAAATATACACATAAACATCATACAACACAAACATTACAACATTCAAAATCTTCAGAACCTCAATTAAATAACTCAAAAATACAAATTATCTTCAGACCTCCAAAATAAACAACAAATCCTTCAAATTTCTTAATCTCAGACCTCCAAAATAAACAACAAATCCTTCAAATTTCTTAATCTACTAAAGCTTTAAAACATTTGAGTTTATTTAATAAAATAAAATATTGCATTAAATTTAAATCAAATATTAAAATTTCAAATTCAGATTTATATATTAAATATTACAAAAAATTTTTGATCCCTAAATTTAGAAAGCATTTGAAACTATTTAAACTCTACACTACAACACGAATACACTCGCACATAATTATATAAAATGCGAGACATAATAATCAAAATGACAATTAAATATAAACAAAATTGCACATATTTAAGATAATACACTAAAACATCATCTAACATAAAAATACAACATTTAAACATTTTCAAAACCTCATTTTCATAAAAATTTCAAACATTTCTTTATTGTCGGTATTTATATCTTATTGGTCATCTTGTGTATCAGATAAACCACTATCAATATTATTTCTGTGCTGTTGATTTTGTATCCTCTCGGATCGTCTTATTAATGGGTCCTGATGTTGAATATTTATTTGCCTTGGCAGAGTTTTGGTCTCGATGGCAGATTTGCTGATGGTATTAGCCATTGTCTCTAGGTGGTGGAGTAAATCCTTATCCCTTACGATGTTGCAGATTTGGTGTCCTTGTAATGGTGTCCGATGTTCTTCTGTCAGGTGTGCATATTTTGGACATTCAAAGAAAACATGTTCAGGAGTGTCTTGGATGTTGCATATATCACATATATCGGTTAATTGTTTATTAATCTTTAGCCAGTAGGTTCCATACGGGCCGTGCCCGGTTAGGAAATGTATTGTACCTTTTGTATAATTAAAACTTTTATACTTCTTTTGTAATCTTTCTCTAATGTTACCGAAAATTGAGTAAGTTCTCCTTCCTTCTTCTATTAAATCCCACTCTTCTTGCCAGATTTGTAATAGTTTATTTTTGACGTCTCGTTTCTTGTAATAAAAACCATCCATTATTTCAAAAACTTTTCCTTGATCTCCTTTTTTCATCCAAAAGCATGCACCCCTGTATCGTAGGGTAAGGTCAATAGGCCAAATTCCCAGGATAACTAGCAAAGCCATGGTTGGTGTTGTGTTCACTGCTCCTGTAAATCGGAGTAGGATCTTCCTCTGTGATCTTCTCAGTAAGGTCTTGACTGTGGTAAGCTTGGCTCTGTGCGCCCACGTTGATGCTGCATAGGTCACTATGGCTCCAAATATGCTCGTATGGTAGGTGGTTATGGTGTTCAAGGGAATTTTGAAATCAAATTGTGCTAAACGGGAAAGTTTCAGCATTACTTTTTCTGCTTTAACCCTCACATAATCAGTATGAAATTTGAAATTTAGTCTTTCGTCCAGAAATATGCCCAGATATTTTACTTGTATTGAACGTTTAATATGGTTATTTTCAAATTTAATAATGGGGTCTCGCTTAAATGAGCCTTTAAGTATCATATATGTAGATTTCGCTGATGAAATCTTCATCTTAGCAACCTGGCACCAATTGGATAGCTCTATTAACAATTTGTTGGCCTTTTCTTCCAAAATATTCCTAGTTCTTCCCTCTACCAAAAAGACTACATCATCTGCATATGCCACTACCCTAAGACAGATATTTATACGAGTAATTTGTTCTAATAATGTTTCCAAAATTATGTCCCAAAAAGTGGGCCCGAGAATCGAACCCTGGGGGCATCCCTTGGTGATGTCTTTTGAAATGATTTGGTTCACACCAACAAGTTGTACTTTTCTATTTCTACAGTAATCTTCTAAAATGTTATACAAAGTTCTGGGATAATTTAAATTTCTAAGCCTAGTGAAAAAATGGGGCCACCAAACGTTATCAAAAGCAGCCGAAATATCCACGAAAATAGCCATAACGTATTTTGATTTGGAATTTAGGGTGGCAGTGATTGCGTCTTCGGTGGATCTCCCTTTCCTGAAACCATACTGATCATCATTAAGCCCAATAAGTGTCCGATATTCCAAAATACGCTTATTTATTAAAGCTTCAAAAATTTTTCCAATAGTATTCAAAAGACAGATGGGTCTGTTAGATTTACAGTCCATCGGATCTTTATCAGCACTTTTCTTCAAAATAGTTAATTTTGCAACTTTCCAATTGTTGGGAAATTTTCCTTGCCACAAACAATTATTATATAAATTACAAAGTATTGGGATTAATGATTCTGCAGTATTTATAAGAATTTCGTTCTTGATGTTATCGGGTCCTGCTGCTTTTTTCTTTTTTAGTCCTCTAATTATCTGTCGTATTTCCGATTTGCCAAAAGGATATATAACATTAGAATTCGGATACGGCACTTCCAAATTTCTTCTAATTTGTGTGTTTTCATCAGTGTCTGTCTCCTGGCTGTCGTCGGGTAGTAGTTTTTGTAACAGTTCCTGTGTAGTTTCGGTCCAGTTTTGGGTTAAAGTCCCATCATCCCTTCTAATGGTATTTAAAATTTCCGGTTTCCTGATTTTTTCCATAGTGATTTTATAAGGTGCTCCCCATATATTATGCATAGAATTGGTTTCAACAAAACTTTTCCATGATCTACTTCTTGTTTCAAATAATTCTTTCTTAAATTTTTCTTTGGCTTTCCTATAGATTTCTAAATTTCTATTTCTCTCTTCTATTACAATAGTCTTCTGATAAATTCTCCGACATTTTCGAGCTTTTCTCCGTAAATTTGTAATGTATCGGTCCAAACATCATCTTTAAATTTTTTGAGTCTCCTTTTAGGAATATATTTAAGCATAGTGGATTTTAAAATGTGTTCTAATTTAGTCGCTTCGTGATTAGCTTCAGCTCCTATATGTCCTAGTTGTCTGTTCTGTAGTGTCCTATTGAAGTCTTTCCAATTTGCAGCATTAAAATTAAAACTTGGTACTGTATAACTTCTATCCCATCTTGAAATTTTAATAATATAGTTGAATAGGATCAAATTGTGGTCACTGGAGGTGTAATCCTGTCCAACTTTCCAGTTTTGGATTTTGGGTATAATTCTACTATTTCCTAAAGTGATGTCAATATTGGACATTGCTCCTGCACGATTTTGGAAAGTAGGAGGATTATTAGGTTTATTAAAAATATATAAATTAAGTTCCGAAATGAGATCTTCCAGTTTCTCACCCCTGTCATCTTTTATACCGCTATGCCACCAATGGGATTTTGCGTTAGCGTCTAGAGTATTAATAGTTTCATAATCCCGATATTTGATATGTATTTGTTTAATTAAATCCAAATATTGGTCAATTTCTTGGCTATACTGGCAGTAATGATTAGATAGGATAAAATTCCCCTTTTCCATATTGATCTGAACACAGTTATTGTGTGTATCGTTAAAATTAGTTATTTTGGTCACTTGTAAATTTGGATTCACAATTATAATGGCCGCCATTGGATTTTCGCCAGTGCAGATTACTCTTGCCATAGTTGGAGTTATCGTGAGTTTATTTTTAAAGGTATACGGCTCTTGAAGGCATAAAATGTCCATATCTAGTTCGTCAATTAATTTCCTAAGTTCAGTCATCACCATTTTCGAGCGCTGCGCATTTATTTGACCAATTGTGATCGTCTGGGTCTTCTCTGTCTGAAAATGATTCGTGTCCGTCTTGTCTGACTTGCGTAACGTAACCTCTGTTTGCGAAAAAGCGCTCCTTTGATGTTATGTCTGGAATTATTGCAGTCACCTCGCGTAAGTATTTATATCCCCTAGTGGGCCTAATGGATTTTCTTGTTTTGCTTGTCTTTTTAGTGGAAGTTGCCTTCATAATCTGTACTTTATTTTTATCCTGTTTAACAAGTTCTTTTGTCACTGTAGCAATAATATTATCATTCTTATGTTTCGATTGTATTTTACTATACTTTTGTGGATTATGTTTATTTTTCTTATATGATTCTTTTGTTAGATGGGCTTTGTGTGAGAAAGTATCTTCCGATTTGTGGCTTGATTCGGCCGGAAAAATAGGGGAAATGGTTGTTTTTGGTGTATATATTTTGGGGTAGTCTAGTGAGTCGTGTCTGGTGACTACGTAGCAATATGGCCATTTTTGCGTTCCATCAAAAGCTAATCTGCCGTAGCATAAGACAAAATGCCTATATACTTCATCTAGATCTAAGTTTTCATTGCGTCTACTATATACCTTTTCAACAAGCTCAAGAAGCTCTTTTGGATCTGTTGTTATATTTAGAGTTTTTAATTCCATACGGTCAATAGCATCTGGTACTGGAAAGATAATTTTGTCCCCGTTTTGATGTAGTTTTCTAATAATATGTCTTAATGCTGCCATTAAATTATTTCGTTCTTCGAGGCGACTCAGCTGTAGGGTCTGGTCAAAGTCATTGTACAGCAAAGCCGCATTACTGCTGACTTGCATCTCTGTTTCCGCGTGGACAGGAGTAACGACCCGACTTTCACAGCTGGCCAAATCGCTTGCTTTCGGCTCTAAAACCGGGTTATCTTCCTTCGCTTGCTTAAAATTCATCATACGATACTTCCAAAGTTTTGTTAAGAAATTTTGATTTACCTTATCACCATGTTCCTGAGTATCCTCTTCATCACTCGTTGTTGTTGTTGTAGTGTTTAACGCCCGCTTTTACTACTACGGCACCGCAGGCGGTGACACTGATGATACATGAAGATGGAGCACCGGTGGAATGAGATGGCGGGGGAAACCGGAGTACCCGGAGAAAACCCGCCCTGACGCCGCTTCGTCCACCACGAATACCACATGCGGGTCCCTGGGATCGAACCCGGGCCGCCTAGGTGGTAGGCGAGCGCGCTAACCGCTCGGCCACGGCGCCGCCTTCATCACTCGTGCCAGTAATTGCCTCATAATTTACATTTATTTTAGTAGTGGCATTGAACTACCCCGACAACGAGTAACCAGCCCATTTACGTGGCGTGGGGATGGTTTGTCTACTTTCCACCTAGAGGGCCCCAGTTTGATCTCGGCTGTGTTGAATTACCTTATAAATGTACTTCTGGGTTTTTCTATATTCTCATAAGAGGTTTTGGTGATTCTCAGCTCTACGGAACGAGGTAATTTTGATTCACCGATTCTACACCAATGCGGTAATCGACGTCATCAACATACGTACGGAACCTTGGATCGAACCTTGCCAGGGCCGTCCTCGCTCACTGAAGCGCTTTCCACACGTTCCGAGCCTAATTTTGTGCTATCTCTCCAAAATTTTTGCTCAGCTAAAGTCATCCTTGGCTCAACTTTACAACATGTAACGCGAGAATTTTTCTAAGTTCAGCGTCAATGGCGCATTCTTTCGAAGAATAGGTTCACATTTTTTGGTATAATATATATTTAGAATTAATTATTTGGGTGGCTTCTTGTTCGAAAAGCTTTGTTAACATAACTTAAACATTAAACTATTTGTTTAATTACTTACCTCACATGTAGTCATATTGAAGAATGCTGGGCAACCATATTCTCCATGTTCAATTACACAAAACAATACATTAACTGAATTAACGCTAATGTACATATGTTCAACAGGAGTTCACTCCGGGAATTTCGATACACCACAATTAATTCGTAAATGCCCTGGTTTATTGGAAAAAGTACTAGTGCTATATTCTCCTTCATTAGAAACAAGGTGTCTATGAATCTATCTCAGTAGGTATTAGCAAAGCAGGAAATACTCCTTCCCCCGACTCCATTACTTAACTGTATAACACAGTTTGTCCTAGCATGAATCATACATCGGTAGCGGTCTGGGGGCTCAGTTGGCTAGGAGCTGGTCTATGCTTCCAAAGTTGTGAGTTCAAACCTAGCCCGGACCGATGGTTTTTACGGGTGCTTAAAATAGGCAACCCCGTGTCACAAGATTTATTGGCATGTAAAAGTACCGTACACCAGCGGCGTAGAAACCATCCTGGCAATTGACAGCGTCGTTAATAAACCGTTGTTAGTGAACAACGCTTAATTGTAAGGCCCGTCCCATTTGTTTAAATAATTATTGAAAAAAATTGTAAATAATCTCGTAGAAGACGGGGACGTCTCATCTGCTATGTTTTTTAGTAGTGTTTAATGCCCACTACATGCGGCACCGCAGGCGGTGACACTGATGATACATGGAATGGAGGAGCACCGGTGGAATGAGATGGCGGGGGAAACCGGAGAACCTGGAGGAAACCCGCCGCTGCACTGCCTTGTTCACCACAAATCCCACATGCGGTCGCCTGGGATCGAACTCGGGCCGATTTGATGAAAGGCGAATGCTCTAACTAATTGGCCACGGCGCAGCCGTCTGCTATATGTTACAGCTTTATATTCCAGTGGCGTATGTCGACATTTTGAATGGCTATTGACTAGGGCTGTCCGTTAGTAAAAAGAAAATGGGGCACAACAGAAATGCCCGAAATCCCCCAGGAATAACAATTCTCCGTGAGCATTATTTCCCTCGGTAATCTCTTTGGTTTCTGCTTTTAACATTGTTAACATCAATGCTCTCATTTTCATAAGCCGGTAATAAATAGTTATAGGGAGACCTGCCTCTGTTGCCCAGATAGGTATAGTTATTGGTTTACATATCAATATCTCAAGAATAATAGCATTAAAAGAAATGAAATAAAGTCACAGAGCACTTTTGATCCTGTCAGACGCAAACTATCACTTTAAAAAAAAAAGATTGTAGATGATAGTACATGTATAGGCATAATTTTATTTGACTCACGAAGACCAGGTTACTTTTTGTAAAGCACGCTTAGTTCCACATTTCGAGATCAAATTTTACTTTTCACTGCAGAATACGTACAATTCGATTTCACTAGGCTGCAGCAGCAGCAGCAGCAGGAGGAGGAGAATGTTACGATACCCAGATTGATAATATTCAAACTCACACCATATACCTACAGACTGCACCGACAAACTGAAAGGGATGATAGACCATGCAGAGAGGATAATTTTTTGTGAAGGAACATACAGATCCAAACACGTGAAACGCATGTCACACACCGGAACTAGCGCGTACGATAGGTATTCATCTGTGTCGTTAACCCTCACTCTGTCCTAGCAGTAAGTGTATCAAGGTTTGGTTTGGAAACTAACGTTCCTCCACACTAGCTGCGTGTAGGACAAGGTTGTGACACTGGAAAATTCAATGGCATAGTCGGGGTATGAACTACGTATCTTTCGATCTCCGTCCAGCCGCCCTAGCCACTGAGCTACCATGGCCAACGTGCCGACACAACATTAAATTATCCAACTCCCCACTAAACCACAAGGAGATCTCAAATACATATGAGATAACATACCCTAATGATGCCTTACTATGCTGTAAGTACTTAAGTCCCGGGCTTCATAGTTTAAACAACTACAAGGTCAATCAATGGAAATTAATTGTTCTTCTGTGGATTACATTTTTCATTATATTGTATGTATTCATACATGCAGTTTATGATTCCATTTTGATTTTTCTTGGAGTCCCCACTAACACCTTAATGTTCAAGCAATGATTTTGAATTTCCGATGGGCTCTTTGATATTAATAAATCAAGCAGTTTCTGGAAATTTCCACGATTTATTGAATTACACTTTCATCATGTCCTGTAAACCAGGCACTTGCATACTGAAATATATCACTTTGACTAGAAAAATAGACTGTTTAAACAAGAATGTGTTGCTGGAAGCAAAAAGGGCCCACTTGCGATGCCGTGCCCAGTACTGCATCCTTCTTATTTCTGGCACTTCCAGGTACAGAACAAGCGTGACGCTCAGAAGGGGAGACCGATTGGGTGACCAGATCCGGACAACCATGTGTGCTCGCAACGAACATTTCCCAAACCTTCCAACGTGATGCCAAAGCATTTTTTCTTAAATCATAGAAGTGCTATTTCTGACGCCCCACAGGAAAATGCAAGAGAACTTATTGTTTAACCAATGGAGTGAGTTTTTTGCTATTTGCATTTATTTTGTTGTACATCTCCTCATTTCATCACCTCTATAAATTATTTTTAAAGAATTTTTATCTACTACATTTGTTTTGTAATTGTTAGGTAAATAAACCTATGTAAAAAGTAAAATAGAAATAAAATACATATAGAACAATATATTAGCGGATTATGAAAAGCAACACTGATACCAACACTATTTTCATAAAGTCAGAAAGAAATGTGTACAGGGAATTATACAGCAGGTTGCTTATTGTTCGCCAAAGCGAGCGAGTTGGCTCCACGGTAAAGTGTGAAATTCACATTTGGGAGATCCCAAGTTCAATTACCTTCGATCGCCGAGCCTGATCTTAGATTTTTTCATGATTTTCCCTGATCGGTAGGTGAATTCTGGGATGATTTTTCATCTACCACGATGATGTTTGCATCATTCCCCTTTAATTGCGTTTCCTCCTTTTTCAGGCGTGTTTCTAGGTTTGGTGGAACATGGCGGAGCCGGACAAATTGCGCGGATGCTTACTCAAAGGAAAGAGTGCTCCCAATTGACACTAGAGGTCCTAATTCATCGAGGGTCGTTCATCTCCCTCTATAGACATTTCCAGCAGTGTGACGTGTCTTCCAACCTGGAACTATCTGTGACTTCCGGGGTCTCCATAGTCCCTCTGCCTCCGTCCGGTAACCTCCTGTGGTTCCCTCACTTCATCCGTTCCTCCTGTGGCGTCGTAGGTACAATGGATCTCTGTAGGTCTAAGTGCACGAGGTGTGCCCCTTGGTTGTATAACCTATAGGTACGTTATACCTATACTGTTCACCAAAATATTACGCCAGGAATATGTTTCCTCGTCTTAAACTTTATGCACTTCGAAACACTCTAAGGCAACCAATTTTAAACTACAAGAGTGAAAGGTTTATGGCTGCTAATCCTGGATACTAACAAATTTTCAAAAGTTCATTCCAGACATGAAAATAAATGATATGGGAAGTTTTTGCTAGAACAGGAAGTTTTAACTTACGTATCTGGTAAGAGCACATAGGTATTAAGGACACAGCAGTTCCGTCTTATTTAAAACAGAAGAGTTTTATTCAGATTCCCGTTCCCGTGTTTACTTGAACTAGTTCTCTCCGCCTTTGCGTGACTTACAGTTAAGTGTTTTACAGTAAAGGTGTCAGAGTATCCTGTGTCAGATAGACCGTCCCCTCGTGAGCTTAGCAATGACTAGGGAGCGAACTTTCATACAGAGAACGAAAGGTTGTGGAGTATGTATTACAGGAAGTGGAAGGGTTCAGTCTGTCACATGATCACAGCACAGAGGAGTCCAGGTACAGTTGACGCAAAGAACGTTGTAGATAGCATTGTTGCAAAACTTACATTAAACGCTGCGCCCAGTTTCATGTCGGTAGATTTACTGGCATGTAAAACATCCATCCTGTAGGATGAAACTTCGGCACACTGGCAGCGTTGATATAGTACTGGCAATTGGCAGCATTATTAACAAACAAGAAATATTTTTGCAGGGATCACATTGGAAACACAAACAGCCCACTATGCTCCAGCTACTGATACTTCCGTCGGTCTATTCCTTACTCCTATATAGGTGCAATTATACCAAAGGTAATTCCTTCATCCACAATGCGTTATTCGCAATAAATGTTAGGCCACAAATAGTTTTAGTTTAAGCGATATGAACTTGTTAGTCACATGCAACTTGCGGAAGGAACATTCAATTTTATACACAAAATTTTGGATATAGTAACAATGTTTCTATGACTCAATGACAACTTGCGGAGGGGGACTTAGCACCTCGACCGAAGGACGATCTTTGGTACCTATACCCTGACGGAGCACCCCACCCCCAGGAGAATGGATGAGGCGAGTGGATTCGAAGGGCGGCCGGAACTTTGCTACGACAGAGCAGAGGGCAAGGTCCCTACATTTTCCTGCTAGAAGCACTCCGGTGGAGGCTGGCTCAGCCCGGTTCTTCTCATCCCTTTGGGTTCCTACTCCCAAGTACGTGGGCGCGGGATTCGGAAACAGACTCCCCTCCTCGTCTCGGGCTTGTACCCTCCCACAGGGGCCCAGAAACCAGTGAACTCGCCTTCCAATCTGGGGGACGAGATTTCCAGAACGCATTTGCTTACCCCTCCGCCGTGCTACTGCCTCGATGCTCGCCGACGCTTCCAACCCTGAAACAAACCTAATGGGATGAAGTATGAAATGAAATGAAATGATTAATGTAACGAAATGGAGGGACAGGAAATTCTGAGTATGTGGAAATTGCTCCCAGCGTTCGCCTGGCGACCCGGGAAACCTCCGAGAAAACCCATGGGTCAGTAAGTTCGGCCACGGGGATCGACCTCCCGTATGCGGTGCTCAGATGTTACCACCTGAGTCATCCCGCTCGGTTAGTTAGTTAGTAACAATTTCATATATAGGACAGGAAAAACCGCATATTTGCACCACATTAAATTTCAACCCGGGAAAAAAAATAACCACGTATGAATATTACGCAAAACGAAAAATACTTAAAGATCGATTACCCCATGAAACATGTTTTGTTTCAGCCATAATTGTTGTAAAAGTAAATAAAATTAAAATGACCTACCAAATTCTTACAAAAACCTATTTGATATGAAGTGAAAATTTAAAGGCAGTTCTTATGTTTGCAGTGCTGAGCTTTGGTTATCTCCAATAGTTTTCCGCGTAAAGGAAATTCACGAGGAAGGACTAGGGTCTCACATCTCACTTATACAATATTTAACATAGACATCTTAGTTTAACTCACTATTTTGTGAATATGGTGTTTAAATTGCGGTCCTTAAATTATTTTGACAAAATCAAAAGCACTGAAAATGTTTACATGTAAGTAGTTGTTTGGGGTTAGGAAATTCACAAAAGTGTAGGTAATCCTTTAAAATACCTGACTTAAATATCCATATGTCCGATGCTTCGCATTATCATTCATACAGATACACAGCACATTTTCAAAAATGTGGGGTACCTTAAAGCACGTATTTCCGGCAACCTACCAACAGCAAGTGGTAATGCAAGCAGTCAGAAACCCGGCAAGTTCATAGTGTAACTGATAACAGTGGTTGTCCTGTCAGATAACAATACAGGAGAACTAAAACAATTAATTACCATAGTGCTTGTTTTGAACCTCAAACACAGCAGTAAAGATATTACTTTCTCAGTCTTCAGTTAAAGGTATAAAAAGAGATCAATTTCCTATAAAACGAATATCTTGGAGATTTTTTACATTATGAATTACTATACCAGTGCATATAAACAATAAAGACTTAAATAAAGCATGAGTTAATAAGTGAAAAAAGCTAAATCAGAAAATCATAAAGATAAAATTCGTATTATCAAACCTAATAGATACTCGCACTTTAATGATGCTTTCACTTTAAATCTAGTGGATGCGGTAAACGTATAGGAAAGACTCGACAGTGTTACGGCCAACAAAATTTAATGTAACGCAATCTCTAACTGGGAAGTTATCCAGCAGCTAACGAAATAAACTTCATTGCACTTATATCATGGTTTTGAATCATTAGTGGAGGGGGAGTATCACCTAGAACATTCTACCCATACATCCTCTGCACTCCCCTGTCGGCAGTTGTTGCGCCATAGTCATTTACGTTCTCTTCCACATCATGCATTCTCTCCCTCCCTCTCTCTCTCTCTCTCTCTCTCTCTCTTTCTCTCTCTCTCTCTCTCTCTCTCTCACTCACTCACTCTCTCTCACTCACTCTCTCACTTCCTCTTCTATTGAACAAAACTTCATACAACTGAAATATGATGGCGATAGAAATAGATTGTGGTTCTGTTCTTAAACATTTCTATGATAAATCTTTGTCATTTATGAGCCTGGAAGATACCGATGTCCACGTGAGGATGTCCTAGAACAAATTCATTGATACACCTACCTAGGTTTTCCTTCATATTGGACCTAATTTAAATAACCTGTAATTACACCGTTGCTAACACATTATCATTACTGCCGAAGGGATACTTCTTATTTTGCGTAGTACATTTAAATATATGTTGGCGACCACCTTATGCTTAATGAGCGTACACAGAGTTTACCTTTTTAGAAAACATCAAGCAAGTTTGACAAGATCATCTGGAGCTTATAATTAACCAAGCAAATGCTTTCGGCGATTCAAAAGGTCCATTACCGCTTCTATTCATTGACCATGTTCTCATTTCGAAAAGCCTGTTAAGGTCATAGAGAAAATATACTCCTTCACATGATGTGAACTCCACTATGGCTGATCTCGAAGGAACAACAATTCTTTGGCGATAGTCAAAAGAGCCATGGAGAAAGATTAATTCCTGCAAATTTAAAATTAAAGAATAATTAAAATATTCTTAAAAGTTACTGAAAGAGATTTCATTTTTTCCTTCCTTGAGCTAGTGTAAGAAAGTGTATTAAAAATAGTTATTTTATTCATACTGTACTCAAGGCATACACGTGTTGTGACCTTAAATATTATTTAGCAGGTGAAAGATTCAGTGCTTGAGTAAATCATATTACACTACTGCATAAAATTAATTGCCCCCTTGAAGTATACAGCGGTATTATTATTATTCTTGTTGTTGTTGTTTTTCTTTTTCCTCCTCCTCTTCTTCTTCTTCTTCTTCTTCTTCTTCTTCTTGTCATTGTCATTGTCATTGTCATTGTCACCGTCACCGTCATTATTATTATTATTATTATTATTATTATTATTATTATTATTATTATTATTATTATTATTATTATTATTATTATTATTATTATTATTATTATTATTATTATTATTATTATTATTATTATTATTATTATTATTATTATTATTATTATTATTATTATTATTATTATTATTATTATTATTATTATTATTATTATTATTATTATTATTATTATTATTATTATTATTATTATTATTATCGTCATCATTATCATTATCATCACCACCATCATCATCAGCATTATCATTATCATCATTATCATCTAAATTATCATTATCATCATTATCATCACCATCATCACTATGATTATGATTATGATTATTTATTATTGTTGTTGTTATTATTATTGTTATTATTGTTATTATTATTATTATTATTATTATTATTATTATTATTATTATTATTATTATTATTATTATTGTTGTTGTTGTTATTATTACTATTACTATACCATCATCGTGTTGTCAAGTTATTTTTCCTGTTCTCTACTATGTACTACAGAGGTTTTTAGAGCTCCTTTTATGGTGGGCCGTTGTTACTGTCACATACCAATATTAAAATCTTTAGTCAGTTGTTGGGTTTATCTGATCATCACTTGGTCTTGCAACACTACCGGTAATAATAATGTTTCGCTATGTAAGCACTATGTATTTTGCGACTCAAAAAATGAGCAAGATACGAGTAGAATATGCAATATGCAGCACAATCAACCCCCAAATATAGAACTTGGACAACGTGCTAAGACCTACTAACAAAGTATGCCCCATTACAAATTGGTAAACTAATAGGGAATAATTTTTTTACCAAGCATCTTGGATAATAAGAGTTAAGCTTTCCCAGTCTATATTCTCAGAACTCTTCTCTTTGTGCTCTTTGCTGTCATTTATAACATGTTTACTACGCAACAAACGAAACTAGATTTTCCGCTTTGTTTAAATAGTACAACTACCTATTATAAATGCATTTTCTTTAAATGATATAATTTCTGTCGCGGAACTTTAGAGCCGAAGAGCACATTAAGTCTCCTGGATTAATCATAACCTAGCGGAAATGGAAGGCAAAGGAGTACGTTATGCAGAGTGAGGTTCAGGATGTTGAACGTTCCATAGAATCCTGTCTTTTCTAACACATGGCTTTCAAATAAATTTAGAATTTCTAGATATATTCTACAGAATTTTGCTTGTGTGTTTTTTCAGATATAACAGCCAGGGGACTTGCTGGGGTCTACATAATAACCCTAGTGGAGGACGCGATAGGGCCCGCAAGAAGCAAGATGGTTATGAAGGCGCTTCTATGGGGCAAAGTGCCATAGAACTCCGTGGACTATCTTCAAGTTGTGCACCAAGTAGCCAGCGACCGGACGAAGATCCTTCAGGACCGGCAAGCCAACAACCACGGTTTACACTAGGGTGGCAAGTTTCACCCATACCTAGATAAAAGGGTGTTGCCCTACGCCTCAACCACCATGGCAAGGACCATATAGCCAGATGAGTATCAGCGATATAATCTACCGCATCCAGAGGCTGACCCGAGGGAAGATGCCGGTGGTAACACTGATCGTCTGGCTCGGTGCACCATTCTTTATCACTAGACCACCGTTATCACCACGACCCGGTATAATAGTGCTAGCTGAGACTACCAGCTCCGAGAATTGGGCTGTGTCATCACTACGAAAGACTACCGAAGTTGGCGTGTGGCTGCTCGGCTACCTGAGCCTGGGTTCACTTAATGGCCCTTCTCCCGCAGAATAGCTATAGCCATTATATGCACCCTTCTTCGTTCCCGAAGATTTCTTTGGCAGTTTCGGACAGGTTCCTTTGCTGGAACGTTTTCTTTGTATTCGTGGTGTATATAAGAAGCTGGGTATCAACATACTCCTGTATTTCGCCGCTCCACGGCTTCGAATGAGGCAGAAATTGGCCGGACACACCCTCGCCATCAATACCCAATCACGACATTTCGCCAATCACTGCGACTAGATCAACCAGTTTGGCAACCAGGACACAACAGACATTCTGCCTCATGGAGAACAACCATGCCTCCCATCAAGACACCCGCTAAGACACAATTCCCTCAATCCACCGGAAACTCTGCCACATGGAGAATATTCGTTAGACCAACAAAACAGAGCAGTCAACGTAGACAGCTCAGCCACATCACAATGCCTATAACTCCGCCACAACCTACATTGTGCCGCAGCTGCAAGAACTCGTCGCCCTTGCTCGTCAAAATGTGGCCTGAAGGATCTTCTCGGCTGTTCCAACACCACCGTCTTACGGAGGTCCTGCCCTGGACCGATTCAAAATGCTTTTGAGCAATCCTCAGTAATTTTATACTGGCCCTCGGCCTAAGCACAAATCCGCTTAATGTGAAATATTATTTCAGTAATGTTCTCCCTTGACCTTCCCCAGATTCAAAGTAGGGCATACCTAGAAGATGCTGGACTGAATCGTTTACTCGCTCCTGCTTTTTGCAGCAGCAGACCTTACCCGGTACCAAGGAACCCCGGTACTTCTTTCCTCTGACTCCTTAGTACCATTGGCCTATATTATTGAAAAAAAATTAACAAGCCGGCGGAGTGTCGAGTTGGAGTTGACAGTTCAATTGAGTGCAGTAGACAGTCCCGAGTGCAATTCACTTTTGATTCGATGGATAAGTTATATTTTAAGTGCATGAGTAGGGTAGTTGAGGGAAAGCAAGGCCACCGCTAAATTGAGCACCTTCAGCGAATTTTTCACTGTTTTAGCGACTTTTAGAACATTTAGCGTTCGTTTTCCTTTCTTTTTCTTTAACAACTAATCTCGATATATACGAGTTCACATTTCAGTTTGGGCGCGTGAGACTACCTAGTGTTGCTACTTTTCCTTTAAAGACTATAATCTCATCATCACCTATCTTACCCTCTCACTGTCTAACCTAGACCCTTCTCTTCTAATTGCTTATTCCATTCTAACCTAACACATCTTCTAATTATTTATTATTACTCCTTTATGCTCAACCGAACCTAGCTCCTAGTCTTTTACTCCAGCCTTTCATAATTTAACCCAGCATAAGCCCTGTACTTCTGCTCGTCTAACCCAGCTTAACGTTACTTAACCTAAGCGAACATAAACCATCATATTTATTGAGTTATTTTAACCTATCCTAACCTGAGCTAACCAAGGGTTACTTAAGAAATGTTTCTTCGTTGTTGTTTGACATTATTCTTGTTTCTTCTACCCCCTACTCTTTCTTAAACTAACATTGATTTTGACGTTGAACTAGCTATTGTTTACTTTACTGTACACTGCTCCAGTATGCCATGCATGTTAAACTCATTTAACCATTCTTTTGCATAGTTCTGTATGTTCTAATGGTAACTCCTCGAATGCTGCTTACAATCTTTTAGAGACTATCCTAAATTAAACTACCACCACCGTCGCCACCATCACCACAAACTACGCTACCATCGTCGCCGCCGCCACCGCCGCCACCACCGCCATCACCACCACCACCACCACAAGTTTAAACATTACAAAAAAACATAACAAGCACCACCATTATCACCACTGACACCACCACCGCCACAACCATCACCGTCGGTCTGGGTGGCTCTACACGCTGGCCTAGTGGTTCCAAGGTCGTGGGTTCAAATCCGGCCCCGACCGATGGTTTTTAAGTGTGCTTAAAAACGACAGCTCCATGTCAGTAGATTTACTGGCATGTAAAATAACTCCTGCGAGACGAAATTCCGGCACACCGACGACGATGATATGATCCTGGCAATTGACAGCGCCGTTAAACAACAAAATAATTTTAATTGTTTAAACCATCACCAGCACCACCATCACTACGAAAACCACCACCACCACCACCGCCGCCGCCGGCGCCACCACCACACCATCACACCACCATCATATGCTGTAGCTATTGTATCGAGTATGTCCGAGCCCGGCTCTGTAGCGTGATAGCGTGTCTGCCTCACGTTCAAGAGGTCGCGAGTTCGAATCTCGCTTAGGGTAAATTATCCGGGTAAGGTTTTCTTCCGAGGTTTTCCCATATCCTGAGAAGACGAATGTCGGGTAACTTAGAGCTCCGTGGACCTCGGGTTCATTTGAGCATCATTTCACTCGTTTCATTCACTCGTCCTAGGGCACTACGTTGGAGGACTTTAATTAAAAAGAAAAGAGTATGTCCGACATTCTTTGTCTATGTAACGTGAGATAAAACTGCGTTTCATTTGAAGTATTATTTACATCTTCATTCAGCTTTGTTGTTTTTTCTATCCCTTTATAGAACTTTAAACTAGCGCTAAAATGTGTCCCAACCACTGATGTTGAAGTAATTATTATAGGTATTTTGCCCGCTGCTACAGAATTTTATACAATTGTGATTCTTTAGCTTTGTTCTGTATGTTCTAGCGGTAACATCTTGAACATGGCTTGCAATCTCTCTAAGGCCAACCCCACCTAACATGATCTAACCCTGTTTCTTTTGAAGTATTATTTACAGCTTTACTCAGCTTGGTCTTTCTAGCCCTTTATAGAGCCTTAAACTGGCACTAAAAGATGTTCTAACGGATGATGTTGAGGCACTTACAGCTCAGTATTTTAAGACATATTGTGCGATATCATTGACGGAATTTTCACACAATCTTATGTTTTGTATAAAGTTAATCAGGGTATACTTACTTTAAGGTTGCAGGGGTAAACGCCTCTCTTTTATCTGAGCTGGAGACCAGCACGGGAGTTAAACTCTAGTGGCAGAGTTAACGCCTTCCTTTATTATTTCTATTTTTCTTCTTTCTTCGACAAGCATCAATGGAGGCGTGGAGGAGTCAGTTGAGTAAATTTTCATTTTGTACAGGGGCGATCATGGAGAAAACCATTATCTTGTGATCTAAGTTACATTCTCTTACGCTCAGATTGCAACGCTGTAATGTTTGTACGAATATGTCGATATTCCATTCTCTGCAATTACTCTCTTGCCATCATGAGATGACAGAGCTATTTTATTAGTTTCAACTGTAGAAACATGTTGGAATAGGATTAATTTCATCGGGGTTCTTACGATTTTCTGAGTTTCAAGACAGTCTACATCACTAATGATACTGATGTATTACTTAATGGCGGTATGTTTTGTCCTTTAATCTTTTAATTACACAGCCATCAATATCGAGAGCATACATTTTAGATCTGAGACCAACGAAACGACGGATGATTTTACCACTTGCTTCATCTTTAAATGCAGAGACGAATAACATCTACATGGAGCAGTATGATCCTCGTAAACCCTCTCGTTTTGTTACGTACGAAGACGCTGATAACCGATATGGTTGGACAGTGTGCCACGTGATATACTTACTCCCTCATCGAGACTGTTTCCTACATGGACGTCGACTCTGAAGTCCCGGGTTCAATGCTGTGGTAGTTCTCCTTTTCCTTGGCTCCGGTTGGCTGCGTCTTCCTGGAAATTCTTGCGACCTGAATACTCATTACCCGGTAAAAGGAATCGCCGCTGTAGGGAGTGGATGTGGGAGATGGAAATGATATCCTTCACCTTGGTCGCTGGGGTGGGTTTCCTCCCGGTTCTCCGGTTTACCCCGCCATCTCATTCCACCGGTGCTCCATCTTCATTCCATTTATCACCAGTGTTACCGCCTGTGGTGCCGTATGTAGTAAAAGTGGGCGTTAAACACTACAGCAACAACAACCTTCACCTTGGTTTCAAAAGATTTTACATCTATTTATTTGAGGCACTTTTATACATACACCTCGTTCACTCACAGAAACACTTATTAACGTCAGAATACTACCCGTGAACATACTTTCTCGGCTCCACTGTTACGTGAAGTCGTCGATATTGGTAACTAAAGGTCCATTACGGTTACTTGTTTCTCCAGGATGCTCATTTGTGAGTGTGTTGTAAATGGTAAGATTATTGTAATAATCTTCCCAGTTACTTTCTCTCTTTGCTTTATTAAAATGCACCTAACTTTGTTAGGTTTGCTATAGTTCTTTGTTCCACCAAATTGCTCCTCTATGTTTCGGTTCAATTTGTATGGGACAATTCTCCTGATGTGAATCTATAATAGCTTCTTGTAAATCAGAAGCAACAGAGTCAATATCATATAAGTACTTGACTTTCCCATTCACGTAATCCAGTCTAGCTGGATAGGTTTCACGATAGGACTGCCAATCAGTTCTTTTAATGTTTCTGAATTTGAGGTTCTAGACCTAAAGTCAGATTAAAACAGATGTGACTATGACCAGAGAGTGAGGGGTCGTTGGAGGCATGCCACTCACCAATCTCAAGTTCCAATAAATTCTGTTGAAATAGTAATGTCCAAAACTTCTGTCTGTTACTGAAAGTGGGTTCCTTTCTGACATTAATTAAATTTTTTTTTAGCAAAAATGAAGCTTAGAAGAGACTCACCTCTATGGTTTGTGTCCTTAGAGCCCCAAATTTCATGATGTGAATTGGAATCCATACCTATGATAAGGTGTTTCCTATTCACCATGCAATAACTAACCAGTGTCAAGCTCTCTGATGGGTGCTAATTTGCTGGTGTCATAGGTCAAATAGGATGAGCTGAATTCCTCCGACACCAAAGTAAATTGTGTACAAGCCCCTCAAAATCCAATCTCTGTGGTCCTGGTCCTGAGGGGTAAGCCATGGGAAGTAAGGGAGTGCCGGATAGGGTGAAGTATGGTGGGGACTTTGGTGTAGCCTGGGACTGTTACAGCAACCATGAAGGCCTATCAGGAACCCTGAAAGTTAACTTAAGAGGCTCTGGTGAACACAAGCCAAAGTAGGTTGCATACGCCGAGGGCTGCATGGCCAAAGTTGGTCTCTAGTATGCAAAACCCAAGCTAAGGTGGAACAGCATATGCAGATGGCTGCATGGCCAAGAGGGAGCTTGGCAAATAATATGCGAACTCCGGATAACAGGCGGTTTCAATTTAGCCTTCCTACTGCTTGGGAAACTGCAGATGACAGAAATAATTCCCAAACTTCTCGTGGGACAAAGTTGAACCAAAGGAATTAAAAAAGGGCATCTGCCCTCATTTGCATCAAACTTAGAGGCACAACCATTGCCTCAACATGCCAACAAAGAAGAGCTTATGGAAGAGGAAGAGCTAAAAACCCATCCAAAAAGCTAAATGGCGAAACAAACAGAAAATCACATGAGAAGGAAATGTAAGTTTAGAGGAGTCTTTGGAAAAACTCCAACTCAAACACCAGAAGATAAAACTGGGAGGGGCTGCAAGAGAATGCTTCAAGTGGCTATTGAAACACGGCCACAATGTAGAGGAAGCTTGTATCATGGCTCTGGAGCCGATCACAGGAAAAGAGGCCAACACAAAAAGGGCTCATCTGAAGGTTCTACAACAGAGGAAAAGGCCAAATGAAGTAGAGGTGATGGGGAGGTGGCAGACAGCAGGAGCTGCCTTCGGGCCCTAGAGCTTCCCCTGCACGAACATACAAGCAGATGGCTATTTGTGTTCATGTGGCTACCAGCTGCCAACTTTCCTCACACCATGCTAACCACAGAACAGCTGGAAGTTTTGGAACAGAAGGAAGGGGACCTATAACCTAAGTTCCTCAATTGCAATTTCAAACCAGGATGACTGGCTCTTGCCTGTGATGGGGAAAACACTGCCAAATGGCTTTACCAAACTGCAGGAGAACTTAAGCCATGGGAGGGGGTTAACCTAAAGACCGTGGAGGAAAATCTAATTCCTTGCACTATGGTCTTGGTTGGCTACCTTCACAATAGCTTGAAGGATACCACAGAAAAAAATCCTGAACTTCATTACCACACAAAATGAAGAACTTAACGTTAAGGAATGGAGAGTTCTTAGAAGGGCTACCAAGGGGAATACCATTCAGCTCACCTTTTCTATGGACTATGTTTCAGCTGGAAAGCTAAAAAAGAAGGCATTCAGGATAAGTTTCAAATTTGGCCAAGTACAGCTTAGGCCAAAGAGGAAACTACTGAAAGAGTCTGGTGAAGTCTTGACTGAGGGTGCTCCTCAAAAGAGGTGGACTGAAAAGCCTTCAGGAAGCACCTCTGGGGCTTCTGCAGCAAAGGCTCCATCACCAACAAAGGAAATGCCCAAGTTGGATATCCTACAACAGACAAGCAAATCCAAAAACAAAGGCTATAGCTGAAAAGCCTTCAACTAGTAAAGCTGTCTCTATTACTCAACAGAGCTTATGGCCTAAAGAGCAGAAGAAGAGAAGCATCAAGGGGCTAAATAGCTCCTTGCCATGATATGTCACCTAGTAATCATGGGAATATTGGGTGTGTCCAGATAAACCTCCATCATTCTAAAGTGGCCACACAGGTGCTTATCTGAGTTTGGTTCAGGAACACCTAGACATAGCCTTTATACAGGAGCCATGGGTCTATAAGACCCAAGTTATTTGGCTCCTAATAGCCACATGTAAGTTATTATATATTACTGATCATGAAATTCCTAGGGCTGCATTTTCTTTTAGTGAAAGTATTAAATTTCTCCCTATCGCAGAATTTATCTCTACAGCAGTGATAGAGATACTAACACATGGGGCTAACAGTCAAGAGGTAATTATTGCCTCGGCCTACTTCCCAGGTGACTCGGACTGTATTCCTCCTCCTTTAGTTGGAGAGCTTGTTAAACACTACAAAAGAAGATCAAAATACCTTGCTATCTGTTGTAATGGCAATGTACACCACACAGTATGGGGAAGTAGAGATATCAATACTAGAGGTGAGTCTCTCTTAGAATATTTGTTAAATAATAATATTGTTGTTTAATTTGCCTTTATTATCGATCAGCACTGCAGCGCTATACAGATACATGAGAATTACAGGGAAATAAAACTGAATACAAAAAAACAAAAAAACTTACTAAATAAGAACATGAGTCTGAACAAGAATGAGGTCAACCTCTACAGGTCCCTCAGGAACAAGCACACAGTAAGAATATTGTAGATCACAATCCTCTTCTGCAGTGTCCAACAGGTTGTCAGTTGGTAGAGTCAGATCTTGTGGCATACGACTGCAGATGCAGTTTGGAGGCTGCGACCTATGGCCCAAGGACAACAAAACCGCACCTGGGATCTGGTGAAGACGACCAAAGAAGCGATGAGCCTGATGATGGATGAAGTCTGCTATAGAGGGAATCCCAAGTTTGCAGTGTAGCTGAGTGTTGCGAACAAACCAGGGAGCATGAGGAGCAAGGCGTAAAACTTTATTCTGAAAAGACTGCATGGCCGCAATTTTATGAGAAGCTGTGCCACCTCAGACAGGACAAGCATGCGTGAGAAGAGGACGAAGTAAAGAGGTGTAAAGTAGCACTTTTCAGTGAAGATTTACGGTTACTCAGAGGGTAATGTTTGGAAAGTCAGGAATAAGCCAAGTTGAGAGGTAGAATTGGAGCTTAAAAATTCAATGCCACAACTGGAATTTGAACCACAGACCTTCCTCTTACCAGGCGGCTGCTCTAACCATTGAGCTATTGTGACAAACTGCCAGAATGGCATTAAATTCTCAAACCAGTTCGTATTTCTCCTGATAAACCACAAAGGCAGTCTCACATCAGAGACAAGTTTACTGTTGATATGAGACTTCCAGGTAAGTCAGCGGTTAAACAGTATTCCCAGATATTTTACTGTTTTGTCCTTGCACTTCCAAGTTATGTGGATATTATCTATCAAAACAGGTGCAGGAGGCATGGGCCGGCGGAGAGTAAAAAGCATCATTTCGCATTTATTGTGGTTGAGAGCGATGCACCATGAGTTGAGCCATAGAGATAAAGAATCCAGAGCAGTTTGAAGATGATTGCCAGCTATGTGAATATCTTTGTGGGAGGTAAACAAGGTTGTGTCGTCGGCGTACATGGACACACTGATGAACTGCAGGAGAGGAAGGTCTGAGATGTAGATATTGAAGAGGGTAGGTCCTAAGATGGAACCTTGAGGTACACAAGAGAGGACAGGTCACGAGGAGGAACGGTCTGAACCTAAAGTGACAAAGAAAGTGCGATCCAGTAGGAAACTGTAAAGTAACTGATATAGGTAATCAGGAAGACCAATATTATGAATTTTAAACAACAGACCACAGTGCCAGACTTTGTCAAAAGCTTGACTAAAATCTAAGAAAGCAGCTAAGCAATGCTGTTTCCTCTCGAAAGCTTGAGCAATGTGTTCGGTAATGCGGAGAAGTTGGTGCACCGGAGAATGTCTTAGGTGAAAGCCAAATTGAAAGGGTGGTATCACTGAGGAAGCGGATAAAAATTTGCAAATGCACATATTCATAAGCTTCTCAAAAAAGTTGGACAGGACCGGTAGAAGACTTATAGGGCGATAACTGGAAGGCTGATGAGCAGGTTTTCCGGGCTTGTGCAGAACTATAGCATTGAAGAGAAAGGCATGGGCTTTGCGAGTAAGATTTTTAAGAGCAATATTGGGAATACGGTCATGGCCAGGAGCCTTTTTGGATATCAGTGTGTGCAATAGGCGGCAAACCCCTCAGTGAAGTAAACTTGTTGGGCATGGGAACACTCAGAGGAAAAAGAGGCTGGTCCTCTATAGCGGAGTTATGAACAGTATCAGTGACTGGGTTGGATGTAAAGGCTGTCTCAAAGTAGTCAGCAAAAAGCTCACACTTTTTGCTGTCACTGGAGTAGTGCCGACCTGCGCAGTGGAGAGGTGGTATCAGAAGTGATTCCCATAGAATGCGGCGAGTTTCCTTCCAGAGACTGTCTAGTGGGGAAATATTGGACAGATGGTGCTGATAAGAAGAATAGTGGTAATCATCCAGCTTTCGCTTAACGTACAGCATCAACTGGTTAAAGTTGACACTGATGAGGTTGACAGTGCAGTTGCCAGCAACAACGGATTTGATGCTTCTCTCTCAGCAGCTGAAGAATCGTCTGAGGCAATGTTTCATGAAATGGCGGACGGTGGCCGGCTTGCTGGGGAACAGTGGTAGCCGATCAAATAGACACAATCACAGTAGTGGTGAAATGAGTTATAGCTATATCAAAATCTTGCTTCTGTGTCAAAGGAAGGTGCGGGCAGAGCTTCTGGTCGAGATGATGCCGAAACTGGTCTCAGTCTACGTGTCCATGTATCAAGGGAGGAACGTCGGTAGAGTAGGTTCTGTCCACCTGAAAGATTGCAAGATTGCAAAGGTAGGTGCATCAGGGGCAATGACGTGGAAACCACAGGTATCAGCAGCTCACTGAAGACTATGACCGTTAGGTGTGCTGACTCAGCAGCCCCACAGGATATTTTTGCTGTTGAGGTCTCCTAGAAGAATGGTAGGGGCAGTGGTAGAAAATAAAAGCTGGAAATCCTGAATAGCCAGATTGTTAGAGGGTGTAAAGTAAGAACAAATTAGAAACTAAAAACTTCACTTATCTTAGTAATGTTGTTTTTTTTTTTTTTTTTGCTGACTAAGATAAGTGAAGTTTTTAGTTTCTAATTTGTTCTTACTTTAGAATCTTGTTGCTTCACTGTTAATAGCTTCAATTTTTCCTTAATTATGTTAGAGGGTGGTTTGTAGGCTGCCAAAACGGTGAGCAGTTGGCCATTAGCAGTGGCAACTTGGATGGCGCAGGCTTCGAAGCTACGAAGTCGTGGCAGAAAGAGTGGTGCTTGATACAGCATTTAATTATAATGGCAACTCCACCGGAAGCCACAGCAGCGTCATGATCCTCCCAGTAAATTCTATAACCAGGAACAGTAAACTTCTGAGGAGCGGTTAGGTGTGTTTCAGAAACACAAGCAATGTTTACATCATGCTGAGAAAGAAATGCAAGGAAACTTTGGCTTTTGGATTTGAAGCTAGCAAATTGTCTGTAAACCTAGATAAAACAAAGGTTTTAAATTTATAACTCAACAAACACCATGCACTCCTATCAAAATTGGGATAAATGACGTTATTTGAGCAAATAGACAACAAAAAATTTATTGGCCTTCAAGTAGGCCAATATTTAGACTGGAAAGCTCACATTAAGTATATGTTACCCAAACTCATTTCTGCCTGTTATGCTATCCGAGCACTGGCAAACATGAGTTCTATAGACACACTCAGATTGGTTTACTATGCTATTTTAATTCTATAATGGAATATCGAATTTTATTTTGGGGCAATTCAGTACAGAGCAAACGAATGTTCCTCATAGAAAAGAGGGTTATAAGAATCATTTTCCAACAGCCATAGCAGACATTTATGTAAAGATCTTTTTAGAAGACTGAAAATATTAACCTTACCTTGCATGTATATATTCTCGATCCTAAAATTCTTCATATGCAATTGATCCACATTTATAACAACAATGAAATTCATGAGATAAATATTAGACAAAAGAGCAACATCCATCAACGCAGTGTAAAACTTCTTTGCTTCCAGAAAGGTGTATATTAGGAAACTATCAACATATTTTGTGCTCTTCATAACAATCTTAAAGAAAAAGTTGACAATTTCAATGCGTTTAAAATTGCTGCTAAAGAGTACCTATGTTCAAAATCATTTTATTCCGTACAAGAGTATCTGAATGGCAAATTATTCTATTAATGCTTATGTAACTTTGTAAATAAACTCTAGCTCATTTTATTTTATATAAGACTATCTGAATGACAATTATTCTGTTAATACTTATGTAGCTTTGTAAGAAGCTTCTAGCTCATTTTATTCTGTATAACATTATCTGAATGACAAACTATCCTGTTAATGCTTATGTAGCTTGGTAAGTAGTTTTTTAGTTCATTGTATTCTGTATAAAATAATCTGACTGACTAATTATCCTGTTAATCCTTATATAGTTTTGAAGTAGTTGTTAGCTTATTTTATTCTGTATAAGATTATCTGAATGATAAATTATCCTGTTAATGCTTATATAGCCTTGTAAGTAATCTCTAGCTTCTTTAGTGACAAATCATATTAATTAACACGTTAATTACATTTGATGCCTATGTGAAAGCTACCTAAATGTATATGCATACAACAACCTGATAAAAGATGACATTGCCAATTATATAACTAAACAGTAGGACGAGGCAGAAAAAGTCAAGCCAAAGTTTAAAACAAAGCTTAATTCATATCTGCAAATATACATAATGTAAGTCTTATAATTACAGGGAAGTTTCTCCTTTACCCTGTTTTTGTTTTTTGGTTTTCTTTTTGTGCCTGTAAATGTGTTTTTATATGCTATTCTGTGTACTTATTGACATGTTCAATGTTCACCAGCCACCATGGCTACTTGTGAACTCGTTGAACGCAGTCCAATCTAATCTAATCTATACCTGTAGTGCTTCATCTTCATCAGTCAGACTGTCTGGATCAGGAGGAAGAATCACATCAATTGTACAACAAGCATAATGAATTTCATTGGAAAAGTTATCGTCACTTATAGTAACTAGCATAATTCCTTTGAATATGATGTCATAATTGTTACACGCCATACCTCTGAGTGTAATCTGAAAATAATGAAAAGCAAAAAGGAAATAACCAACAGACTCACATACTATGGTTTGCAGTTTTTGTTAGTGCGGAATTTCAAACCTACCACCAAAAATAATAGTTATAAGGCATATGCTTTAGGAATTTTTGTGCTTACATGCTATCGTCGCTTCAAAGAACACAATATGGAATACTGTTGAACACCAGTTCACTCTATTTATAACAGAAAAGCTGTATAAGACAAACAACACATGTGGCAGATGCTTGCATACTATTACGGAAGTAAGAATCTCGCTAACATTGCACGTGAGAGTTTGTGTGTGCTGACATGAGATAACACCTGTGCCCAGCAGTCTATAAATAGATCGTTTGACTTTAGGATCATATTTTCAGCATTAGAATTGCTTACACTGGCACATTCTTTGAGTGATGCAATAATATATGCCTTTATGTACAGTTTATTGTATTACAAGAAGTTGGGAGGGAAACGTAACAAGGGAAAACAATATGTTTTCACAGGCACTGCAGTAATTTGCAGCTTATTAGTGTAAATTAATAAACTACAAAATATTCTAATTTTTAAGAGACAATAATGTGTTCACATAATCAGATAACACCAGTGATGACATACATGGTCAAAATAACTCTTGAGAATTCATGTAAACTATAGTATGGCCTGTGGATCTCTGGCTCTGACATTTTTCAAGGCCTTGTGATGCAGTGATACCAGTTCTTTAGCGGGAATTTCGAACAGGGCATTTGAAACATTTCATACATCTGCAGATTGCATACCTACTAGAGGTCTGCACAGGCTCGGGCCAAGCCCTCGGGCCTAGGCCCGGCCCGGCCTAACTTGAAAAATGCTTGTTGGGCTCAGGCCGGGCCCGGGCTTGAAAATTAAGGGAATAAACAACTGAAAATGGATTTTTAAAATCTTTCAGCCAAGTTAGCTGAACATTTATTCCCAATGCTGTCTTATACCAGCATTAGTGGGTTTTGAATTTTAGTATGATTATATTATTATCATGATATGAATCACTATATATATATAGCATACATCAGACATTAGGGTCATTGCCCATTAGTCAGCATCACCAAGTTGCAACATACAAGTTGTGACACTTTTATTTTTCATAGCCCTTCTGTCTTACAACCAAGTTATATGTGCAGCTGGATTCACAGTTCTTGGCCCCTGACCTTGAGTGGATGTCCTGTAGGCAAACCCATAGTTTCTGTCTCTCTCGTCATCTTATATAATTCTGGGAATGAAACCATACACAACAACTGGGGCGGGGAGGGGGAAGGGAGAAAAATATCTACATTTCAACAGTCCCTGCTAATTCGCAGTTCATTTTTTTGTGCAACGTGCGGTAATTAAAGACATATTAAGATTTAAGAGGTAGAACTGGAACTTAAAAATTCAATGCCACAACTGGGATTTGAACCACAGACCTACCTCTTAAACTTTGCCCACACACGGCTTGTGTGTTTAAAAACACCAACAGTAAGTTTGTTGGCATAAATAAATAATAATTAACATATTAAGATGTTTGCGATAAGAATGAATATAGTGAATTTATGAAACATTGATCATAGCATAAATAAAGTATGCTGCCATTGCTTTCTAAATTAGGATCCAAAACATTACACAATCAGAGTAGCGAAATTGTTTCAAATGTATGGGCATACATGAAGAAAAAAGCTAAAAGCAAAGAACTGCTTCCATCACAAGTTTTTCAAAAAAATTAAAAAGGTTCAAAAATGTGTATTAGATGCCACAGGAGCGTCAGAAATAAGAGTGAAAAGAATTGTTCAAGAACGCAAACAACATGAAAATCAGAACAGGTCTTTTGGAACTCCAGGCAAAAGAAGTTCCGAAATGAGTAACTGATCTAGATGACAGAACTGAAGAGCAACTGGTACCCCGTCATTGAAAGCAAGAAACAACGGTTAACAGGAATAATAAAAATGAACCAATCAAGAGGAAACAACACCTTGGATGGAACCTCCCACCACTGCCCTGCCGTCCGCCAGCCGGACCAATCAGCGGAGGCCGCTCGGGGTATAAATACAGCAGCTCGGACAGCCGACACCTCAGACGCTATGCTTATTTCTCCAAGGAGACTACGTCCGCGCCACTGAAGATGTCTACCGCAGTTGTGGACGAAACGTCTGGCAGTTCTAACTCCAGCAGACCACGGCATAACAGCCCGGAAATATCTTCTAGTAACATTGACTCCGGCCGTGAAAGCCTACGCTCTCTTATGACTCGCCTCTACGGGGAGGAGATATATCGTCTGATCCGTCGACTGGAAGTGCTGTGCAAGCAGAAATCCACTCTTCTGTGTTCACTTACATTTCTTCTACGTTGCCGTGATTCAGGGATCATTCCTAGATTCCTCTGACAGAAGTGCCATTTTCATTCAGCCGCTGCTCACCGTATCTACAACCGCTCCGAACACGCCTTGCTCCGAGAACGTATTCACCAGACTAGACGTGAGCTCTCCTCCAACAACTACCAGTTGCTGGGATTACACCTAAAACTAAGTAACACACTTCATAGATATGATTGGGCCAACGCAGACAGGATTACTTACAACTCCATGACTCACAACCAGAACAACACCACTACTCGCCACAAGAAGTTTGAACACCTTACGACTGCCAACAAACCTTCTACGACTCCGGACACCAGTCGCACAGTGGTTAATTTATCTAATCATCTACTGTCACCAGACGAGACTTCTCTACTTGCCAAAGGAGGAAATTATGCGGTGGTCACTACCACTGTTCCAGTGGAGGACATCATTTCTAACATTGAATCTGGGATACGAGGCCTTCCAGCCGTCATAACCAATGAGATTCGCCGTGAATCCGCTAGGATTCTCCAACATGCAAAAGCTCCACCCAGGAATCTTACTTTCGAAGAAAGCACTGCCTTGAGGGATTTGAACAACAAAAGCATCATCGTCTGCTCAGCGGACAAGGGGAATGCCACTTGAAGACAAAATCTCAGATCTTCTTAAACCTGACACTTACCGCAAAATCCAGCGAGATCCCACAACTCGCATTCTACGAAGAACCAATGGCCTCATCAAGGCTTCTTCCCTGCCAGCAGAAGACAAACGTCACATCATCAAATCGGAAGCTCAGCCTCCCAGACTTTATGGCTTACCAAAAATTCACAAGGCTGATGTCCCCCTGAGGCCCACTGTCAGTGGAATTGGATCTCCGACTTACGCCTTAGCCAAACATCTAGCCTACCTACTACAACCTCACGTCGGATCGACAGACTCTTTCATTAAAGACTCTACACATTTCATCCAAAAACTGCAAGGTATCACGCTACAACCCCATGACCTTCTAATCAGTTTCGATGTGGTCTCACTCTTCACCATGGTTCCAGTACAGGAGACACTCACTCAGCTGAAAGGCATCTTCTCAGATGACATTATTACACTCTTCCACCATGTTCTCACCACTACTTACTTCCAGTGTAACCAGTCCTACTATGAACAAATAGATGGCGTTGCCATGGGTAGCCCCCTGAGCCCAGTGGTGGCTAATTTTTTCATGGAATCCTTCGAGTCTACTGCCTTAGACTCAGCTCCACGAAAACCAACAGTTTGGCTCCGCTACATAGACGACACTTTCGTCGTATGGCCCCACGGAAAAGAAACCCTCCAAGACTTCCTGTTACACCTAAACAGCATCAACCCCCGCATACAATTCACCATGGAGGAAGAGAAGGATGAACAGATAGCTTTTCTAGATGTCTTGGTCAGCAGGAAAGCAGACGGCTCACTTGGGCACACTGTCTACCGTAAGCCCACTCATACGGACCGCTATTTAAACAAGGCCTCATATCATCATCCCAAACAAAAACGAGCCATGATTAGGACATTTGTCAATCGGGCTTCTCGCATTTGCGAGCCACATTTGCTACCACAAGAACTCCATCACCTTGAACTAGCTTTATTATCGAATGGATACTCAGTTCAAGAAGTCAAAAGAGCCTTCCGTCCTGCAAGACCAAAACCTGCCTCACTCACTACAGATAAACCCAAACATAAAGGTATGGTCTTCCTTCCATACTTACAGAATGTGACCGACCGTATCCAACGCATACTGCAGAGACATAATGTGAAGACTGTCTTCAAGCCCACTAAACAGCTTAACAATCTACTACGTTTAGCCAAAGATCCCCGGGACCCCCTGTCTTCGGCTGGCGTATATCGTATTCTCTGTTCCTGTGGCTCCGTTTACATTGGGACTACACAACGCAGCATAAACACCAGACTCGCCAAACACAAAAGAGGATGCCGTCTGGGCCATACGGACAAGTCCGCAGTTACACAACACGCCATTGAAGCGAAGGGCGAACACATCATCAAGTTCCAGGATACGAGCATTCTGTCATCCACTACACACTACCATGCCCGGCTACAACGCGAAGCCATTGAGATTTACAAACATCCCCACAATTTCAATAAGAAAGAAGCCTTGAAACTGAACAGCAACTGGTACCCCGGCATTGAAAGCAAGAAACAACGGTTAACAGGAATAATAAAAATGAACCAATCAAGAGGAAACAACACCTTGGATGGAACCTCCCACCCCTGCCCTGCCGCCCGCCAGCCGGACCAATCAGCGGAGGCCGCTCGGGGTATAAATACAGCAGCTCGGACAGCCGACACCTCAGACGCTACGCTTATTTCTCCGAGGAGACTACGTCCGCGCCACTGAAGATGTCTACCGCAGTTGTGGACGAAACGTCTGGCAGTTCTAACTCCAGCAGACCACGGCATAACAGCCCGGAAATATCTTCTAGTAACATTGACTCCGGCCGTGAAAGCCTACGCTCTCTTAGATGACTTCGATAAATGTGTCGTTAGAAGAACGATTTATAATTCTTATGTTTAGGAAAAATGTGCTTTTTTTTTTAAAATTAACGTCCTCCAACGTAATGTCATATCGGACGGTGAATGAATGAAATGGGTGAAATGACGCTCAAATGAGCCCGAGGTCCATGGAGCTTTAAGTTACCCAAAATTCGTCTTCTCAGGATAAGGGGAAACCTTGAAAAAAAAAAAAAAAAACCTTACCTGGATAACTTACCCTAAGCGAGATTCGAACTCGCGACCTCTTGTACGTGAGGCATCACGCTACCGAGGCAGGCAAAAAAGAAGTGCTCCTACAATAGCCAAATTACTTAGACTTTTAAGAGAAGGCATTAACTTCCAGGGCAGCAAGTCATCCTTAAACAGAATAGTGAGAGAATTGGATTTTAAACGGAAAAAGACCAAATTTACAATATCTGCAGTGATGCATGTATTAATACGAACACATTTGCACAGCTAATTAAGCTAGGCACATTGTATAGACTTTTTTTCTGCATGGACTGTACATTCTACTTCACGAAGTAGAATGTTATGTGAGTAGCATATGACGCTTACACACCAATTCGCTTGCTGTCAGCAGTCACCTAGCTTGGTAAGTAACTCGCTTTCAAGCTTTACATTTATTTCCTTCATGGGCCAAGAACGCTGAATCCAGCTGTACTGTATGCCCACAACAAGAAGGCTAGAGGGGAATGAAGGGCAGAGGGGGCTTGAACTGTGTATCTACTCCGGTAGCAGATCTGTTTACTAGGAAATGAGTGTATAAGAGTGCATATTTCTAGTTATGGGCGAGTTATGTGACAACATTGTGTATTTTAAACAAGCCTAGCATCCTTGTCATACTCGGAAACTAGGCATAAACACCGTGCGGGAAGCACAAAATGATTACACTACACATTCCTAAGACTTGCCATCTTGTCCTGGGCATACAGTAGAAAAAAATATCTCGTCAGCATTTGATACTGGTGACCAAAGACATTGAAGGGACTTTTCGTAGAAAAGGTGGTAGCATTCATCAAGTGCGAGTACTGAAAGAAATTTTAGTGCAGCAGGATTAGTTATTCAAGAATGTCGAACCAACCTGAGCTGCCAGAGTGTGGATTCCATTCTCTTTCTGCACGACAATTTGGGTCATTAAAGTCCAATAACTTATAATTAATGTTTACTTTGATTTAAAACATGCACAGGCATGCACATATCCATCGTAGAAATAATTATAACCAGAGACCGGAACTTAGGTGGAATGCCTTTTTAAATGCGTCAAATTTATCTTCAATTTGAAAGTGAATCTGTACGAATTATACCTTTGTGATTGAAATGCCACAGTTCTATACTGCCTTTTTCTGCCTTTTTGATATGTCTATTTTACAAAATATATGCTTTATTGTTGTCTTTATTTCATTATTTATGTATTATTTATTAAGTATTAAACATTTTCTTCAGGTACATTTTATTTCAACAACCGCTAGACCGTGACAATGAAAGTTACTTTGCCGAATGTATATTATTGTCTTTAAGTTGCAGGCGACATAGGAGTCCCTCATTCAATTCATTATTTTTTTGCAACAATGAGTGCTGCCGCGCAAATAAATGTATAGATAAAGAAAGCATTTGGATTATCACGTGTGTTTATTTTAAAATGCAATAATGAGCAGGTACGGGTCTAACTTTGATTTTCTTTCAGTTTTCATTGCGACGTTGTAGCTAGCAACAAGGTGCCAAAATTCAATGTTCCTTTACGCAGTAAATTACACAGTTATGTTAATACTTTTGGATCTGGCATATTTTGTACCGACGGTAAAGTACTCACAGGCAAAATATACGAGCAGTCAGTGAACTACCAAAAGAAGTATTTTATATCACAACATATCGGCACAATCAAACAGGGCTACAGGCAGAACATTCCTTTGCTTCCAGCAGTAATTGCAACATCGAGTCAAAAATCCCAATTTGCATTCGACTTATGTAGATTTCTTCAGCGCCAGAATCCCTTTCTGGAAATTACAGAATTCTACATTATCACAGTTTTTGGAGAAGTATACCAACCAATCTGTACCTAGCGAGTCAAGTTTGCGAAAATGTTACTTAACCGAATGTTACGATGACACAATGAAAATAACTAAAGATAAAATGAAAAATAGGATGATTTGGGATATCGACGAGTCAACTGATACCATAGGTCGTTTCATTGCCAATTTGTTAATGGACAATTAGATCCTACAGAAGATGATTCAATGAAATCATTCCTGCTTACTACAGAGTCTCTTGAGAAAGTTAACAATCGAACCATTGCGCAGTTATTAACCAGTTCATTAAATTTGCTGTGGCCTGAAGAGGTTCGATACGACGCCTTACTTTTCATCAGTGACGCTGCATCATATATGAAAATGGCTGGAATAGCATTACAAGTGTTATTTCCATACATGCTTCACATGACCTGCGTAGCACATGGCTTTCACATGGTGTCATCTTGTTTCTGGATGTTGGCAAATGGATTTCCAGTATTAAGAAGATCTTTGTGTAAGCCTCATCAAGAATCCTGACATTTAAGTATATTGAACCAGATGTAACTCTGCCCCCCCCCCCCCCCAACCTATCATAACGAGATGGGGGACATGTATCGCGGCAGTACTTCGTTTAAAACGTTGAAGTTCTTTAAAATATGACAATCAGTTATTGAATAGTGTAACGTATTATTGGGTTTCTCTTATTGCTTGCTTTAGTATTTATAATTCCTTTTTTCTGCCTATTTTAACTATTTATAATGTCTTTTTGCCTGCCTATTTTAATGATTATTAATGCCTAACCTTCCCACCTCCTAATTTCTGCTTTGGCCAATTGCGGATAGTTTACAACAGATTAAGCACATTAATATTGTTTTATAATCGTATATTGCCCCGATAAACCCTTAGAAACCCACCAATAACCTTTTCTTCAAACTTAAAAAAAGGTTATTTCTAAGGCTTTAACGAGACAATATCATGATCTCAAAACAATATTAATGTAATAACGTTATTTATGCAGGTACCCAACATTCGCTAGCGTAAGTATTTGGACCAAAATAGGATTTTAGGAAATAAATAATAGTAATAATAGTAGTAGTAATAATAATAATAATAATAATAATAATAATAATAATAATAATAATAATAATAATAATAATAATAATAATAATAATAATAATAATAATAACAACAACAACAACAACAACAACAACAATAATAATAATAATAATAATAATAATAATAATAATAATAATAATAATAATAATAATAATAATAATAATAATAATAATGTCAATAACTGCAGGATAATTTTGTTTAAAAGAAAATTGCACAATCAGGCTCGGCTCGGGCTCGGGCCATGGCCTATACACTATTCTCGGGCTTGGGCCGGGCCCAGGCCATGGCCTATAGATTCTCGGGCTCGGGCCGGGCCTGGGCTTGGTTGGTACCTGGCCGGGCCTGCCCGGGCCTAAGAAATTCGGCCCGTGCAGACCTCTAATGGCTACTTTGTAAATTTATGTGGACAGTATGCATATAAATGATCACAGAGTGATAGAATATACTATCTATTCACTCTAAGGTTGATCCGCGCGAAATTGAACCCAGGTGGCCAGTGCACAGTTATAATGTATCCTTCCGCCATTCGCGCCAGAAATAGTCACAACACAACCACGTGGTGAGTGCATGTGGTACGTAATAGAAACGAAATGATCCCTTATTCCGTCAATTTAAAGAGTGACTAACATGTAACACGAATTGCGTTTCTGACAAACTCGTCACATTCTTGCATGGCGTATTTCACACGCTTTCGTTTTTTCCCAGGTGTAACCACTTTTCCTATTTCAGCTTTTTCTTTACGAGCACTGTTTATACTGGTACTTTATAATACACGTTCAACACTATTGTTTTTTTCACCACTAGTCAATGGTTTTCCCGCCTTATGCTTTACATAAATCGACGAAGATGTAAGAGCAAATTCACCGAGACCGTCCGCCATGATTCTAAATAGAAACTGCTGGCTGTAAACAATACTCGGATATCAGGTTATTACACGAGTTGCATGTTGGGACTTGTAGTTCTGTTTATCAGTATACATCAGCGTTAATTAACCTCTCAGGTATTTGTGTAGAATGTTATATCATTTAACGATAAATTCATTCTAAAACTCAGATTACTAGAATGGGACTACTTCCCTACACGCATTGCTACCGTGTTGTACCACGGTGCACTGATCACGTGGGTTTGTTTTGATGCGGACAAACCTAAGACTGAACTTGGTATAGAGACAATTCTTATATCATTAAAAAAAAAAAAAAAAAAAAAAAAACCCTGCACAAACACCAAAGCAATTGAAACCACATGGTCCTTGTAAAATGGAGTTGGCAACACAGTGCTACATTTGGAAGCCACGCCTAGCAGTGAGGCCGCTGATTGGTGTTAGCAGAAAGTTTTAACTTTTGGTGTGTTATTTGCTTCCAGTATTGCCAAAAGTAACAGCTACTGCCCATAACATATGTAAAGGTAACATTCAAACAGAACAGTGGTGCAATGAAGATATTGGCATGAAAATAAAATGGAAACCTGTATTTCAATGTTTTAAACTTAACATCATATACTTTCATTGTTAAGATAATTCTGAGAATCCATTTTCCAAAACTCATTACTATATGTTAGCAATGTTAACCTTCCCTCTCCAACTCATCTGTGAAATGTCAGGGCTGGAGATCCACTGGCAGTACAATAAATAAAAAATATCTGTAGTGGTCTATAAATAGATCACTGAGTGTTACTGGGTTAAGAAATTGAATCAATGCTCCTAGTACAGTCATGACAGTGACAAATGATGACAAAAATACTAAATGAATAGAAGGCTTCTCTACTATGAGGAAGCTTCATGAATATACTAATTCTTTTTCCTCCTCTTCCTTTTCTTTTTCTTTTCTCTTTCTGCTACCTTTTCAATTCTTGTCACCGTTTTCAACCTTTAACCATACATCACAAAACAACCAGATCAGGTACTTCTGAACATCTACATGTTGCTGAAACAGTCTCTCTCTGCTTAGGAGAGCCTTGTACAACTTCACCTTCCAGCAATGTAATATGGGCTTGTCAATGTAAACTGCATAAAGGGGGGCCTGTCTGGGGATAAAATGAATTTATCAAGGTATCTTTCCCAATCAAGGATAAAACTTGCAGCCAATGAATGACAAGAAAACATATCGACCACACAAGATAGCAATGATTTTCATGAAGTATTTTCGTGTACCATATGCAAATGGGAGAAGCCATTGTTACTGTACAGTTTGCTGAGCAGCAAGAAACGTGTTCTTCATTAACATAGCAACAGTCATTGGACCTACACCTCCAGGTACAGGAGTGATGTGTCCTGCCACTTCAGCCACAGCTGCAACATTCACCAAACAGAATACACAAAAATCACTTATCTGAATTTATAAAAAGAAACAAATATATTTCATATCACATTAGCATGTTTAACCCTTTCACTGCTACATTGTTTTCAACTTGCTGACTCCTTCATGTTAAGTTATTTCTGCATTAATTAAATTCTTTTAAACACATATTATGGTGCTTAAAGTTAAATTATATGTTCTAAAACACTCAACAAAGTTCTTGTACATAATTAAAGGTGACCCATATGTTAAAATTTTTAAATTTACAAAATGATAAACTGCATAATCCTGATTGTTTTCACGGTCAGTGAAATCAGAAGAACTGGACAGTAATTCATTAAAAATTTGTAATAATTCACCGTCACCTAAAGCACATCCCAGTCTGCTTGAGGTTGCCATTCTATGCACTCTTGAAATCTGCATCATGTGATACAAAGCTTGCATTGTGCATGGCGCAAAAGGTATGCATTACGTTACGCAGAACTTCAAATATTTCGCTCAAGGGAGCAGCACATGGCAGATATAGTGCTCACAGGCACTTCATTCTCTCTGTAACAGATGGTATGAGCAAACAAGGTGTTAAAACCACCTTCAGAGATTGTTGTCTAGGAGTTACATCTTACCGTAATGCCCATAACATGTATACACGTTATTAGCACAGGACGAATTAAAAATCTATAACCTATACACACATTATTAGCAGGGAAAGGGTTTAAAATGTGGATAGAACTATGTATATATCACTAGCTTCAAAAGAAATAAACAGAAAATAAAATAATATATTTTTAATTTCTACATTAGTTTATAACCGGTAAAGGGGTAACACATTTAGGCACAATATGTAAAGATGGTTCCATTCCCTTAATGGGAATGTTAAACAATCTTTGAAATTAGTAAGGTGTTTACCTGTTTTCAGACTTTCAGCAGAAAGTGTTAAAATGCAATTCATTACTAGAAGGCAAGTTTCACAAGTTTTAACATTATAGTAGTTGTGCTAACAGCTCTACCATCAATGAAATCATAATGAAGGCCATCAGGACTCTGGTTTGAATCCCTGCATCTGTGAATGCTGTAACTGCACAATGCCACCGCTAAGACTGTAAATCTGAGGCACAGCAATGTCCAGGGATTAAAATAATTAAATTACTATGAATAGGAAGCTCATTAGGATCCCTCCTCCACACCTTTACACAAAGATGATACACATCCTTCATCCTGTACTCCTCACATCCACGTACTATCTAGCAAAGCTTACAGAATGGCTATAGCGAGATCATACATAAAATATTGGCAAGAAAGTCCAAACTTAAATAGACCACCACTAATATTTCTTTATTAATTCTCACACAAAGAGTGCACTGACATGATCAGGTTGTTTAGGTACATACTCATGAATGAGAGGTCTGAAGTTAAAATCCTGCCACGGCCATCTTCCCTGACAGAAGCATTTTCCTTGGTCATCATAACTGGCAAATGGTGGAAAGGCACCCTAAAATTAGACCTGGAATGTTTCCTTCCAATTTTTTCCCCACTTATTTCTATTACCGGTGTCCCAACTATGGTGTTGTATGAAGTAAGAGAGGGTATTAAGCACTATTAAAAAATTCACACATAAGTGTGAAAATATAAACATTGTTCTTGTTTTTAAGTTTGTTTAATGACACTAGCAACAGCTAGTATCATATCAGTATTGTTGCTGTGCTGAATTACAAGTCATTCTCCTGTTTTAGCACCAAACCCACAACCTTGGGCAGAGAAAACCAGCACTCAAGCAAGCTACCCAGCCATAAAGAAACGAGACAGAATATTGAGAAAGGAAAACAAGAGTTTTCAGCTTTCTGAAAAAGAATTCTATGTTACCACATAGTGCAAGGTTTAAGCAACATGCCTCAGTTTAAATTTGAATTCTTTTAAAACTTAATAGAAGTTCTTAGCATCACTGATGTAATACATAACATTCTGTAAATAGACATAAATTTGAGAGTTACAATTGGAACTGAAAAATTCAATGCCAGTCGGGATTTGAACTGCAGACCTTCCACTTCATGCATAGCTGCTCTAACCATTGAGTTACTGTGGCAACTTGCCAGTACGACATTGAATTCTCCAAGCGATTTGTATTTCTCCGAGTAGACCACAAAGGGAATCTCGCATCAGAGATAAATACCCCAAGGGTGACTTACAATCTTTACTTTATGTCCAGGGATTAAATAACTTTTATATGGTGTTTTTAAACATACAAGCAGTGTGTCGGTAATGTTTGAGAGGTAGAATCAGAACTGAAAAATTCAATGCCACAACCAGGATTTGAACCACAGACCTTCCACTTTTCACATGGCTGTTGCATTAGGTGATATAGAAATAAACCTAGCAGTTGATTCTAACATTTCCAAACAATTTCTGAATGTATCAAATAGCTTTAATCTATGTAATATTATAAATGGTCTCACTAGAGCCACAAAGAATACATCATCAATAGCTAATCTTGTAATAACAAATCTGATTGGTGAAAAATGTTCTTTCAGGACCAAAATAATTGATATTTATCACTGTGATATGTAATCACAGCAGACAAATAACAGAATATAGAATTACACACTTTTAGCAACCTTTTACATGTAAATTGGATATGTAACTCAGGGTACTAACAGGAAATCAGATTTTTTAATGAAATATTTCTGTATTATTTTAATATGCATTTTCCAGAAAAATTGCTTAATTCTAACAAATGTTACTATAAAATCAAAATTTTTTTCTTCAGAGGTAAAATAATTAAGGGATAAAATTAAAAGTACGTCTGAACTTTATAAAGAGTTTATGTTATATAAAGAAAGATATAACGCCTTTAAAAGGAAATATAGACATACATTAATAGCCTTAAAAACACAAAAACATGGGAAAAGTATTATTGAGTCCTCTAGAAAGACAAAACAAAACAGCTTGGATAATCATAAATAAATGTAAGGGAAATGGTAAACAATTGGAGAATACTGTACTAAACATCAGTCACAAATTACAAGTAATCCACTAGATGTATGCAATATATTTAATTCTTTCTTTATAAATGGTGTGGGTAACAAACAGCAAAACAGAGTACTAATACTATGCAGTGTTTTGATAGCAGACACAATATATCTGATGCCAACAAACAAAGAGGAAATTAGTAGGCTAGTAAACAGTTTTAAAACTCAAGTCTCCTGAATAGGATGATATATTTATCCAAAAACATTTTAAAAGCATGTCTTTGCGCACTAAATGATATCCTTGAACACCTGGTGAATTATTCTTTAACTGAGGGAAGGAATGTTTAAGGAAATGTAACTTTTCAATGTAGGCTTCTAAAAATAAAAATCAAAGCAAAATTTGTAGCATGTTTGGCACCTAAAGTCATATCATTTTGAAATATAGAGGTGTGTCCAATAATATGGCCAGGCACTGTAACATACTCATCAAGCACATTTATTTATAGTGCCTTGCATCAATAATTGTACATTCAATCATGATTCATTTATAATTATCTAATCAAGTAAATAATTTGTTGCAGATAGTTTGTCTTTCAAGTCTGCAGATTCTGCTTTACATAAACTGATAGAGAATAAGGCAATATCTGGGATTATCAAATATGTACTGAAATACTCATTCAGGAGCTGTAAAATAAGATGGAAAGTCGGACTTGATCTTTTTTAATGTAGTGAAATTGGAGATACCTTTGCAAAGGATTTAATGTCTTATGATACAATTGTAGTATGCAGCAAAAACCTTGTAAACAATTACAGGAGCTTCATTTCCACCAGAAACGTGTGTATCTAAAAATCTGTAATAGTTCCACGCAACAAATGTATGAAACATTCAATTTAAGATTTGGCTAACATTTCACTAACAAATGCAAATTGTGTTGTGTTAACATAATACTAAAGAACATATAAGTAAATATTTTGATCAACATTAAAAACATAAAATCTCAGAAAATGATTATATAGAGAATTTTGAATAAGGTATATTTGAAGAAGCAACTGAGAAACACGAAGTTTACAAATAAGAAGGTTTTAGTACGTGAAATGCACGTTTTACTAATATACAGGACATTAGGGTTATAAGTGCACATACCTTGGCAGTTGAGCACTACAATCGCTTCTTATCTTGTTTATTAGAAGAGCGAAATAATAGTAATTTGGCGTATAGTCAGTGATACAACACAAATAGATGGTCTCTCGCACCTGCCGATATATGAGACATTGCTGTCCTGAACATATGATTGCATCTGAGCAGAGTGTACGCACACCATCAACCCATGTTTATGCGATAACCTTGCGTAAACATCTGGGCTGTTTCACATTCTTTCCGATACGCTTCATGGCTTTGCCATGCAGTATTCATCCAACAATTTTTCCAAAAACAAATCACATAATTTACTACCTGATGTTTTTAGCACTATGGCTGAGGAGTTAGTGTGTTTCCCTACCACCTAGGTGGCCGGGTATGTTCCCAGCGGTCCATAGGTTCCTCTGCTACCCGAGAGCCGTCTGACCCTAGGCACTGGCTTGTAAGCCCTAGGAGGTGTAAGTCCTACATAAGGGGAGAGTAACCAAGTAAAATAAGCAAAAGAAAAGATGTCTTTTGCATGGTCATAACTGTGGCACAAAATGAACAATGCCTGTAGTATAGACCATCCACATTGCTTCCATGAGTTCACTTCAATACCTGAATTGCTGGACCAGGTAGTCTGCAGTCAATAGCCTTGGAGAAGCCATTTGAACACTTTAAAATAAACAATGAGTGTATTGGAAATGCCATGATAAATATTAAATTCATGATTAAACATATTTAGGTTCCTTTCTCATTTCTCTCTCCATGAAAATATAAGTTGAAGGTAATACAAATAATGAACATTTGTGTACATAAAAAGACTGCCTCCATAGCACAGTTGGTAGCATGTCTGCCTCTGGCATGGAGGACCCGGGTTTGATTCCTGGTACCAGCATGGGGATTTTCCCTCCGCTGGTATGTCTGGCACAGGGTGCACTCAGCCTCGTTAGGTCCCGGGAACACCAATTGAGGAGCTAATAGATGAAGAAGTAGCAGCCCCAGGTCGCAAAGGCTGCACAACTGGCCGGGAGGGCTTGGGGTACTATCCACGTCCCACCCTCCAGTGCTGCACCCCAATGGCGCACCGGCGACGCTGATGTGATCCTGGCAATTGACAGCGTCGTTAAAGAACAAAATCATTTTTTTTCCAATGGCGCCTGTAGTGGCCAGAAGTGGGGGACACAGTGGCTGGGCAGCAAGACTTTGCCGTTCATGAGCTGTTGCGCTAGGGGTTTAGTTGTTGTTTTTTTTTTTTTTTTTGTGTACATAAAAACTGAGACTGATTCTTCCATGTCATATTAGTTTCATGAGATTCACTTCAACATTTGTTATCACAAACACACAGAAGTTGGCAACTATGAATCGGAAAGGAACACGGGTAATGGAACGGAAGCACAATCTAAGACTGCAACAATGGAATAAAAGTGCAAATTAAATAGTGAAGTGATTTTAGCACAGAGAAACAGAAACATAATTATGGAGAGAATGTAAATAAAGAAGGCATTAGCAGGAAGTGTTATGAAGTGATGATTTCCTTTCTCCTCATTCGCTTGAGCTGTTAATTTTATTAATGCCAATCCGCATTTCAAATAACACTGACATCACCAGTAATTTGCGACAATTATTTCTAATAAAATCTGATGTTCTAAGACATTTCGTTTGTCAGTTACCTGCCACATTTAACTCTTATAAAACTTTGTATTTGCTTCATAAACATACATTATGAAATACATATATTCATTTTTTACAGTTATCTATCTTCTGTACAATTGCATGAGATTATGATTTCATAGTTATTTCAGGTTATACCATTTATGCCTCTAAAATTCAACTTTGTATTTCTTTTATATATATTTACCAAATGTATTCCCATTTAAGATTATCTACCTACTGCAAAACTGCATGAGTTTATGATTTCACTGTTATTTCAAGTACCTCTAAAATGCAATTTTGTATTCCTTTCATAAACCTATATTTACAAAATATATTCCCATTTAAGGTTATCTACTTGCTGCATAACTGAATAGACTTATGATTCCATAGTTATTTCAAGCCATACGGTTTATGCCTCTTAAATGCAATGTTGTATTTCTTTTATAAATGTATATTTATCAAACATATTTCCATTTAAGGTTATCTACCTAATGCAAAACTGCATGGTCTTATGATTTCATGGTTATTTCAGTTTAAGTGATTCATTAATTAATTTGTTCCATTGCAATATGAAGGGATGCCCATGTATTCTATAATTGTGGTGCTTAGTGTTACATTTGGGAGACCTTTTGGGTTGAACTGAGGAATGTGTGTGTAAATAAAATAGTTTCCCACCATGCAGTTGCCCAGATTCGACATTTTGAACGAGGATAGTTTCCAGCCTTCTTCATATCTACGTCACCTATGTACACACTTTGCTGGAAGTTGCCTCCATTTGCAATCTTATATGTGTTACCAACTTCACAATTCCAACATTGTGCAAATTATGTGCTACCACCGCTCACTACTTTCATTTCTCATATGTTGGAACCTTATGTTATGTAGTGCCTAAGCCTGTATTCACAAACATTACCCTTGCCACTACTGGGCTGCTGATCAAATCCCACGTTAGCACAGTCATTGCAAGTGTTATCATTAGCTGAAGGTGGACGACTTTGGCAAGTCTTAAAGAATTAGAACTAGATTTATTTTCCCATGTCGTTAGATACATATACATAATTACATTCAGTTGTCTCTCCTATTACCTACATATTAATCTAATTATTAACAAATGGGCATCTCTTAATCCTGAATTGAAACCCAAACTAGTGAGTTACTGCTTAATTTATAGGTCCCAAAACACTTCAACTCTGGTTAAGTCTTGTATATCAGTATATCACACGTATGACAAGGATATTTTAACCTATCTTGTCTTATCTTCTGAATTGCAGTAAAATTACATACCTTCAAAGTTCACATCTCCAATTAATTTTGTCTTTCCAGTATTTTTGCAGTGTACTCTTGTGATACCAACATCAATGACACAGGCTCCAGGCTTCACCATATCCCTGTTAATTAGGTGAGGCACTCCTAGAAACATAGTCACACAGAAACTGCAAAATATCTTCTGACATTTCATATCATTGCCACATTTATAACAAAACTCAGCATTAACACTTGGTTACTCATATGGGTGACTGGTGTCACCCAGCATATTCGTTTTCATTGCTGTAGTTCTCAGAACAGACTTACAGGTATGCAGGCTATGTACCTTCTAAGGGATGCATAAACAGCAACATTTCTCTCTTTCAGTCCTGTAGTTACTGTTATAGTGCGTGCAGTTAAAGTTTTGTTCTCCTATGTGCTTTTGGGTGACAAGTGTCACCCGCGTGAGCTTTTACGTTACAGTTTCTGCAAAGTGTTGATAAGTATACCATATACATTTTATTCTCTATGTTGTACAGTTAAGCAATGTGAGTCATATTGTGAGTGTTTAAAAAAATCTAAGGTCTTTATACCGTTATCTATATTTGCACTCCTTTCTAGGTACCTATTTATTTGTTTTTGTTTGTAATACTACAACTTATAACCAGTAGCATACTACTATCACTACTACCACCGCCACCACCAATAATATAATAATAATACTAATAATATTAATACCACTAACAACAGCAGCAGCAGCCACCAATAACAATAACAATAATAATAATAATAATAATAATAATAATAATAATAATAATAATAATAATAATAATAATAATAATAATAATAATAATAATAATAATAATAACAACAACAACAATAATAATAGTAATAGTAATAATAGTAATAGTAATATTAATAGTAATAGTAATGATAATAATGATAATGATGATGATGATAATGATAATAATAATGATGATGATGATGATGATGATAATAATAATGATGATGATAATAATAGTAATAGTGACACAATGAGGCAGACAGAAAGACAAAGACGCTGATCACCAAACCTGACTGTGTCATAGACTATAATAAGAACATGGGTGCATTGGACAGGACTGATATGATAATTAGTTCTGTAGAATGCATCCGCAAGACATTGAAATGGTACAAAAAGCTTTTTTTCCATCTTTTAGGCATCATTCTTTTAAATTCCCAATGTGAAAACCGGACAAAATGTTACTTTGGCTGATTTTTAACTTTCTCTAATGAATTATATATTTCAGAAGTTCCATACACCAAGAACAACAAACAAATGTGGACAGTGAATATTTGGCGATGAACTACGTAGACTGACAGAAAGACACTTTACAAATCATGTACCACCTATGCCATACAAAGCTAAGTTGACTTGAAAATATCACAAAAAGGCCCCTAAAAAGGAAAGATACAAAATGTATGTGTGCAAAATGTAATGTTGCGTTATGTCTTAATCCCTGTTTTGAAATTTACCACACACAGGACAAGTTCTAAAAAATATTGGGATTGGGTAGCTCAAAGAATTGTTCTACTATTTTTTAAATTTTTTTCTTATTCCATAGGTATAAGACAAATATTCACATTAAAAACAAATTTAGTAATGTGAACTTTGGATAACCCTGATTATAAACATTCTCATTTTCACCATATTTCTAGTTTTAGTAGTTTCAGTGCTTTCAGTTATTAGTGATTGGCAAATATTTAGTTTCAAAATAAATTTAGTGAAATGAACTTTGGATAACCATACTATAATTACTTCATTTTCATTCTGACACTTCTACGTAGTAGTGATTGATTTGTAGGTTTTAAGGGTCCTCAACATCTAGGTCATTAGCGCCCTTCTACATAGTAGTGCTTAAAGTTATTAGTGACTGATAACTTTACCTATTATAATAATTACTTAAGTCTAAATTAATGGCCCCTGTGTACAAATCTAAAGTCTGTGTGTTGCATGTGGCCTAAATTAAGCTTTTAAAATTAATGTTCTTTTTGAGAAAGTGGATCATCTACATCAGTTTATGAACTCCTAGGTGAGTGTTTCATGATATTTATATTCTTTTTAATATTACTGTATGAATCAAAAGCATTTTAAATTTTAAAAATGTCTCAGCAAGGAGGAGTCATCAAGTGGAAAATATCTCGACAGTGAAAGGGTTAAAAGCATGTTTAACATGGTGACTTGTTTCACTGATTTAAAGGAACTATTCTTCTTCTTCTGCTTTACGGCTTGGGCATTCAACCCATTCGGCTCCAAATTGCTCATGCCATCATTTCTTTGGTCTCCCTGGTTTCCATTTACCTTGTGGCTTATAATTTATAGCTGCTTTGGGTATTGTTGTTTGGCATTCTGTCCAAGTATAACTTTCAATTATTTTTTTGTTTGTCTTAATTATGTTATTTAGTTTTAATTCTTCGTGAATACTTACATTAGTCTTTCTATCCAGTTTTGTATATCCTGCAATAGATCTCAGGAATCTCATTTCTGCCAATTGTATTTTCTGCAGGTGTTGGTTTCTGCACGTTTCAGATCCATATTTGACTGTAGGTATTGCCATGCACTTACACAATTTAATTATCGATTCTTGTCTTGCCTTATTTTTTAATGTCCACCTTAATGTTCCCATTATGTAATTAAATTTGTTTAGCTTCCCATATATATCTAATTCATTGATGTGTGATATTTTACACCCAAGAATATTGAATGTTGACACTTGTTCCAGAATTCTATTGTCCAGTACTATCTTGGAACTATTCCATTATCCTAAAACTGTGTATCTACTACCTTGAAAACTCACTCACAGTAGCTAATACATCTGAACTGATAATGGTAAATGATTGTAACATCCATTATGAATGCCATCACTGGTAGCACTATTTATTTTTTAAAAGTACTGATAATACAGGAATTTACCTAGTACTGGAAATTTATTGCACAATTCTTTACTGGACATGATTGTTAAATTCCAGGACTGATCCCATAAATGGAAATAAAATTTGGCTACCATCCCCTTGAGCAGTTATGTGTCGATCCCAGCATCTCTGCCATTTTTGAATGCACCTGTAAGTCTTATTATTGAAGTGTGTTAAGCACCTGCTGCAATTTGCATTGGATCTCCTACATCATGCCAAAATGGCCACCCTTCAGCTTCAATTTCTTCTTGGGAAAGAAAAAAGGTCACAGGGGGCCAAATCTGGTGAATACTGGGCTGAGTAAGGGCATTCATGTTGTTATGAGCATAAAATTCGTGTGTTGCAAGATCTATGTGAACTGGTGCATTGTCATCCTGGAGCAAAGTCCTCTCTGATGATGCACCAATTTTCATCCATAATTATTCAAATTGTTTTTGTTTTTGGTAGTGTTCACCACAACCTCTAGTCATTTTCCAGTGATGTTCTGCCATTTGTGAAATGTGAATGCCACTCAAAAACATCTTGTATGACTCATTGTTTCATTTCTGTAAGATTGTTTCAACATTTCATGGGTTTCCTGAGTTTCACACACAATTTGATGTTTGCTCTTTGTTCCAGTTTTGAGTCATCGTGATTTCACAAAGGTGAGTGTACATATGCTAGTACAAACTTATGTATCACAGGTATCAATGACAATGTTGCTTTGAAACCTTATGTAGCTTGTCCACAAGCTGGTTACTGATTTGTAATGGTGCACATGTCAATCACACGATCTGTTTGGTCACAACAGAGACAGTTCCAAAATTTAATGATTACATCTCATATGATCATAAATTTATGTATATAAAGACACAAGATTGAAAATAAAATGTTGTTTGCACATTTTCTACCACTTCAGTTTATTACTTAAAGATAATGGATATGTAAATTCTCTATGAACTAAAGAAAGCATTATAAGTACCTGTAGCTGCAATAAGTATATCAGCTGACTTAGTGAAGACTTTTAGTTGATCCAGTGGTGTAAGTCTATGACATATCACAGTGGTAGCATCCAGTCCCGGAGTTTCCCCTAAATAGAGACATACATTTGAGGTAATTATATTCATCTGATATGTAATGCCTGTCTTTAACATTGTCTGCAAGTGAGCATCACAGGACTGTTTTTGCATGTGATACTAGCAGTACAAGTACTTAAGATGTCAAAGTGTCAATCATATTTGAAAAATTCAGGAAACAATGCAGGATAATAACCATGGACATTCTACTTGATGACCATGCACCTGAACGGTTCAAATCTGATTTGGCACACATGGCTACTGTGGAAAAGAATTCCTCAGTTTTAATCCAGTGGTATAATGAAAGAGTGAGCACTTATATCCGCCTGCGGTGCTGTAGTAGTAAAAGCGGGCGTTAAACACTACAACAACAATGAGCACTTATCAGAAATGTTTTTTCTTTATTCACTCTTTCCTGTTGGACTGAATGGTTACTGAAATAGGAGAGTGAACTGTAAATAGCACTTTATCATAGTATAACTTCAATATTGCTCTTGATGCTTTCTTATAACATCTCTTACTCATTAATTTAGAAGGAAGCTGCCTAGCAATATTTTGCCTCCCAATATTATCTATATCAGCCACAGCCAACTCGCTTGCGCGGTGCATGTGCTGGGCTACAAGCACTGTGCTGCCTCAGTTCGTGCTTCGCAGTGGTAGCGGTCGGTTTGTCTCCCTTAGCAGTGGCGGCCCGTACTTCAGTATCAGTTTGATATGGAAGGGCACTCATTAAAGCAAAGGGCACCCATTCCGACACATTATTTCAATCCCGAATGGGAAGCTGAGTACCTCATAGAATGTAGCGGTGGTGCTATTTGTTTAATTTGCTAGAAAAAATTGCAAGTGCTGATGCGATTTGATCTTCAGCGTCAATTTTAATACATTGCATGCTAATGCTTATTTGGCCCTAGAAAACGAAGAATGTACTGCAGAGATACAAAAGTTCAGAGAAAAGATCACATCGCGGGAAGAGGAACAGGAAGAAGGGGTTGGCTAATGGCAAAAACCTCAGTTTATGTGAGTTACGAAATAGTACTAGAAATTGCCAGATCATCTAATAGTTTTTCTGATGGTCCACTTATTAAACGATGTATGCTTATAGCTACAAGTAAATTCACCCATGTCAGTGTTCACCAGTTCGAGAGTGTCAGTTTGTCACCTCATACTATTTCACGCAGAATTCAAGATATGGCAGACAACATTTACGCACAACATATTGAAAGAGCAAGAGAATTTGTTGCATTCTCTATTGCTATTGATGAGAGCACTGACTTATCAAGTATGGCTCAATTATGTATTTTTATTCTTGGAGTAAATGAAAATTTGGAAGTTGTGGAAGAAATGCTAGATCTGGTGCCAATAAAAGGCACAACAACAGGATCAGACATTCTGAATTGTGTAGTACAAGTTGTGGAGAATGCAGGGATTCCATGGGATACACTTATATCGGTAGCAACCGATGGTGCCCCAGCTATGGTTGGTTCGCACAACGGATTTGTAACCCTCCTGAAAAATAAACTAGCAAAAGAAATAACAGCAGTTCATTGCATAGTTCATCCGGAAAACTTATGTGCCAAAACACTGAATGTAAACAATGTAATGAGTCTGGTTGTGAAGATTGTAAACAAACTGAGGACCCACGGTCTCAAACACAGACAATTTAAAAGCTTCTTAGAGGATTTGGAGCATGAGTATGGTGATATACCGTATCATATAGCAGTTAGGTGGCTCAGTCGAGGCAAGGTTTTAAGCAGATTCTTTGAATTATTGGATGAGATACGTATGTTCATGGAAATGTGAGGAGAACTTATTGAAGAACTCACGAATGTTAACTGAAAATGTGATCTTGCATTTATGGCCAATATAAGTGAACATTTGAATACTTTGAATGTTTCACTTCAAGGGCAAAACAAGTTAATCACAGATATGTTCTGTAGCATTGAAGCTTTTAAAAATATGCTCTCATTAAGGGAACGTCAACTGTCAAATGGTGATCCTTGTCATCTTCCCAGGTTGGAAAGTGTGATCCATGATTGTGATTCCCTAGAAGTGGGATGTTATGTTGAAAATCTGCACATGCTTTCCTGTGTGTTTGATGAAAGATTTCACGATCTCACGGGCTTAAAAATGGATTTTGATTTATTCGATACACCGTTTAGCATGAATATTGATGATACTCCCAAAGATGTTTAACTGGAGCTTATGACCTTGAAATGTGACATTGAGTTAGCTGACAGTTACAGAAACAGAGGAAGTTTGCTAGATTTCTACAGGAGATTTCCTAAATCAAGATTCCCTCGATTGCATAGGTGTGCAGCATCTATGATTGCAATGTTTGGTTCGATCTATGTATGTGAATCCTTATTTTCAGCTATGAAACGCATTAAAAGCCCTCAGAGAGCCAACATCAGTGATCATATCTTGAAGTGTGCGTTAAGGGTTCAGAGTTGTGTTTCACTGTCTCCAAATGTGGTGAATATTGTGAAAACCAAAAGATGTCAGAAGGCAAGAGTGTCTACCGAAAACTGAATGTATAAACTTCTTAATTGAAACGTGTATATTCGTTTAATATGAAGTATTCTGTGTAATATTAGCACTGTATAGTAAATATTTTGTTATTTTATATTTTTCAATTGTTTCAGGATCAAAATTGTGCTAATTTCCACAACGTGCTGTTTCATTCTTATACTTAAAAGTATTGGTTTTATATGCCATCATTTGGTTGTATATATAGGATTGAAGGCTATAATAATCTTACTGGTATTGGGTTGTTTTATCTATAATTTAATAACAAGTACCAGAGAGATATTAAACCACGTATTATTCAGTTTTTGAATTGTTCCTTCACTACTATCCTGTCCTTAATTATTTAATAGTAACGCAAGTACAGATTACGGAATGCCACGGGTATATATACCTAGCACTCGCCAGCAACGACCAGGCACGCCGGGACCATGCAAACTGTATAGGCACACTGTGCATGTCAGTTGGCGATCCCTGATCTATGTATTGTTCTTTTTTCTTTTAAAAACAAGTCAACTCACCTTTTCCATCTCCTTGCAGCATTATTGCTATTGGCAAACCAACATATTTTGATTTGCCACAAATAACTGCAGTCTTCCCACATGTCTCTATACCTGAAGATGAATATTAATTTGGTATTAATAGTAAACATTTGAACATTTCAAACATAAATATGACATGTCTGTGAACTGAAAATATGGTTGGTGTCTTTTTTTTCCCTATATAACTTTTCTGCCTATAGATACAACAAACTTCTATAATAAATAGTTTCCAAAATGAAATATTAAGTGATAACTAATGATTACTGTACAGCAAGAAGTTGCATGACAAACATTTTGAGAAATTGATTAAATCTGACACTCATTGGTAGCCATACTAATGTAGGCCATATCAAAGCACAAGCAGGTTAGAACACCTACAGGCATGAGGAGGTAGCTGAAATTACTTTCACTGCAGCTCCGTCATTGCATGAGAAATCAATCTTAAATTCACGATATGAAAAAAGATTTTAAATGATATTTATATTTTTGACAAATAATTACTATGTTCTCAATGCAGTTTATCCTTATATTAATGATCACACAATTCTATTCTCCTTGTTTAAATTGTTGAGATTTTTTATTACAGTTCAGCTGATGGCTAAATTTTAAGACAATTTTAAAACCTTGAATTATTTAAGAACTGGTTGCTTAGTCTCAGGTGTGAAACCTGTAACAAAATTACTGATTTGCTTTCACTCTAAGAAAATAATATATTTGAATAATGCTCTATTATGTTTTTTATTTAAGAACTGGTTGCTTAGTCTCAGGTGTGAAACCTGTAACAAAATTACTGATTTGCTTTCACTCTAAGAAAATAATATATTTGAATAATGCTCTATTATGTTTTGTAAATTCATATGAGACATAATCTACTGTAAGCATTGTGACTACCCACTATCAAGTTTTGCTTCATGATAGTAAAATGTACATAATTTATAATTAATACAATAAACACATTATACATAAAAATATCTATAGTAGTCTTTAACTTTGTTTTATATTATATAAATGATATTCAAGACTTTAAATGGAGCATGATGAAACACAATTCCTGTCACTAAGCCCTAGTGATGATTATTTTAAATATGAGCACTATACTTTTCGTGTTCCAAGAAGGCACAATATGAATTGAGACTACATGTCACATGTGGTGATGTGTTCAACATCATTATATAGCAAATGAGTCATCAAATCATACTGCACCGAGATGCTACTCAAGCTGCAAGTATTTTCCACTCTCCAAGTTGTAATAGTTAATGTCATCCAAAACCTTCTGGTAAATGTCTAAGGCTCATGGAGCTACACATAAATTTTAATCAGCTGACTGCAATTAAGAACTTTCAGTTTGTAATTATAAATGCTAACAAGGGATGTCTCAGTTCAAACAGGAATTTGTAAAACTGTGTTGAAACCGTTTCTTGTAAAGCCCTCTAAAACATTTATGTTAAAAGGCAATGTAACAGAGGCAACAAGAGCTCGTGCTTCACTTGTTCCCAAAGTTATAGATTAACAATGAATATTTTTCCGAGACGAAACTTTGGAATCTTAAATTTGTGAAGAAAGAGGACTAGATAGGGCTTTAAATAGACAAAAAGTGTTTTATTACCCTAACACAATATTTTTGCAGCTATTTTGCTCTGTGAAAATATAAAACAGGTATTAAAATGTGCAATATATTATTATTTGGATTTAATTAACTGTGCAATGAAGAAATTGCTGAAAATGCATCTTCTGCAGTAAAATCTGAAATATTGTGTTGTCATTTAAGTACTTGACAATTAATTCCTCTGTATCTACATGCCCTGAGATACACTGAATAAAATATAGGTACCCGAAGTAGCTAGCTGAGCAGAGAGATCATGAATGGCGAGATTAACACCACTTCAGTATACAGAGACCCTTGTTACGAGTGTGATTCTAAACATGTGTGTGATTCCATCTGATTATATACTGCTTGGTTTGTGCATAAGAGCAATTGCAATCTTGGAGGATGATGAGTTGAAATGCTGATAAGTCAGTCAACTCAGCTAGCGGTGAATGTGTATATTCTATGCATTGCAGTATATTCACAGCAAACTTGAAGTAAATAATTAATATTTGAAATGTATTAAATATGGCAACATTCACCTTAAGATGTCATTATCCAATGTAAGACTGTGTAAGACCAAATGAATCTGGTGGGTTTGATTACTCAGAAACATGCTCAACTGCATTAACATTGGATAACATAGCAGACAAAGAAAATGACCTTGTTGATGATGAAATTCTATTGTTCCAAGAGTGTAGTGTTAGAGCAGAAACAGTACCCCTCATAATAAAAGAGAAACTAACAGTTCTGGTGAATATTGTGATGTGATGTATGCAAAGCTTCTGTGTGGGAAGCATTCTGTAGGTAGAGTAACCTTTAGCAGTTTCAAATGCTAGTTGTGAAAGTTTGTGTAGCAGAAAGAGTTTTTAAGTGAATTTGTGTGAATACTTTCTACAGGTTAGGACATCATGGATGTAAAGTAGGTAAAGAAATAATAAAGAAGCAAATTAGAAGATAATTGAAGGGTAATTTTGCGACAATTGGTGCCAGAAGTGTAACAAAAACCAGGATATGGAGGAGATGATGAAACAGTTGTTAGCTGAATTGAAAAAGGTAAGCTCCAGAATGGAAACAATGAGAAACGAGATGACCAATATGAGGATAGAACTATCGGCAAAGATTGACGGGCAACTGGTCGGCATGAAGGAAGCTGTGAAAGACTTTGGCCAATGTATAAATGCCGTGGAGGACGTTGGGGACCATCTTAGCATCCTGAAGACAGAGTCAACGGCAACAGCATGCAACTGAATGTCAGGGTGGAACAAATAATCTGCAACAATTACAAGAACTTGAAGGTCACACCAGGGCACGACGCAACATCTGCGAGCATCAAGCCACCTAGGTACAATGGCATACAGACCTTTGAACTCTTCCGCCTACAGTTTACCATTGTCACTGCCAGCAGCCCACAGTCCACAGAAGAGGAAGCTGCACAACTGATAGCTAGCCTCCAGGACGGGTGGCAGAAGTGCTGAACGCTTAAACCAATTAAGGGAAGGAAGCGACAGCCAAATAAATTGGACAAAATCTATTGTAATACCAATATTTAAAAAAGGAGACAAGAAAAACTGTGAGAATTACAGAGGAATCAGTTTACTTAATACTGGATACAAAATTTATGCCAATATAATAAAAAACAAACTAAACAAACACATTAACAACTTATTATTTATTTATGCCAACAAACTTACTGTTGGTGTTTTTAAACACACAAGTCGTGTGTGGGAAGGTCTGTGGTTCAAATCCCAGTTGTGTCATTGAATTTTTAAGTTCCAGTTCTACCTCTTAAACATTAACAACTGTTTAGGAGAAGAACAGAATGGCTTTCGTAAAGGTCAATCCTATTTTAATGGCAATTTTTCAATGAAATTAATAGAAACACATAGTTTAATATAGAAACACACCTTGCTTTTATAGACTTCCAGAAAGTCTTTGATAAAATTAATAGGAATAAACTGTTAGAAATATTAGCTGACAATATACCACAACAGTATATTTTAAATGTTTACAATATCTACAAAACAAATTTGATTTCAATTCCTATCAACAATACATATGCTGAATGGATCGAAATTAATACTGGTGTAAGACAAGGATATGGCCTCTCGCCCTTGCTGTTTATAATATATATGAATAGAATTATTCAAGAATGGCAAAAAATGAGACATGGTTCCATTGAGATTAATAGGCTCCAAAAAAATAGACTCCCTGATTTTTGCAAATGATTTAGTGCTAATAGCACACACAGAAACAGGTTTACAGTGTCGGAAAAAGATACAATATGGAAATCAATAAAAATAAAACTAAAATGATGACTTTTGTGAAAAATATCCTGTACCCATCAAAATTGTTTTGGACAGTGAAATTTTAGAATGAGTAAATGAATTTAATTATTTGGGCTATAATCGTTTGATCGTGAAGCAGATATAGCAAACAAAATTACAAAATTTACAAAAATAATGGGAATTAATAACATCATGAAACCATCTTTAGTGCAAAGAAATACAAGACTATTAGACACTTGCAAGACAGTTTTAAGTTATGGTAGTGAAGCATGGACACTGAAAAAGAGATGAATGCCAATTAACAACGAGATGAGATTTATGTACCATACAGCAGGCTATACAAAGTGGGACCATAAAAGAAATGAAGTCATAGAAGAACTGGATATAGAACCTATTCTGTATCATATAGAAAATTACCACAAGAACTGGCAGGCTCATCTTACTATGGTTTACTACCACTCTCAAGGTAAAAGATCGCTGGGACATCCAAAAAAGCATTGCATGGAAAGCTGCTCCTTGAGATCATAACAAGCCAACTGGCCTAGTACTTATATGAAAGAAGACATTAAATATAATTACATATGAAACAAAATTCAGTTACAAAAATGCAAAGAGAAAGAGACAACAGGGAGGGGGAGGGATGGGGATGAGAGGGGCAGGTAGAGGCATGCTCACCCAAACCCTAAGAGGATCCCAGCTACCCTCACCCCACAAAGGTGAGCCAATCTACACCAGGTTCTTCCTGCATTTACACAAAAAACACCCCTCTTCAACTTCATGCTCCTCCCCCAGAAAAAGCCTATATATAATGAAAGATTTAGCCAGCGAATACATCAGTATTAATAACATTGATTGTGCATTAAATCAAGAGAACATGGTTGAATATACCATGGATGGTAAGAAACACAACTTACGTATTGGTTTTTATTTAACTTCTTTTTTATCTATGTCTGCATAAATGTTTTTATATATGGTTTAATTCAACATTTTGAAGCAGGATTTTAGCATTGGATAAATAGTATAAATATTGCAAGTTCGCTATTGTATTTACCATGTTTATTAAAAAAAATTATTGTATTGATGAGTGCAATAAAAAAATGACAAACCAATTAAAGTTTAAAGGAGAGGAGTTGCTAACAGAAAGCCGACTTGCAATGTGTAAATAACAGATGGTGAAGCAATGTCCAAGGAGCCGCCGTGACAATAGGAGCTAATAATGAATGAATGTGCAAGGGACAAAGTGATTGTTGAGGCAACTGCACGACAATAGTGATAACAATAGTGAACAAGCGTTGTATTTCAAGCTGTTAAATAACAACCACAATTTAATAAGTTCGGTGTGTATCAGTTGCTCTTCCCCCCCGAGTTCTTATGCAGCCAAACCCAGCTATTCCCATTATTCCTTCATGTAACGATCAACATAACCTGAGCACAGAAGCCATCATATTATAAACACATACAAGTGCATCGAGGTCATACTCTCATGAAGACGTCCACGGAGTTAGCTGGAGCTTATAATATTAACGTGATCAGTAATGACGTCGAGGGAACTGCATCAATTTTTTAATTTTAGATGAAGAATCTGTCATTATTGTGAATAATGAATCAATGTCAAATGCAGGTTAGTAAATCAAATATGCATCTTTCAGAATTTCTTTTATTGGGTGCTATGCATTGATTTTTATGCAATGGGTGTTTTTATATACGGTTTAATTCAACATGTTTTAATTTCAGATGAATCTGTCACTATTGTTGATAATAAGACACGTCAAATGCAGTTTCTTTTTGTTGTTAATGTCCTCCAACATAATATCACATCGGACACAAAAGCAGGTTAGTAAATTAAATGCTCATGCTTTGGAATTTCTTATATTGGGTGCTATGCATGAGTTTTTATGCAACACATAACTTTACACATGGTTTAATTCAACTTTTTTTTTTTAAATTTCACATGAAGAATCTGTCATTATTGTGGATAATGAATCAATGTCAAATGGAGGTTACTAAATTAAACACATGTTTCAGAATTTCTTATACTGGGTGCTATGCATGAGCTTTAATGCAACACATGATTTTATACATGGTTTAATTCAACATTATTGTGGATAATGAACCAATGTCATATGGAGGTTAGTATATCAAATACTCATGTTTCAGAATTTCTTATGTTGCAGGTCAAGTTTTAATTAAACGTTTAAACTTCTAGACACAGCAATAGAAAGCATACATTATCTTCAGTCGCAAGCTTATGGGATGCAATGGAATCATTGGTTTTTATTTCAAATAATAATACATTTTCTTCTAGAGTAGTATTAAAGAATTAATCCACTTTATGTTGCAGGACCAAACAGCCCAGCAGGTCACTCCCACTGCAATTTTGGGGTGGAATGCGATGATACGCACACATGGACATTAGGGTGGCCCTTAGCTCATATGTCAATATCTTTTTCCTCGAATTTTTATAATGGCACATCATAAATCTATTCCATTACATCTGAAAACTACTTAAGCCAAGTCTGGTGAAAATTAATTAATTTTAACTTGCACTTCAACCTACATTAAGTTGGGCATTTTCTGTAGAAACAAAATACTCTCAGATAACATTATGTTAAATTGTAATACATTTGATTTTTTGACACGAGTGACACTTGATCTTAGTATTTTTATAAATGGGATGTGTTAATATTCTGTATCAAACATAAGACAATTTAACTTGAATGTTTTTGTACTTAATATTAAATTATGTTGATTGATACAAATGTTGAGTTCAGATATACATATCCATGGTATGTGAAATAGAGATGTTACTGAACTGAACTGATTGTGTCACTGTTCCCTTTTGCAGCCAGAAAACTGTTTTAGATGTCTCTCACAACTTACAATACTCGCATACACTGTTATTGTTATTTAATTTTTTGTCAAAACACTATAAAAGTTGGTCATTAACTTAATAAACCTTTCTGCTGAATCATTGACCACTTTTAACGATATAACAATCTGTGCTACCAGTGCTGGGGATCTAAGGAGAAAAATGTGTCGAAATGTTAAATATCCTACAGAAATTAAAAGACTGTGTGAATGAAGTGTGAAAGATCTTTGGAACTAAAGCTAGGTATTTTTGTTGGCTTAAGTACTATTCGTTTCACATAATAAGCTAGATTTCTCTGGCATCTGAGAGCCTTAATAATTTTATTTCTTCACTTCAGTGGCAACTTTCCTGTCAAAAAACGTTAGTGCAGCATTCTGAGGTGTAGGATACCAATTATGGGAGCATAGCTTTTTTTAAAGATACTTGAGAAATCACATGATCTTTCTTTTCATAAGACAGTAGACCCTATAACAACTTCAAGTCTTGGTTTGGAGCTTCTACTGCAATGTGGGAGCAAAACCAGACCTTAGTATAAACAGATACAAGAAATACACATACTGCATATATACCTGACAGTTCCTCTTCACTGATTACAAATTCACAGCAGAATAAGAATATTTTTAGGCTGTAGATTGCCTTTGACATTCATCAAACATGATGTATTACTCCTGAAGCCCTGAAAAATATTCCATGAGGCGGAACATTATCTAGAAATATCTCATCAAGTACTAAGAATTCTCTGTAATCTTCTCTTGCTTGATGGCTACGCAAAGCCTCCTTAGTGAATGAAAGAACATCTTCTGATAAATCTTTCAACTGTTCATTTACTTGCAGATCCTCCAACCCACGTCAGAATTGTTGAACACTGAGTGATTGCCATTTCTTTCGGAACAGCTTGAAAAGTGGTACATCAGGCCCAGAAGTATCAACATCTTTGCTTCATACACACTTCTTAATATTATTAATATTGTTTTGTGTACATTGTCTCGTGCAGCAGGAAGTTAAGAGCTTATAAAACGTGTGGCTAACTAGTTGATGCATTTGAAGCTGTCATGCTACACAGGCGGTTTAACATACATTTCACGATTTCTACAAAACTATGGTCACTGGGGCACATGTATTATTCACCGATTTTTCTAATTTTTTTTCTGAATTACTTTTATCCTCAATGGAATATAACTAAGGGGTGCCACATGTAAATTTCTAAAATTTAAAATTAAGTACCACCCTAATGCACACACATGTGTACATAGATACATAGATACATACATCCTTTATGATATATACCAGAAGCCCGGTGGCTTGTAACCTGAATTATAGGTGAAGGCTCTTGTCACATAAAAGTCACATGCAACATACCTATTTCTTATATATTAAGTTGATTCTTCTGTCCTTTCTCTTCCACACTGTCTTTTTTACACTAATAGGCAAGGCCAACAAAACAGTTTTTCCATATAATAACTATCACAAAGCCACTCACTAGCCTCACCTGAATAGCCGCCAATGCCAGAAGCAAGCAACATTTAAATTCTAAATATTACTTAAATAATTCTCCACTTGTCAGAGTATATTCAATCACAGGCTTAGGTGTTACCATGACCCAGAATTTCTCTTATCATCTACACACTAGAAATATGACCAATGACTCCTTCAAGAAACTGGGTTTTGTATTCAGGATCTGTAGGGACTTCAAAAACACTCAGGTTATGCTAATTCTAATATAAAGCCTTGTTCATAGTAATTTGGAATATGCCTCAATTTTATGGTCACCAATGTATAAATGTCACAACAATCAAATAGAGAAGATCCAAAAACAGTTCCTCAGATATTATATTACAAAACTCATGGTGTTTTTATTTATAATCAGAACTTACCGTATACTCAAATGCTTAACGAATTCAAATTAATCTGACTTTCTCATGACAGAATAATAGCTGAACAATTATTTTTATATAACCTAATGAATGGCCTGGTATCTACTGAAGAACTACTTGATAGAATATATTTTAATATCAGTACTGCTAATTTCAGAAACTGTCAGTTGTTTCAGTTTAGGACTCTGAAAATGTTATCCCATAAAAATTCTCTCATTCTGAGGTTATGTGCCAAATACAATAAATTTTCTACTAAAATAGAGGTGGACTTTAGCTTCCCTTACAAACAGTTTAAGAAACAAATATAGGCATTATTTGCATGTGATTTTCAGTTGTATTGCTTGTAATTATCTGTAGAATCAGTATAACATCTGCAATTCTAGTGCTACATAATAGTTTAATTGATGTTTCATTTTAGTCATAGTTTCTTAGTACTTCACTGTATTCTTTTTCCACTGCATTCAAACTTGTTTAATTATTGTTTATTCAGTTGTACTAATGATTACTCGCTTATAGTATACAGTTTGCAATGTCTTGGTCTTCAATAATAGCTTAATAGTTTATTTTTAGTCTCTTTGTATTCCTTTTTGTATTCTTGTTTTGTATTTAGCCAAGCTTGTATAAATAAATTAAATGTAGCCACTGTAGATGGAGCTCTACTCTGTTGTAGCACAAGTGAAAATAAATAAATACATATGTACATACACACATACAATACTGCAAACACACAAATTCAATTTTTTCCCATTACATTTTTTAATCATTGAATTGCAGCAAGTCAGAGGTGTATGACCAAATGAGGTCTTACTTCCTGTGCAAGGAAAACTGTGGTGTATATCAACTCAGACAGACAAATTTAAAGTAAGTAATACTGGGAATAACTGGATGTACTTGTCCTTTGCAGAATCATTGAATATGTGATAACAAAAATATTATTTTGTTCCAGAAAACACATGACATCGCTTGTACCTAAAGAGAACATAAATCCAGATAGCAGAGGTGTGGATGAACCAGATTCTGTGGTTGCAGAGCATGATACCCTCCCTATAATTGATCTATTGCAGGTGACTCCTGAGTATTCACTCAGGAAACAAGCAGAACTCCGCAAAACATCATTGTAAGTATTCTTACCATAACCATGAAAGAACCTTTATTACATAGAAAATGTAAGTGCTTCAACACTTTCTCTTATGTTATCAAACAAATATAATTCTTTTCAGGATATCAGCTATTCTATTACAAAAACCTACTTTCTAATGGAGAAAATGCGCATATGTTTCAGATCCAACAAACCACTCAAAAGAAGAATAAGAATACCTTTGCAGCTCTTCACAGCAGACTCAGACTCCTGGAACATCGAATGACAACCCCAACAAAGATGGAACCAGCAGCAGCACTCATGCTCCAAGACACGTCAGTCTCAAGAAACCATAGTGTCAACATCAGACTATTTTCCAGTGATCTTCATAAAAAAAAGCAATAAAACTAAAAGGAACAAAAAACAAACCGTGAATAACAATTTTGTTTACATGACATTGCTAGACTACGAGATAATTCAACGGTCTCCAAATATTCAAAACTTTCCTGAAAGTGAAGTGTCCGTGCAGTGTTCTGAATCCTAAAAGAGGACGTTCAAAATATGATTTTTAATTAGCCACAAATTCATTAGAAAATGAAGTGAGGTGTCCACAATGCACACTAAGATGAAAACTGTATAACAGGAAAATAAAAAGAAACAGTTATCTGCTTTATAACTTGTTTTATTTATTAAAGCAGCTTTACATTTTTCTTGTTACCTATGAAATCCTTACATTGATTCATTTAAGAATATATTGTCATTTGTTATGAGAGAATACAGGAGCTCTGGGTGGAAATATTTGCAATAGCATAAGTTTTAAATTATTTACAGATCCATGTACATCTTCCTCAGTCTGACGTGACCACTGCATGATGTAGATGCATATTTCAGAAAGTCCTTTCTCTTCAACAAGGCGTAATTGTCTTCTTAGTGTTAGGCGCTGGAACTTTGAATACAATACATATAACGGTGCTAAATCTTGAGTTCCAAATATCCAAGTTCACATTCTAGTACGTTTTAACTAGGCTTTGGTGCTGGTTGCAAATGACGTCAGGTTGAGAGCTACTTTACTGTACTCACTTCTACTTAATGTTTGTTGACAGTAGAGGAGGTAGGGAAGGGGAGGGTGACACACCACTACAGTAACTTGTTTATAAAGCGACGCGACTGAACTGCCCCTACCCAACCTACCCCATTAGGTAAAGGTGGTAGTAAAACTCCCTGCAAGCATAACTTAATGCAGACAACATGCAACTGGCACTGATACCTAGTTACAACATTCAGAATAACACATCTTGCACTTTGGCTATGTTACATTTTGGTTACTTTGCTTAGGTTTTTATTAGGCTACACTTCGGTTGTGTTACATTATGTTTACCTTGGTTAGATTAGCTTAGGCTACACTTCGGTTATGTTACATTATGTTTACCTTGGTTAGATTAGCTTAGGCTACACTTCGGTTGTGTTACATTATGTTTACCTTGGTTAGATTAGCTTAGGCTACACTTTGGTTATGTTACATTATGTTTACCTTGGTTAAATTAGCTTAGGCTACACTTTGGTTATGTTACATTATGTTTCCCTTGGTTAGATTAGCTTAGGCTACACTTCGGTTGTGTTACATTAAGTTTACCTTGGTTAGATTAGCTTAGGCTACACTTCGGTTATGTTACATTATGTTTACCTTGGTTAGATTAGCTTAGGCTACACTCTGGTTGTGTTACATAATGTTTACCTTGGTTAGATTAGCTTAGGCTACACTTCGGCTGTGTTACATTGTTTACCTTGGTTAGATTAGCTTAGGCTACACTTCGGTTATGTTACATTATGTTTACCTTGGTTAGATTAGCTTAGGCTACACTTCGGCTGTGTTACATTGTTTACCTTGGTTAGATTAGCTTAGGCTACACTTTGGTTATGTTACATTATGTTTACCTTGGCTAGATTAGGTTAGGCTACACTTCGGTTATGTTACATTATGTTTACCTTGGTTAGATTAGCTTAGGCTACACTTCGGTTATGTTACATTATGTTTACCTTGGTTAGATTAGCTTAGGCTACACTTCGGTTATGTTACATTATGTTTACCTTGGTTAGATTAGCTTAGGCTACACTTCGGTTATGTTACATTATGTTTACCTTGGTTAGATTAGCTTAGGCTACACTTCGGTTATGTTACATTATGTTTACCTTGGTTAGATTAGCTTAGGCTACACTTCGGTTGTGTTACATTATGTTTACCTTGGTTAGATTAGCTTAGGCTACACTTCGGTTATGTTACATTATGTTTACCTTGGTTAGATTAGCTTAGGCTACACTTCAGTTATGTTACATTATGTTTACCTTGGTTAGATTAGCTTAGGCTACACTTCGGTTATGTTACATTATGTTTCCTTGGTTAGATTAGGTTAGGCTACACTTCGGTTATGTTACATTATGTTTACCTTGGTTAGATTAGCTTAGGCTACACTTCGGTTATGTTACATTGTGTTTACCTTGGTTAGATTAGCTTAGGCTACACTTCGGTTGTGTTACATTATGTTTACCTTGGTTAGATTAGCTTAGGCTACACTTCGGTTATGTTACATTATGTTTACCTTGGTTAGATTAGCTTAGGCTACACTTCGGCTGTGTTACATTGTTTACCTTGGTTAGATTAGGTTAGGCTACACTTCGGTTGTGTTACATTATGTTTACCTTGGTTAGATTAGGTTAGGCTACACTTCGGTTGTGTTACATTATGTTTACCTTGGTTAGATTAGGTTAGGCTACACTTCGGTTATGTTACATTATGTTTACCTTGGTTAGATTAGGTTAGGCTAAACTTCGGTTATGTTACATTATGTTTACCTTGGTTAGATTAGCTTAGGCTACACTTCGGTTATGTTACATTATGTTTACCTTGGTTAGATTAGGTTAGGCTACACTTCGGTTGTGTTACATTATGTTTACCTTGGTTAGATTAGGTTAGGCTACACTTCGGCTGTGTTACATTGTTTATCTTGGTTAGATTAGGTTAGGCTACACTTTGGTTATGTTACATTATGTTTACCTTGGTTAGATTAGGTTAGGCTACACTTCGGTTATGTTACATTATGTTTACCTTGGTTAGATTAGCTTAGGCTACACTTCGGTTATGTTACATTATGTTTACCTTGGTTAGATTAGCTTAGGCTACACTTCGATTATGTTACATTATGTTTACCTTGGTTAGATTAGCTTAGGCTACACTTCGGTTATGTTACATTATGTTTACCTTGGTTAGATTAGCTTAGGCTACACATCGGTTATGTTACATTATGTTTACCTTGGTTAGATTAGGTTAGGCTACACTTCGGTTATGTTACATTATGTTTACCTTGGTTAGATTAGCTTAGGCTACACTTCGGCTGTGTTACATTGTTTACCTTGGTTAGATTAGCTTAGGCTACACTTCAGTTATGTTACATTATGTTTACCTTGGTTAGATTAGCTTAGGCTACACTTCGGTTGTGTTACATTGTTTACCTTGGTTAGATTAGCTTAGGCTACACTTCGGTTATGTTACATTATGTTTACCTTGGTTAGATTAGTTTAGGCTACACTTTGGTTATGTTACATTATGTTTACCTTGGTTAGATTAGGTTAGGCTACACTTCGGCTGTGTTACATTATGTTTACCTTGGTTAGATTAGCTTAGGCAACACTTCAGTTGTGTTACATTATGTTTACGTTGGTTAGATTAGCTTAGGCTACACTTCGGTTATGTTACATTATGTTTACCTTGGTTAGATTAGGTTAGGCTACACTTCGGTTGTGTTACATTGTTTACCTTGGTTAAATTAGCTTAGGCTACACTTCGGTTATGTTACATTATGTTTACCTTGGTTAGATTAGTTTAGGCTACACTTTGGTTATGTTACATTATGTTTACCTTGGTTAGATTAGGTTAGGCTACACTTTGGTTGTGTTACATTATGTTTACCTTGGTTAGATTAGGTTAAGCTACACTTCGGTTATGTTACATTATGTTTACCTTGGTTAGATTAGCTTAGGCTACATTTTGGTTGTGTTACATCATGTTTACCTTGGTTAGATTAGCTTAGGCTACACTTCGGTTGTGTTACATTATGTTTACCTTGGTTAGACTAGCTTAGGCTACACTTCAGTTATGTTACATTATGCTTACCTTGGTTAGATTAGCTTAGGCTACACTTTGGTTGTGTTACATTATGTTTACCTTGGTTAGATTAGCTTAGGCTACTCTTTGGTTATGTTACATCATGTTTACCTTGGTTAGATTTGCTTAGGCTACACTTTGGTTATGTTACATTATGTTTACCTTGGTTAGATTAGGTTAGGCTACACTTCGGTTGTGTTACATTATGGTTACCTTGGTTAGATTAGGTTAGGCTACACTTTGGTATGTTACATTTTGGTTACCTTGTTTGAGCTACACTTTGGTTACCTTGGTTACATCTCATAGATGAGGTGTGGGTCTATAGCTAACGTGTATTTGAAATACGTATAAAGTTATTAGGATATCCTTAGTTACCTTAAATATGAATTCTCATCTATGGCTGCACTTTCAGTATGAATCAATGCGTAAGGAGAATGCAACAAGCAATTTATGATAAACTTAAGTTCTCCTGTATTAGTAATGGGAAGGACCGTTTCCTCCGATGCTTAACATGCAAATGGAATTTGAAGAATAGATCCATTAAGAGACTGAAAATTCACTGGTCAAGGTGTAAAGCATCAGCTAATTTTGGAGATATGCAGTTTTCATTACAGAAGATTAAAAATTCAGGAACTGATTCATCTTCTAACTGTGAAGATTGAAAATCATCACCACTAAGTTGAAGCATCTCTAGGAGCCTAAACTTCATTTGAAGAAGCCAAGAATATCACTGTTCCTGAATACATTGTGGATACGCCTGCATCAAGTGTTTGCAATTATCACAATCCTTATCCTCTGTACACCCAAATGATTTAATGAACCCTTTAAGATTGTTAATCATGTCTCAAGCAACTGGCTGGCTTGATCACAAAGATGAAATTCAATCTATTATAATTATAACAGCTGAAATCATTGCAGATTCTATGATTAAATGACACAAAGTGCCTTATAATGTGTGTCATTATACCTACTAGGATGTGAACTTGGACATGTGAAACTCCCAGAGAAAGCAAGATGTGTTATTGTGAATGTTATAACCTACTAGAATGTGAACTTGGACATTTGATACTCAAGATTTAGCACCGTTATATGTGTTGTATTCAAAGTTCCAGCACCTAATATGAAGAAGACAATTACAGCTTATTGAAGAGAAAGGATGTTCATAAATATGCATCATAAATATGCAGTGGTCACATCAGACTGAGGAGGCTGTACATGGATCTGTAAACATATTTAAAATTTAAGCTATTGCAAACATTTCCATCCAAAGCTCCTGTACTCTCTCATAACACATGATGTATTCTTAAATGAATCAATGTAAAGATTTCATAGGTAACATAAGAAAAATGCAAAGTTGCTTTAATAAATAAAACAGATTATAAAGCAGACATTTTCATCTCAATGTGCACCTATGGACACCTCACTTCGTTTTTTCATGAATTTTTGGATAATTAAAAGTCATATTTCGAAAGTCTTCTTCTTTTAGGATTCAGAACACCACATGGACAGTGTTTGACTCTCAGGAAGGTTTAGAATATTTGGAGACTTTGTTGAATTATCTCCCAGTCTAGCAATGTCATGTAAACAAAATTATTACTCAGTTTTTTTTATTTATTATTAAGATAACTGGAATGTTATAAAATGTCAGACGTTGACTACTATGCAGGGCTGTACTACAGCCACACGCCTGCCGAAGGGCGTGCAGGGTGTGAGTAGTTAGGATTATGTCTTCAATGTCTGATACAATGGACCAACATTTCCAACAGTCAACAGACTAGCAATCATAACAAACACTCTACAACTGCTTCTAGCAAAACCATGCATAACATGGTTTCAAGAAAAGGGAGAAAATGCACCAACAGAAACAATGCTAACTCCGGACAAAGGATGCCTACAAACAGGCCCACTAGGAAACAGAGAAGAATGCATCCAACTATCCCATCCAAACCTACCAATCCTCCCGTGGAACCAGCAAAACACAAACTGTCTTATGACAATATCGACTCCCCAAACACAACCTCCAATGCACACAATGTCAACCAGTCTTCCTTCACCAAAACCAGAAATAATTCCTCCGGCACCCCCAACAAAAGAAACAAAAACTTGACCCCCCTTCATCCTCTACAAATCCAACCACCCTCATTTCCTCCCATCAATCAATGGAATCTGTCCGTCAATCCTTGCTTTTGACCACATAGACCACTACACTATCTAATCTCCCTCCAACGTTACCAACAACCAACGTTGCTTACAAAGAATCCTTGACTTCATTGAAGTTAAAGGTGCAGGAATTACAGAAGCTTATACAAGTCTACAACCAATCCACTGGCTCCAAACATTCATATCCTATTGTCTGCGTAAAGATATATCCACATTCTGCAAATATGGTGCATGCCTTCCTAAGTTCCTAAATGATTTAATAAACAACCTTACTGCAACAGACGACACAAAGAGAAACTACGAACCATGAGAGCAATACATTTAAGACAAAAAAGATACCTACAAAACAAATATCTCCTTCAGAAACACATCTGTAGATTATCTCTTAGAACTAATTTATCAATACAAATTTGATTCTCGCCAAGACTTTTCTGTGCCAAATTCCTCAAACCATTCAAGTACAACTGCTAAAACAATTGGTAACCACAAGTAACAATTTAATAAAAAACCTCCTAAAAATTACAAGTACCCCACAAAAGAAATCCATCAAAGAAAGTCATTATCTTTCCATTCTTTTACAAAACTATACTACATACAACCCAGACGTTTCTTTCTCAGAAAATCTCTTTAAGACAAACAAAATAGATATATCAAATTTTTTATTGAAGTTTCTTCTTATTCAGACTATGACTCTCGACAAAATCAAATCCTTCATACTACAAGGAATTGAATTAAACCATATATAAAATCATGCATTGCATAAAAACACATGCATAGCACCCAATATAAGAAATTTTGAAACATGAGTATTTGATTTACTAACCTCCATTTGACATCCACAATAATGACAGATTCTTCATCTGAAATTAAAAAATGTTGAATTAAACCACATATAAAAACATCCATGCACTGATATACATAAAAAAGAAGTTGAATAAAAACCAATATATAAGTTGTTTCTCACCATCCATGGTATATGCTGCCATGTTCTCTTGACTTAACGCACACAATCAATGAATATGAATACAGATGTATTTGCTGGCTAAATCTTCCCATATTATATATATATAAGCTTTCTCTGGGGGAGTGTCATGAAGTTGAAGAGGGCTGTTTTTTGTGTGTAAATGCAGGTAGAGCCTGGTGTAGATTGGTTCATCTTTGTGGGGGGGGTGGGTAGCTTGAATCCTTATGGGGTTTGGGTGCCCTTTCCATCCCCGTGTTTTCTCTCTCTCCCCCTCTCCCTATCTACCTTTCCCCCTCCCTCATTCTCTCCCTCTCCTCTCCCTTAGTTTTACCAATATAAATTCTATCAAAATCCAAACAGCTAAATTGATAAATGCCACATGTTTTATAATTTGGAATTTTATCCTTTTTAGAAAAATTTAGTAAGTTTTGTACATTAAATTTATTTTGAGGGACCAAAGTTATTCCATATTCTTCAAACATTTTTGTAAATTTGTTATTGGCCCAAATACGGTTAGTAAACTTTTTAAAAATAAAATTATCTTTTATTTTCTTGAGGGTAGAAACTTCTTTAACAGGCTCTTGATATGTAAATTTGTATTAAAGCCATTAATTATCACAGTGTTAATGTGTTTATATTCTGTGTTAAATTCTTCCTTATTAGGGAGTGTATTTATTAACCTATAATTTAAACTATTGAAAACAGTAAATTTGTGTGAAAAAGGATTAAAACTTTTATTTTTTATGTAATTATCACTATGAGTAAATTTTCTATAAATTACAAAATTCAATTTGTTGCTATGTTTTTTAATTTTTATATCTAGGAACGGAAGGTATCTATTATTTTCTGTTGCCAAAGTGAATTGTATGGCTTTATCTTGTAAATTCCAAAGTTTTAAAGTAACATTTATCTGTTTCTCAGGGACAACAGCAAAAATGTCATCCACATATTCATACCATATTTTAAAAATTAAAGGGAATGATTTTGTAATTTGCATTTCAAAACAGCTCATGAAAAGCTTGGCAAGAAATGGTGGAAGTGGACTACCCATTCCCAAGCCAGAAGTTTGTTAAAAGAAATTACCATTAAAACTAAAAAAATGTTTGATCCAAACAAAAATTTGTAAGTTTTACAAAATCATCTATTAGTTCTTCGTGCAATTCTAAAGAATTTAACAATTTTTTTTAAAAAAAATCAAAACCTTTTCTCTAGGAATACTAGGAAATAAAGCAGTTACATCAAATGAAACGGGTTTATCATTATCAGACAGTACTATATTGCTAATCTTTTCTACTAATACAAAAGAATTTTTAATACTTAAACTTTCAAACTGATCAAAAGTACTGAATTTTTTATTTACCCATTTCGCTAAATTGTAATTAGGCGAATTTATATAATTTATGATTGGTCTCATTTTATTTCCTGGTGTATGAATTTTGGGAAGTGCATACAATCTGGGTAAAAGTGAAAATGATACTTAGCAAAGAAAATGGATTTTAACAGTGCTAATATGTGTAGCAGTCACACGTACTGCAGAGCCATCTCATTTGGAATTTAAACAAGCCTTTCTCTAAACGTACCTAATTGTGTAGAACAATATATAGTAACAAACATACAGCTTTTGTTAGAACACATCATTTATCTCAAACACAATTTTTTGGGTCATTAACAATTTCAGAGACATTGTTTGTTATATGGTTTGACTTTTCAAATACATTTCACTTTCTCTACTGCGAATAGCTGATTTGGAAACTACTGTATTCCATCCAAAACTTTGACATCAAGATTTCAATGGAAACATATGTTTTCAAACTGCCTGAATACAAAAAAGCATCTTTAGGAAAAGGCTTTGCGAAGTGTATGTGTATGTGTGTGTGTATAAAAGATAAAAGAAATATTAATGTGCAACAGTCACACGTTACTGCGGAGCCATCTTGCTTCGAATTCAAAATCTTTGTCAGCAATGCTCCTAATTGTGCATAACATTAATATAAAGCAACAAATTGCAGCTTAATTAACCGTTAGATGTTTTAAAGGTAAGGTTAGATGTTTTAACTGTAATAGTGAAATTTTTTGAATTGAAAGAATAGCAGTTATTTCAACATAATTACTTTAAACGTAATAGTGTAATTTGTTTGAATTGAAAGAATAACAGCAATTCAATTTATTGTACTATATATAATTTTAAATCTTTAATCACATGACTGGAGTTGTTTTTATCTTCTCGACCACATACATAGCAGGTAGAGAAGCAGCAGGAAGCTCACTCCATCCAAAGATTCAATAACAAGATTTGAGTGGGCTGGCCCTGTAGCGCAGTTGGTAGAGCGCCTGCCTACTGTGCAAGGGGTCCCGGGTTCGATTTTCGGCAGGGGGGGGGGGGCAGAATTTTTCTCCAGCCAGGATTATTCCTCATCCTTCCCTGAGTGTGGAAGTATAATGGCGGCACCGTGGCTGAGTGATTAGACCGCTCGCCTTCCACCTAGGCGGGACCCGCATGTGGTATTCCTGGTGGACAAAGCGGTGTCTGGGCGGCTTTCCTCCAGGTTCTCCAGTTTCCCCCGCCATTCATTCCACCAATTGCTCCATTATCACCCTTCCAATCATCCATTTCACCTGCATTTCATATCATCCTCTTCCTCACTATCATACCTGGTGCTTGGCTGACCACCTGCTTCCAGGTCTTCACTCTGTCTGGTCCAGAGGTCCCTCTGCTCCCGACAGGTGTCTGACTCTAGGCCAGGCATCGGCAAACATGTACTCAATGAGGTATCAGTATGGCGTCTCAACATGCAACCGGCAATGCACATGACGTAATGTAGAACAGGGGATGTCATTGACCTTCGTTCAGAGTCGGTGCTGGACTCGCTCGCTACAGAGTACAATAAGGAATAGTACACATGCTTGAATCAAGCTACGAGTGGTCCACGATACTTTAGATAGGCCTAGATATTTGAGCAATATATTTCAATTCACTTCTATTTGCAATTTACCATGAAAATCTAGTGATATATCAAAGGTAGCCACTCTCAGTGTAGCACGCAAATTAACATCTGTTAATTGCTATAGAAGATTCTTTTGGATTCAGTTTCTTTTCTTCTACACATTTCTTAAATGCTTGAAATAATTCTGTCCCTGTTGTATGTTCCCTAAGTGGAATGACTTCAAGCATATATTCTTGTATCGAGAGGTTGTTAGTAACTCCACGAATGAAAATTACCAATTGTGCTGTGTCAACGTTGTCAGTGCTTTCATCCAATGCGAGAGAAACGGCTATAAATGCATGGACCTCGGTTTGTAGTCTTTTTACAGTTATTTCTGCTATTTTATGTATCCTTCTCTGTATGGTTTGTGGTCATAATGCAATATTACTAAAAATATCATATTATTCAGGGCAAATTATGTTGGCAACTTTACTCTCACATTTTTTATTAAATCTCCATCACTAAAACACCTCAGTGACTGAGCAATCTCCAAAGCAACAGCATAGCCGGCGTGAAATTGTCTATCAGTTATACTATTTGAATTAATGTTAGGTGTATTATATGAATATTGCTCTTTGAACTGTTGTAGTTGGTTAGTACGATCTAGACCTGAAAAACAAATAAAATGAATAAAGGACACTACGTCAGTGTTATGCTACTTTAAATCGTGGTGTAAATTTTGAATGCATGCTTGTCTATAATTTCATGGTGATCTTATGACATGTATCATAATGTATCATAATGCTTGATGTTCCATCGATGATTGCCTTTTTGAACTTTAGAGCACAACAAACACCTTACGTTCCTTACATGAAGAGAGAAGAAATCATCAAAGTACTATTCTAGATATCAAATTTAATAGACCAGGAAGAATTAGATGCACTCTAATTCTATGAATATACTAAGACTTTAAGTTAAATAAACTAATATCCTTCAAAGTTATAAATAAAGAAGTTTATATAACTACACTTTCACGGATGTGTTTAGAAGTGCAGGTAAATATGACAGGACAGTCCGCTCGTGTTCGGTGTGCATGCGGTGCTAGTTAAGGCTGCGAGGGAGGGAGGGCGAGACAGAGTAAGTGCTGCCCCTGACATGTCATAGTTGTGAGGCCTCATTGAGTACATGTTTGCCGATGCCTGCTCTAGGCTGGCTTGTAAGTCCTAGGGGGTGTAAGTCCTACATAATGGGAGGGTAATCTGGGAAAGAAGAAGAAAGAAGATTTGAGTGAAAATACATGTTTTGAGGTACAAAAAGCAATTTTACACTTTTTAGAAAATTATAAGCCTGTTAAATGTTTTGTTAAAGAGCGCATGACACATTCCCTACTTTTATGACTATGTTCTCAGAGAAGCATCTGTATAAAAAAACTGGGGGTGAAGACAAACTTAATGCATGCAGGTAGCTACCAAAAGGTCCTGATAAAATACTCACCCCCTTGGTTCTCACATGAATGACATGTTGCAACCAAGTGTAGATAATTCCTGTGCCCTGTTTTCAGAAGACAACTTTAGGGATGTTTATTAAAACATTCGTCTGGGAGAAGGCAGATATAAACTTAATTAATGCCAGAGGGATGGCTAAGAACCCACCCCCGGTTCTCACACCAATTATTTCTTTAGACAAACTACATATTCTCCCCCAACCCCAAAAAGATGCTCTTAACATGTGTGGCTAAATGAAGATCATGCCATGACTTATTAAAAATAACTCAGGTCTTCCGTACCCCACCTCTCACACCAATTACTTCTTGAGACAAGCTGCAATCAATTAATTTAGTTACCCACAATCCACATGTTCACCCCATGTGAACATGTGGATTGTCCTTAAACATACATGGCAACTTAGGTCCTTCTTGGACAAGCTAATGTTGGCTTCCCATCATTGCAAGTCTTTATTTGAAATGCTTGTGTTGGTTAGGTTGTTTTTGCAATAATTATTTAAAATGCCCATGTTATAGCTACTATAGTGCTTTATTGAAGAGGCTTCCATCTCTGAAAAGTACACTGAACATCAAAGTAATACTTTATTATGCGGAGCAAAAATGATGTAACAAATATAATTTTACTATTAGAGAAAACAAGGCCATTAAAGAACTGGAGATAAAATAACACATTCTATACCAATTTGAAATGGTAAAGAATGAGGGAAAATCTATCCATTACTGTTACCTGAAATTTTGGGCTATGCAAAATGTAAGAAAAATAAAAATGTAAGAAAAATAAAAATGGAAGTACAAGTCTTAAATGTTCAGCAAAAATTATAGCACCTTTCAAGAAAGAGTACAGAATGTGCTTCAGACACACCACTTTTATGAAAATCAAAGATGTACAAAAAAGACCAAGGTATTCAACAGTCCGGGTCCCACTTTTTCAAAGAAATAAGCCAGAAAACAGCAAGTTTCCAAATACAGCCACATTTCAATTGGGATTATGATCTAAGTGGCTTTAATTATGAACTAACTGCTGGTTTGACATTATCAAGAAAAAAGGAAAAATCAGCAGTTGCTTAGTTCAGTCTGTACCCAATACGATGCAGTTATAGAATAGATGGACAACTTTCAACCTATTGAAAAAACTGTATTTGTATTCATGAAAGAACTTTAGAGCCGAAAGTAAAAGACCTGAAAGTAAATATATATATGGAGGCTAGTACAAGTGGAAAAATGTCAAAATACCTAAATCCTTTTTCTGGAATGTCCTTTCTGAGCATCAAAAATCACCAGAAGTGTAAACTACTATGTGATTCATGGAGTGCTATCATGGATAAAACATTAGCAGGAAAATCTAATGAATGCATGATCATTCCACTAAAAACAATCAAATACATACAGCCCTTGAATGTATATAAGCAATACAAAATATATGCAAGAAGGATAGGCTATATAAGTTCTCATTGCAATGATTTTGATACTAAAAGTAGGAAATTGCATTTCCATAATAAAAATGCATTCTATTATTCACAACCAGCTGTCTGCTCCAGTGAATACCCTATGCTTCAGTATTTGTGGCAGGCAGCAGCATCCCATACTCCTGCATATACTACTGAATTCAAGAACGTCATTGAAGTGGCATTTGATTTTTCAGCTAAACAACTTGATTCTGGGGATTGTTTAGATGTTACATTCACCGAAAGTGCCCACTGTGATGCTCAGTTTTATGCATTTTGTTGAGGAACCAATATCAATGTCCAAAATTAGGCATACTATGGATCAGCAATGAAACGCCTTCACCATCCCATCCTAATCACAATAGTACACTCCACCAGTAATTGCCATAACAGCAGCAGTGTCCATACAACCCTGGCACTGTGCGAATGTGTCTTTTAACTGCATGACTGTCTGTAGCAGTTGTTTGTGCAGAGACACTCTGTGACGTTTTATATCTGCATTTTCATCACTTGAGCACAGAACATGAATGTATTCAAATTCATCGAAAGTGAGACGTGGTGTACTTGTGTGGATGTAGAGAGCAAACCTGGTTCCTTGCGATATTGCCAGAGCAATACTCAGTACTGTGCAATGACGGATAACAGCGTGGCAGGATGAAGAAAAAGACGGTCTTTGTGATCACAGGAAAACAAATTGGTGGCCAAAGAAAACCACTCCAGAGGAGTATGCTGCTCTTTTAGCAGAAGTGGAAGCCCACTCTTAAAATCTAAACCTAGATGTAAATAGAAAGTTATATTGACAGGATGAAAAAATTTAAACCAACACATGTTGATTGTGTGACTAGCCCATTCCTTATATTTCTTAATACTACTAGACTTTTTCACACTTCATTTCAATACTCTTATGCTAATTCTACTCTTCCCTCTATGAGTGAATATCCCATATTAGTTTATAGCATTATTCCTGTAATCGAGTCCAGTTCTTAGTAAAAAACCATGACATACCTATATGATATATTTCCAAATTCTTATTAATTCAAAATGGACCATTTCCATAATCAGCAATGAATAACATTATAAGGCCTATTAGTAAAGTGAAAATTAAACTTTAATAGTCACTATCTTGTGGAGAGTTCACATAGAGCAAGTGTTATGCAAGAAAAGATTATGTTCACAACAAAGCAAACTTTGCAAACAAAACCAGCATTTAGCTTTAACATTAATTCCTCTTTCCACCTTCCTTATAATACACTTCTAATAGAGCAGCTTACAAATTAGATCTGAAGTGGAAATTTAAAACTAACCTGTTTCTTGAAGAAGATGATAAACACCAAGAGCAGTGCAAGGAACAAATGTCTTCATATTAAAGCAAAATTTGCCAATATTAATACTATTCAAACCATCAACATCTTTGTGTGGAGCAATTGCATTACAGACATTATGTTCCGCAATATGCTTTGGTAATGGTAGCTGAAAGAAAAAGAAAATTGTGCTTAAAGTGTTCAGCAATCTTAAGTCATGGAGTGTAATGCTAAAAATGTTCTCTACAGCATGTTTCACATACACATCAATATATTTATGAAATATGACTCGAGGGGTAAAATGTTCCGGAGTTAAAATAGTCCCCCATTCAGATCTCCGGGCAGGGACTATTTCTCGAGAACCAAAACATTATATCGGCCACTTCTAGTGCCCCATCCATCAGTGAAAAATATTGGAGAGCAAGAGGATTAATGACTTCATTGTCGGAAATCCAGCATTAGCTAACAACAACAACATACACACCAATTCAGTTTCACTACCTCTCCATATTTAATACGATGTTGGACTAAGGAGCTAATAACAACTTTTGTACAATCTCTCCCATTCTTGCCCACTCACTCTCTCCATCTCTCTCTCACTCTCTCCCTCACACTTACACACACTCACACATTTTTACACTCATACAATCAACCTCTCTCTCTCTCCCCCCACCATTCTCACCTTTTTCTATAGCGCATCTCACCCTTAGAAGGCAGTACACATTAAATGGGGCGCAACATTGCAACATATATATGCACATATACCTCGAAGATTGTCGCTCAGCTGCGACAACTTGTGATCGACACAACTGAACCTGAATAACACTCTATCGTTTATTCTCTCCCTCTGACATTTTACACCCTGCTTCAAATGTAACATATGCTTTGTTCCTGGGACCATAAATAATATTATGCGAAGTAGCATAAGCAATACGTGAAACAAGTACTAATGCATTAAACAAAGTAATTGTGATCATACTTTCAATAAGTAAACCTATTAGATCTCTATATATTATATTAACGCATCAAAAGGAGCAATTATGATCGTACTTTCAATAAGTAAATCTATTAAATCTCTATATATTATATTAACGCATCAAACAGAGCAATTATGATCATACTTTCAATAAGTAAACCTGTTAAATCTCTATACCTAAAACCACACAATACAATATTGTAGCAACACTGCCTTGTAGACAGTAATTTTGAACTGCTGGTGTTTACATCGTACCAAGAGGCTCCGCACTCCACATTGCAATTGCACGTTCATAAACAAAGACATTCTTCTGAGTCAATGATAGTATCAAGTCAACTTATGAATTAGGCATATCCAAATAGTGAAATATGTGTACTGCTATTTAAGGCTATCTGCGTTAAGTTTCAGCCACATTTCATATATCTCCTTGGTATTTTTAGTATTTCTAAATGTGATTTTACAGACATATAAAAATGTATTATCAAACACATAAGGAGAAATAAAATGACTTAAAACTTTAATAAATTATGCTGATTACCTTTAAACTTCCTCGTCCTCCAATAGTGGCACAATTCCTTCCATTTCATTTCCCATTGACCTTGATGGACCGGGTTCTTGTGAATTAAAATCAATGACTCTGAAGGGGCAGTTCTTGTTGACGATGAAGACGACAATGATACATTAATCAGAAAGGCGTCTATGTCGTCTTGTATCTCACCGACTATCCACAAATCGCTTTCAACCTCCTTAATTTTGTCCAAATAGTTCACCCAATTCTGTACTGTAACATGTTTGTATGCTTCTGAGATCAACTGTTTCATTTCTGGTTGTTTAAATGAGTTATTGTTCATTTTATGTAGTTTTTCACTTGTGACCATACCATTTCGATGGGATTCAGTTCACAATGATATGGAGGCAAACGTAGAACCTGTCGCCCTGCTGTTTTTGCCATTTCATCGACAATGCATTTATCGTATCTCCCTTTATGTTGAGATACAATGAACAAAAGTTCCCGTTTAAGCATATCAGGTTCAAACGGGATCTCTTTCTGAGTAAGCCAACCAATTATATCATTTTTCCTACATGAATTAACAGGTAAAAGCTCATTTTTTCTGCTGTCGATTACAATAATGGCTCCCTCAGGGCTATTTGGGAGCAACTGCTCAGTGAACCACTTTCCATAGATTTCCCTTGTCATTTCGTCATGTGCGTCAGCCATATTCTTTTTGCACAAAAATGTCAGTTCAGCATTTCTTACGAACCCCTGTTCATTGCCGGTATGGACCAAAGCAAACCTTGCTCCGTGACCCCAAGGTGGCGTGAGTCCTTCAATTGCTGCTTGACGAGCACTTTGAACTTTGGTATCTCTCCACGCCTTTGTCACTATATGGCCTAAATTTACAAATGACTCATCTGTATAAACAACTGATTTCCCCTTGTCCCTAAACCTTTTTATGTCTTTTAGATATTTATGTCATCATCTGAAGATATTGTGTTTTTCTATTAATATGCACTTGTTACTCCTTTCATATTGGAACCACAAATCATGTAAAAAGTGACTAAGAGTGGCCATTGAGAAATTTTGTAGGGTCTCATCACTGTTGACCCGTGACAAAATTATATTCAGTGTGGGTGGAATATAACAGTAAAGAATGAACAATTCGCCGCACTCCAATTTGCACTATTCCATCATATTGTGTTAACCTAGCGCTTTTTGCTTTCTTTTTTGATGGCATTCTTAGAGGTCCTTTCATTAGTTCCTTTTTAATCCTATACACTACTGCTTCTGAACACCTGATAGCCCTAGCTCTTTCTTTTACTGCCTTACTAACACTCATTTTACTTGAGAAATAATCTAACACATTCATAATTATTTGGCGTTCCTTACTTCTTAATTTACCAATATATCATCTTTTCCTAGCTTCCCCTCCATAGCTACAAATATTTACGGAAAATATTAAATAAATAACGCAATAACAGCTCACAGATTCAACACAATTACATGCACAACTTCTTTCGAATTAATGTTAGTGCTGCTCCTTATACTATCTTCTGTGTCAGGCCTGCGCGAGAACACACTAAATATATGAATAGCTTTTGTTTGCCTTACACGATGAAAGAAAGAGGTTACAGCCTTTTGGTTTATTTTAACCTCTTAAAGGATATTGACGTGAAATCATGTCCATTTAAAATGACGGATGAGCGATATGGGCGTCCTGTGCATTTAAGCATTTAACCCTTATTTATCCCTTATCCAACTCAACTTATTATAACTTTCCCTTTATGAAGCATTTTAGTAAGGTCTTTATACTTTATTGGCTTACCTTAATATGTTCGTTCTGCGGTGATTTACCTCAAGACAGGGATAAACACATAAGGGTAGGTACATTTCCACATTTGCGAATTCCCTTCTTGCGGCACACGAAACACTTTCGAGATGGGCGGGACTTCTTTGCTGTTGGTGGTATCCATTTAGGATAATGTTTTCCTTGAAGTCTGAGGGGTGCAGGGGTTTTGGATTTTCAACCCCCAACGTGGTATTGTTCAATTAGGTTGCGAGCTATTTGTAGTCGGTAGTCAAGGTTGGTCATTGTCCTGTGTGGGTTTAGAGAGCTGTCCAAATCCCCAAACAATTGTATATGGTTATATCCAGTTGGTGCAAAAACACCTTTTTATACCACTTTTCCCTTCAGCTACAAGCAGGAAAGAATACGTATGTATTTCAACAAAGAAAGAAACGGACTCTGCTAAGTTATGAAACTCGCGTAAGCAAAAGTTATAATGTTGATCTATTCTGATGACTCAAGAGACCACGCATGCAGTAGTGCTTTATTACACAGTATGCTGACGCATAAGCCACACATACAATGGGTGTTTCTTTACTGTATCTTTCCGAGAACTTATATTAGATGCGTTCGACAGAGCAAAGTTGACTTTTCACCACAGTGAAACAAAATTGTGCCATTTCAACGTTTTGTAAATACAACTTAACTTTGCTGATGACGTACATTTATACTGCAAATAACGAGTTTTAATAACTAAATTATATTGATAGAAGATCTAACATCAGACTTCTACAATGGAACGCAGGTGGTCTCACCCAAGCAAAAAGAGTAGAAGCAAAAATATTGAACATTGGACCTGTAACTATAGCTACTAACAATGATAATTTTTATATAACTATCTATAAAATATAAATTAACACTAACGCAAGGATAAATTAAGTTTTGAGTTGAGAACAGTTTCCCAAAAAGTTCCTGGACCTTCACAGATTGTTTTAAAAATGCCAATTGGGTTTGGATCACATCACTTTCAACAAGAGTGTATGTTCTCACAGTCGGAGTAAACAGAGTTACTTTTGTGAGAACATCCACCACTGACACCTACAGGACATCTGCAGGTGTAGGATAGAATGATGCTGCTGGTCCACATGGATGAAGAAAGGTTATTTTCACTTCATCAAGTTCATTTTTGCTAAAATGTACCCAAGCCACAGATTTTTGTTATACAGTGATGACATAGCCTGATAAGTCTTGTAAGTTCAATTTGTGCGGTGATGTTACTGCTGTGTCCCTTTGCTTGTCAATGATTCTTAAAGCCGGCTTTTTGAAAACATTTCTGCAGTATAATCTTCTTGAGTGGAAAGGCAAAATCTATTTTTGTTAGGTTATCTACTGCCCATTCAAATGGATCTCATAGGGTTTGGATCTGGTCATGGTATGGCCTTTGCAAACTTGCACAAGCTGCCAGTCTCTTAATGGAACCCGCTACTCTATCACAAGGTCCATTCCCATGCGCTATGGCTAAAAAGTGCAGCTCGACTTTTTTGTTGGTCTTCCTCATGAAGGCAAAGATTCAGAACATTTTTCTTATTTTTGTATTGAGTTGCAGAACCATCTGAAAAACAGTAAATCTCCTTTGGAAGCTTTTTGAATTTATTTGTTAGGTATAAAATTACAGCTGTCACAAAATTTGATGGCAGGTGGCTCAATACTAAATTCAATCATAGCCTTGCCATGCCTTGGTGTGTTGTATAGTTAAACATACTGTGAAATCATACTGTAAAGCCAATGATATAAATATCATTTGCACCACAAAATCTATTTGCACAACAGAAAAAAGTAAGAGTCCGCTATCAGCCGCCATTAAATTTTGCAGCTATCATAGCTTCTTTTGAAAGGTGTAAATAGCAATTGTAGTGTCCTTTAGGCAATCAGAAATAGTAATACAGCTCACATGCTCAGTTTTGTCTTCCTGCTTGTAATATATAACAAAAGGATGTATAGTGACCTGTTGGCTTGTCCAGTGATAGCTTTGAGCTTCATCCTGTAGAACTATACTATAATTTTCTGGAAAATCACATGTGACAACAAATTCTGATTCATTAAGATTTTCTTTTGTGGAGTTAAGGAATGCTCTTTTTTACTTGGCAATGATGTCATGTCGAACCAAAGAAGACATCTTGCTACAGAATAAATCTATAAATTCCCCTGAAGATTTCTGTATGGTTTCTAGATTACAGAGGTCAATTGACATCCACTGGAGGAATTAAACTCGTTCAACTAAATGTTCATCAAGAGAGTCTTGTAAAATGTTATGTATTACAGTTTCTCCTGTGCAATACCCATGTTGCAATCAATTGATGATGGGTTGCAAAGCATTTTTATAATGCATTGCTTGTAATTGTTTAAGCTGCCATTGCTTACCCTATTTAGTTTGGCATTTTCTATCAATTTTGTTTTGGTGAGTTGTGCCACTCTGTCCAGTCAATACACAATGTTTGGGTCTCAACTCAGCAAATTTAGAGAAACCTATTTTTATGTTAGAAAAGAGCTATTAGTTTAAATTGTACAACATTAAAGTAAACAATCAGTTTAATTTAATTACAGAACATGCTGATTGGTTTTGTTTTAAGATGATATTTTTATATTTGTCATACTCTTTTGTTAGCTTACTATGTATTTTAATTAAATTCCTATTTGTTAAAAGTAGTTGTTGTTTTCTAGTGCCTTGCACCTGGCAATGAAGCCATTAGCATTCGTGCTTTCCAATACTTTTGAACTGTAGTTTCTTCTGATCTTAATGCTTCACAGGTCTTCAAGTGTTCTTCATTCATTTCTGCTGGATCGTTACACAGGACACATATTGGTGAGGCTGAGATACCTATTCTGTAGAGATGACTTGCTAAGCAGTCATGATTTGTCAATAGTCGGAAGGCTGCAACAGCTGTTTTCCTTGGTCTCTGGGGGATTATATCTGGATTGGAAAGTAGTGTAATCCATTTTTTATCTTTGGCATTTGTTTCTATTTCTTGTAGATATGAATGACAAAAATTTTTTATGATCAAGCGTTTTATTGAGGAATATGAGAAATTGAATTTAGACTTTTGTTTTATTGTTGTGCCTTTCTTTGCAAGTGAGTCTGCAGCTTCGTTCCCCATGACTCCACAGTGTGCTGGAATCCATTGGAGATGAATAGTCTTATTAACTTTTTGGAGTTGTGTTAACATTTTGTAGCATTCTCTAATTTTTGTTGACTTCTTTGTAGTATTTGAACATATTCCCTGAATTGCAGCTTTAGAATCTGAAAGAATTACTGCCTTGTTAAATTTATTTAAGGGAAGATTTAATAATTGTCGGAGAGCAATGTATATAGCCTCTATTTCTCCATCATAATTTGTTGTGTCTCTGCCAACAGAATGATAAAAGGAAAAATGTGAACACGTAACTCCAGCTCCAGTAAGGTTTTCCTTCGAGGATCCATCAGTATATATGTGCAGCCATTCTTCTGTGGGATACCTAGTATTGATTGTTTCCAGAGCTAGAAGTTTTTGTATTTCTTTTGGTGTGTCTGATTTACTTATTTCCTCTATTAATTCCAAATTGAAGGTAGGTTGCAATAATTCCAATGGATTTTCTCTTATAAGTAGATTTTCTCTGGTGTTAGGAATGTTCAATTTGGATTTAATATGTGTTACCTTTTCTAGGAAACTACTATGAGTTTTAAGGATTGAATGGGGGAGGTTCTCTTCTGTCCATTTAGAGTTTGGCAGTCGTAACATTTTCTCGTGTTGGAGCAATGCTTGTTCTTCTATTTTTGTTGTTATTGATGGGGTCCGTGTTAAGGCAAGCATGGCATCAATAGGTGTGGATTTAACTGCTCCAGTGATTAGGCGAAGAGCCTGATTTTGTATTTGTTCAAGTTTATTGATGTTAGCATTTGCTGCTGTTATTAAAGCTTCAGAACAGTACAAGAGGTTTGGTTTAATATACATTTTGTATGTTGTGTTAAGGACTCTCCTTGAGCAGCCCCATTTAGCACCAGCTAACCTTTTCAGGATTTGCAATTTCTTTTCAACCTTTTCTGAGATGTTTGTTATATGTTTTTTCCAACTTAGCTTTCTGTCGAAAGTGATGCCTAAGTATTTGGCATCATCAACTGCTTTGAGTGGTTTACCATTATAATTTATGCTAACATTAACTGGTTTGTATTTTAGTGTAAATAATTCATAATTTGTTTTTTCCACATTGATAGTCATGAGGTTTTTGGAGCTCCATTCATGTACTTTGTTTAGGGCTGTTTCTATTCTGTCTTTAATTAATTCAGGTTTTTTTGAAGAGCCTGAAGTCCAAATGACTACATCGTCAGCAAATAAAGCAATTTTGGTTTCTAAAGTTTTTATTATTGATGGAAGGTCATTTATATATATGTTAAAGAGTGTTGTGCTCAGAACAGCACCTTGTGGAAGTCCTCGGTGTGTTTGTTTATATTTGGAAATGTATGTATTATATTTTGTGGCACAAAATCTTTGTGAAATAAACTGAGTTATCCACTTAAGCATGTTACTTTTCACACCTATTGATTGCAACTTCTCAACTAATTTATTTCTCCAGACTGAGTCATATGCTGATTTAAAATCAATGAATACTGCCAAGGTATCCTCCTTTCTATTGAAAGCTTCCTTGATGTCTTGGCTTAGTAGGAGTACATTTTCACTTGTACTATGATTCTGTCTGAAGCCGGTCTGTGAACTATTAATTAAGTTGTAATATTCTAGAAACCAGTTAAGTCTAGATGCCACCATTCTTTCCATCACTTTTGCAATAACACTGGTCAAAGATATTGGTCTGAAACTATTAATATTGTTTGAGGGTTTGTTTTTCTTTAAAATCGGGATGATAATGGCTTTTTTCCAGTCGGAAGGTACAGTCATTCTCCAACACGTGTTATACAGTTTAAGTAGGATTTCTTTTCCTTTCCTGCCAAGGTGTTTAATAAACTCTGGGTGGATCTTGTCAGGTCCAGGAGATTTTTTGTTCTGTAATTGTTCTATTGCTAAATCCAGTTCTGTTTCATTAAAATCCTGAATAAAAATATCATTTCGTATACCTTTTGGCTTACTAGTTTCTCTGATAGTTTTTTGGATAGCCTTATCTTGTTTTTTATACGCTTGGGGTATTCTTTGTGACTGAGCATAAAACTTGTTAAGGGATTCTGCTATTTCCCTATCTGTAGTTAAGCTTTTGTTATTATATTTTAATGGTTCAGTTGTATTTTTTGATAATTTTGTTTTATTAAGGAATTTGTATATTTTATTTCCATCTTTCCTATAGTCCATATGTTCTACAAAATTTGTGAAACTGGCCCTTTTTGCTGTAATTAATTCTTTCTTAAAAATGGCTGCTTTTCTTCTCCAGTTTTGTACATCTTCTGGACACTTGGTTCTTTCGGCTTTGACTCTTGCTATATTTCTTTCATGTTTTAACTTAGATAAAGATGGAGACCAAAAGTAGCTATATTTCTTTAACTTTCCTTTGGGGATATGTGTTTTGGCTGCTGTCAATAATATTTCACAAATTTTTTTATTCGTTTCATCTGTTGACTTGAACTCTGATTCTAACAGTATATTACACTTCCCTTCTATCTCATTTTGGAAACTGGACCAATCTGCTTTTTTAAAATTCCAAGAAGTTTTAACTTTTGGTTTGTTACTTTTATTTATTAGACCTCTTATGGAGTTTATGGTGATTCTGTGGCCTGAACCTGGGTCTTCTATTATTTCTCTTTTTGTATTGTCAATTATGTCAGATGACACCATCAGAAGGTCAGGATTTGTACCTGAACCATTATAATGAAGGTAAGTGGGTGGATCATTTGGATTAAATATTAATTCCATTGTTGACGAGTTTAATATGACTCTTCCTGCTGAATTTATATCTCTGTAGCCCCACCTAGGGGAGTGTGCATTAAAATCACCTATTAAAATACTTTTGGGTTCTATGGGAATAGAATTTAGATCTAGTGTATTGTCTGGAGGATTGTAGATACTGTAAATTCTATAGTGGTAGTTACTTTTCCATACTTCAATTTTAACTATTTCTGATTTATCTTGTTCTTCCATTGTTTTTTGGATTTGGATAATAGCTTTCATATTTCTTTTAATTCCTGTAAGAATACCACTTGCTATTTGACGAGCCTTTGGAAGTATATGTGTAGTGTACTGATCCATTTCAAAGTATATTTCCTGTTCTTGTGATATATTGGCTTCTTGTACTGTGAAGACATCTATATCTTGGTCTTTCAATATTTTCATTAGCTCTTGTTTTTTAGGCTGGGACATGCCTCCTGCATTCCATTGTAGAATTCTTAAAGTATTGGAATTGTTGTGATGAAATTTGCCTAAAGATGTCCCCACCCGGAGATCCGATTGGGGGACAGTTTTAACTCCGGAATGTTTATCTTTAGGACTCATATTCATGTATGTGGCTTTCATGTAACTGTTTTCTTAACGGGCACCAGTTTTACAATGTGGCAGTTACATCACCCGACTTAACCCCCATTTTGCAAGGGGGACCACACCTATCGTTGGTCAACGGATCCATCGGACCTAGCCGGGAGGACTAAATAGATGATATTTAGATCCACCGACCTTCCCCTCATGTGCCTCTGAGGGACGCTGTTGTGCTGTGATAGGCCAGCACATATGTAAATGACATTTCCTCCATTTTAGATGAAACAGTAATACCGCTGTGATTCGGTATAGGTTAGGTCAAAATGGGGCTATTAGTGAAAAACAAGAGTTAGGAATAATTCTTTTTAATCTTGAACCATTCATCATTCCATATTTATATTTTACCATGTAATTTACAATAGTATTTAGTATTTATTGAAATATTTTAAAAATTTTAAATTATGTACTTCTTCTTTCATCTTTCCCTGATTACCCTTATGTAGGACTTACAAGCCAGCCTAGGGTCAGACGCCTGTCAGGGAGCACAGGGACCTCTGGACCAGAGTGAAGACCTAGAAGCAGGTGGTCAGTCAAGCACCAGGTATGATAGTGAGGAAGAGGATGATATGAAACGCAGATCATTTGTAGGGTGATAGTGGAGCAATTGGTGGAATGGATGGCGGGGGAAACCAGAGAACCCGGAGAAACCCCGCCCAGATGCCGCTTCGTCTACCACGAATATCACATGTGGGTCCCACCTAGGTGGTAGGCGAGCAGTCTAACCGCTCAGTCACGACGCAGCCATTATATCTCCAGACTTGGGGAAGGATAAGGAATAATCCTGGCTGGAGAAAAATTCCTACCCCCTACCAGGAATTGAACCCGGGACCCCTTGCACAGCAGGCAGGTGCTCTACCAACTGTGCTATGGGGCCAGTCATTAAATTATGTACTTTTGGAAAAAAATTAAATCAAAATTTAAATGTGTATTTTGAATAAATTTCTTAATTAGAACCTGTATTATGTTGAATATCACAGGAAAGTGCATAAAGAATACTACAAAATGACACCTTTTTCAGCTCTGTAGCTCAATTAGGAGAGCTCCTAGAGCGATTTGAAAAAATCTGTTCACGTTTTCTTGGCTAGTTTTTGAACATTTATCGTAGCCATATTTCAGAAATGGTTTGAAACAAAAAATTGAAATTTCATATTTTCCTTAGTCTCAGCACCCACTATGAGTACACCAAATTTTAGTAAAATCTAAAATGGTGAGGTAAAATTTGTATTTAAAGTGTGCTGATTTAACATGGAATGACCCTCTTTTGTTACTGTGAGGGAGAATATAGTAGCATGATTATGTACACTAATTAAATTTTACCTGTACTATTTATACAGTAAACTGGATTACAGAAATTATTACAGTCAAGATTAATGATAAAATAAATTTTAAAAAATTAAATAAAAAGTTGTTGAGTTATCGGGGCTCTACTGTAGTACTATATAGCATTTAAATATCCTATTTTAAAGCAACAAAGTTGGTATCATTTGATTAACTTTTCTTTTTGCAGAAATTATAAATGGGAAAGAATATGCTAAATATGCCACTATTAGACTATTTATACCTAAAGTTGGAGAAAAAATTGGATTTGGGTGGCAATACTGTATGGCGGCAATATCATGTGTTATTTGGAGAGGGAGTTAGCTTGGCTGGCCAGCAGCACTGGGAGGGTGGTGCTAAGGCAAGTTTTTGCCTAGGTTTAAACTACCTTAGTCACATCCCTGACTGCAATTCATTTGACTAACTCTATTCACTAAGACTCTTAACCCATTCTGTCATTTCACAAAACTAATAAATATTTGTCAGTGCCCTTTAATACAATACATGCAATGCGAATTGAAATTTATTTAGTTTTACATAAGCCATAGTATTTACCTGTACAAGAACACCATCTACATTGGGGTCATCATTTAACAGAGTTATTTTGTTCAAAAGGCATCTTTCTGAAGTTGAGGTTGGCATACTGATGGTACTCGTTTCCACTCCTGGAAAAATAATTTGAAAGTCAATGTTCCAAAATCCTATAACAACGCAGCAACTCCCTTATATGCACTAGTTAGATTGTCCAGCAATTTCCAATGAACCAAATTCAAACATAAATTCACAACTTCTTAACACTTTATATGTTGCAACTGAATTTTATTGTTCTTTCATACTGGTTGTGTGTACGTTAAGTTCACAAAGTTGCATCAGAATGAAAGATTCAATGCCACATGCAGGATCTGAACCACAGATCTTCAGCTTTATGTACCAATACTCTTCCACTGAGCTACCATGAGACACACAAATAGGTTACTCTCTTCTCAGCTGATTCATGCAACTTAGTGGAACCCCAAGGTGATTTCAATTACTAACACACACATATTACAAGCTGATTCATGCAACCTAGTGGAACCCCAACGTGATTTCAATTACTAACACACACATATTACAACGTATAAAGACTTCCAATGTTGCAAGTACTTCAAATTCCTAAACTTTGTTAACCATACTATTAAAATTAATTACTGTGCAATAACACTAGCCTGCAAATTTACACTTTGTGATTGTTGCCTTAAGTAAAAGTGAATTTACCTAACCTCAATATGATGAATCCAAATTTCCAATTCATTTATTTCTATCATGTTACAAGAATGTTGAAAAATTACTTTAAATATACTGTATAATTACATGAATTTCACTACCAACTGTTTCATTTCACTTTATTTCAAATACACAAAAAACATTTAGAAAACACAATGTGCTGATGTTATGTATATAGTTGTGTATAGAGTGCTTTTGCTCTGTTTAGTCTTGTTTACTTCACTACTGGATGTATACATCAGCATAATGTATCATACAAAAAGCTACACTGTTGCTTCTTAGTTGAGGAAGTCGTCGTCCTCCTCCTTTTATGTTGGTCTTCAGGTATCTCACACATTAAGTCAGCCAGCATACCGATACTACAGTGTCCTTGATATCTCCTTTTTAACTGCAGCAGATCCTTGTGAAATTGTTTGCCTTGATCTTCAATAAAATCCAAGATTTTTGGGGAAATAAATCTTGGTCAGAAAATAGAAAAGGAATTTTGAGACTCATATTACAAGTTGCTTATATGCCTTAAGCATGTTAACCACAAGGTTTCATTAAGTAGGATCCTTGTTACCAAAAACATTGAAACAGCTTGACAGAAAGATATCCATGCTGCTTCTTCCTTTTGACCACAAAGTTTTTAAATGCTGCATCTGATAAGTTTTCTTATATCAGGACCATTAAATGTACCTTCTTTTAATTTTACATCAGACAGCAGTAAAAATTTCTTGCATATGGGTCAATCCACGTCAAATCGAACACCCGTAAAACACGAATTTTTCGTAGGAAGTTCAACATTTTTTTATGAATAATAGGCATCAAATAAGGAGACCCGTATTTTTTTATTTCCGTATTTTTAAATTACTTGCTTAGTTATGGCTATTAGAAACTAAGGAATTTCTACACGCACCGTAATATAAAATCACTTGTTACTCTAAGTTCATATAGAGTTGAGAGTTGGGGTTCGGTGCACTGGAAAGGTTAAATATAACACTTTTAACAACTTTCGATCAATCATTATTACACATAAATTTTGGACTGTTTTGTTGATGGTATATTTTGTAAAACCAAAAATAGAATTTAAATCGATGTGTTAAAAATCTAAAAAAAAATACACACGTATTCCCTGACATTTTATCTATAAAATAAGATGTTGAAAACTATGGAGTTTGCATTACTGCATTTGCTGCCATTTTTTTTCTGGAGGCCTGCAAGCGCACACGGACGAGTAACAAGCCAGGTGACTGCAGACAGCCTGCGAATTGCCGCGTCAGCTATGCTAGTCAGATAACTTCTTCTTACTAAGGTAGTACAGTCCATGCAGAAAAATGTCTCCACGATGTACCTTCTTTCTGATACTCCTGTGGCATCTGATACGTGCTTTAGAACTTTTGAAAAAAATCTTCTGATGTAAACAGTTCTTTGCTTTTAGCTTCTTCCTTCATGTACGTCCATACATTTGAAATAATTTCTCTACTCTGACTGTGTAATGTTTTGGTCCCTAATTTAGAACTAACAGGTTGGCATAATTGATTTACGCTATGATCAATGTCTCACAAATTCACTATATTCACTCTTTATCGCAAAGATCTATGTCTTCAACTGCACGCTGCACTAAAAAGCACCTTTGAATTAGCAAGACTGTCTCAGATCATGCAGAAATCATTACCTTTCCCCTCCTTCCCCATGTGCATGGTTTCATTCGCAGAATTATACAATATGAGCTGATGAAACAGACAAAAGCTATGGATTCGCCAACAGGACTTCCAGTCAAGGTCAGGGGCCAAGAACGATGGGTCCAGCTGTGCTTTAAAATTCTACTCCTTCATTCCTTTTTCAAAAATTGAAGCTTTAGTGAAACAATTTTCTTTCGAAGAAGGAGGTAAAGCTGTGTGTTGTATGGAAACATTAGTTTAAAATGCATATTTTAAAAACATTTTGAAAATGCTAATAGTGTACATGTAATAGTGTTCTCCTTACTGTACTGTTGTAACGTTCATGGAACCTCAAGCAGTGGACAGTTGCCGTAATGGAAGGTGGCAATTGTGCGAGGTTACTGTAGCTGCCACTGCTGCCACGCGACTCCGCTGCACTGATTTGCAAAGTTAATTACAACTGAACTATTAGAGACTCCATTCTGATTTTTCTGAGAATATTGAATAAACTTCATTGTATTTTTAGTTTTTTTTTTTCAGATTTTTAAATAGTCGAGTCTATGTTATTATCTAACTTTAAAACTTTAATCATATAAAATATAATATTAATAATAATTAATAACATTTTCTAATAAATACCTCACGAAATACTGCAATTTATCTTTAATTTGAGCCAAACATCAAGTAGTTTGCTTCATTACAATCAGAGGTATGATTGATCGAAGAGCGAAGAGCGTGCAATTTTTGGGACATTTCAAAAATTAATATCTGCCAAAATAAATTTTTTTATACAAAACGAAGAAACACAGGTCAAATATATTTTGTTCCAAAACACCAAAATAAATTTCAAGAAAATCTGAGAGATCTACGTCATTTTTTGCCATACTTTGTTCGATTTGACGTGGAATGACTCATATGTACTTGAAACAGTCTCCTTACATATTTAAATCCTTTATAAAGTTTCATTAAGCCAAGCTCAATGCTAAGGGTGGTAGCACAAGCTTAGAAAGACCTCAGCACACAACGTTCTTGGAACCAATTTTCAAATTTTTTCGATGTGACTAGCTTTCTTAGTCCAGTGACCAACTTGTGCCCTAGTATTCCACAGACAAGGAAGGCATGGAAATTTGGTAAAACAAATAGCTGACCCAGCAGCATAGCAAAAGCTTTAAAATTGCCACAAACTTGCCAACTGTATTCACTATACTTCAATTGTAATAACAGCAGTTCCAACCTCCCAAGTGATTCTTTGAGGATCAATGAATAGGCAATGGGCACTGAACCAAGACCTTTCCATTATGAAGGAGAACACCTCTTTGGAAGCATCAATGAACAGTCTCCGTTCACTGGAGTCTTAGTTTGAAAGCTCTAGTTTTAGCTTAAATTCTTTCACATTACTATAAAATATAAGATGGCCATCTTCAGAGGTCCATCACCAAGCCTTTTAATGAACTTTGATTAATACACCCATGTTCTACAGCAAACATTTCTGGCAGATAGTCACTGTTACTCATCACAACTTCCCTCACTTATACATCAGGCTTGGGGGAAAACTGTTCAAGATTTTCTGGCCACACGGATTGGTACACCAGGCTGTTGGAGCATAGGTAAGATGGCTGACCAAATAATTGGATACATGATTTGCTGTTTACTTTAAAATTGTATCCCTTCATATCAGATGAATAGAATACCAGTGAATATTATGGTTTGATGGCTCTCTCCAAACTATAGGTTTTCAAAATATGTGTGGAAAAATGACAAAATTCGTCCAGTTACTTTTCTATCACTTTATCACGAATACAATTTTCTTCTTGTTGTTAACACAGTCTACAGTCTTTTATGCTATCACAACTCACAACTTTTACTTTCATAACCTTGCCTCAGTCCTTTCAGTATCTTCCTTCACTTTCTCTGTCTCTCATACATTATGACGATGCAATCACTTGACGTTTGTGAAATCTTCTTTACAATGCACATACACAGCTGACTGATTCCTGACCGTAACTGTAACTCTTTCCTGCTGTTTCCACACCTTATATAGAGGGGATATTGTCACATGGACCTTTGGCAAACTCCTTCAAACATGCCACTGTTAATCACATATTCACTCGTATGAGTGGTGTGGGGAAGGTAAGCCTTATGCCTTTGCTCGCCAGCCTGGTATGTGGTGTGAAGTAGCTTAGCTTGCCCGTCCTTTGTTGTCACCGAGCCCAGCATCACAATAGTGATTCTTCTGCAATTGACCCAATGATGAAGTTAGATGAATGTTCTGCATACTATGTGTAATGACAAAGTCTTACTTTAATCTTTAGGTTTGATTACAGAACAGGATATAACTTTTTCAGCAATATTATGCCTCTAATTAGGCAATGTATACCTCCCACACATATAAAAAATAGAGTAGTCTTGATTACTTATACATCCTCAGTGCAACATGGTAAATACATTCTTTCTGAACTAAAAGCTCAAAACAGTCTATTCCAAAATAAAGCTAATAAACTGATTTCATTTCAAGATCAAACACAGACTAATAAAATATGAGAACCAGATAGGATGTGCAGATGCTTGCAAAATATATAAGATGTGTCTCTCACCAAGTGCTTGACATTCCTATCTCACATAAATAAACGTAAATGCAAGGCTGCACATAATCTCATTCCAACTTCCCTATCAGAGGTGGCTCCTCAGGTTTAGTTCCAGAAAATGTTATCAACTATTTAAACATATCCATAATATGAAATTTATTAATATCTAAGCTAAAACGTCTTTTGACCAAACAAAATAAAATGTAATACTATTTACAATTTAATATTACATTCTGTATACATTTGAAGCATTTAAATGATGGGATATTGGCAGATCTACCTGCTTTCTTCTGGAAGAAAAGAATAATCTTTTAAACAAGAATATGCTGGACACTGGACTGGGGAAAATGCAACTTCACTTACTGTTGCTTACCTGTGAGGGGAAGGTGAATTTGAAGTCAGCCTCCTTTGCTTACACATTATCATGGCTCCAAGTATGTGGGTTTGTGATGCACTACAGTAAGCATTATATAAAAGATTGTTCTAAACGTCGGGGTGGTGTATATGTTGTAAGTACATTTAGGTAGGAACAAAGCAAATTTTCCTGCCTTGCTGATAGTTGATGGGCACTCCTGAATTCTAATGCATACAGCATGTGTGCAAACTGACTGCTTCACTAACAAGTGTGTATTAGAAGAAACAGTAAATTAGTGAAATTCCTTTTGTAAATACTAAATAGTAAGATGCATTTTAGGACTTAATAATTATTATTGTATTACAAGGGTAGTTCCAAAAGTAAGGTCTTCAAAGTGCTGAGGTTACATGGAAACTGTCTACATGGATGTTGGCCATACTGCATTTTTCCTTCCTCCCTCCATTCACTACAGAAGCCACCGAAATCTGCTGGAGCTCTCAGTCTTGGGTTGGCAGCCAGTTGTAATGAGGCTCAGTTATTCAGTTTTTGAGTGCAAAAGGAATTAAACCAATCGAAATCATGTGTATGCACAGTCAGGATGTCAAAAATGTCTGCAAGTGGTGTAGAGTTTGCAGATGGTCGTATGGAAATTCATGGCAAGAAAAGAAGCGGGAGACCATCAATTCCCGACTAAACAAACGCAAAGGTTGAGCAAATTATGCTTCAAGATCGCTGAATCACTCTCAATGAGCTCTGTGTTGTTGCTGAGATATTTTTGAAGAACCATTCACCAGACTTTGAAGAGTTGAAATTTCGGAAGGTGTGCACAAGAATGCTGATAGAAGATCACAAAATGAAACTGCCAATCTCTTCAACGCTATGCAGATGAAAAGGACAACCTTTTGGGTTCAATAGTCACAGGTGATGAAACCTGGACTTTCCACTTCGCACCTGAGACCAAACAACAATCACATGAGTGGCAGCAATTTGGTTCACACAAGCCACAAAAATTCAAACTAACACAGTCTGCCAGTAAAGCCATGGCAATTGTGTTTTAAGATTTAAAGGGGATATTGTTGGTCGACTTTATGGATCCTGGGACAACAATAAATACTAACAAGTATTGTCAGACATTAAAAAAGCTCAGACAGGCAGTTCAGAACCAAAGAAGAGGAATGTTGAGCTAGGGCATAGGCCTTCTCCATGACAATGCTCGCCCCCACACTGCCCATTAAACTGTGGAGCTTCTGTAACAGCTAGGATGGGACATCACCCACTCACCCTACAGACCAGACTTAGCACCTAGTGATTATCACTTGCTTCCCAAGTTGAAAGAATGCCTGGTATGAAGGCACTTCAGTGGCGACGATGAGGTGAAAGATGAGGTCCGCTTCAACAGCATGGTAGTGGGCTGGTATGACATGGGCATACAAAAACTGCCGCGGTGTTTACAAAAATGCATCAATTAAATTGACAATTATGTGGAACAATAGAAAAATGATCAAACTTCAAAGCTATGTACCATCTGTTGTCAATAAATGTTTCCTTATATTTAAAAAAGAAATTGAGACCTTACTTTTGGGATCACCCTCATACGAGGGTTGCCTGTAAAATAAGGTCCCCTGAAACACATTTACTGACATTGAATAATACATTTTTGGAAAGCTTAGACTTCTTCCTATTTTTCGACATAATCACCGTTTTGTTCAATGCATTTTTGCATGTGGTGTACCATCTTTTGTATGCCTGCATTGTAGAACTCTCTCACTGCGCTGCAAAGATAGCTTAAAACAGTTTCTTTTAATTCCTCTCCGGTTCAGAAATGCGTCCCATGCAGGTGTTTCTTCAAGTCAGGGAAGAGATGGTAGTCACTTAGTAGTCACAGCCTGGGCTGTAAGAAGGTAAGAAGGGTGTAACAATATCCCATCCAAGTTTGTTGATGAGATTGGTTGTTACATGGGCAATGTGCGGACGAATGTTGTCCTGATGGAAATGCACTCCCTTCGTGAGCATGCCTCTCCTCTTGTTTTGGACCATGCTGTGAAGGTTCTTCAACATCTTACAGTAGCAATCCGCATTGATTGTTGTACCGGTTGGCAGGAATTTGAACAATAAACCCTTCCTGTCCCAAGATATGCTCACCATCACTTTGCCAGCATACAGAGTTTGTTTAAACTTCCGTGGCTTCGGCGATGCTGGATGTTTCTGCTAACGGGATTGTTGTTTAGTTTTCAGTGTTGTGTAGTGGACCCAGCTCTCACCCTCAGTCCAAGAAATCCTCGCCATCATTTTCGTAGGCCTGAAGAAATACACAGCCCACTTCAACACGTTTTCGTCTGTGGTCCTCCGTAAGCATTCTTGGTGCCCTCCTTGGTATATCCTAAATGATCAGTCAAAATTTTGTGAATGTAGGTCTTTCTGGCATCAGGGATTATCTCGCAGGTCTCCCGAACCGCCACCCTTCGATCTTTCAGCATTACTTCTTCCACTCTCAAAATAATTTCATCTGAAACCGATGGCCGTCCAGAACATTGGTCGTCCTGGGCATCTGTACATCTGCCTTTGAATTCTCTGCACCATTTGCACACGTTTTGTGTGCTTATACACTGCTCTCTGTACACTTCACACAGTTGGGAATGATTGTCCACCAGTGCAGTCCTTTTGCACACAAAAAATGCATCACAAAGCATAATTGGCACCTGGCAGGAGAAGAACAAAGTAGTTGAACTAAATGACAATTTCTTCTGGGGAAAAATGTGAATTTGTTGGGGAATTTAATGTCGTGTCAGCACATTGCCTCAGTAGCTTGGTTCAAATCCTGGCTATGGCATTGAGTTTTTCACTCATTTTACCCCTTGCCCTGACAATTTCTTTTGTGCATTATGAGATTGAAAAAGATTGTTTTAAATAATGGCAGATATATACCTTTTCTAAGCTGGAAAATGCAGGAATATTCAATCCTTCCCAGTATGAAACACAAATGGTTAATAAAGAAAAATTAAAGTTAAATTGTACTGCTGGCCTTGTCTGTTACTTTCATGCAAAGCATTTGGAATCACAATTTTTTATGGAAATACTCGTAATAATGATGTAATTTTTAAGAATGCTCAACTACTTGGTCATCAGCATTTTATATGGAAAATTACCAAACTCATTCATAAGCATGAAGTTTCAAAAAATTTACTCCTATATTTAACACTGTAAATTTAAAAGGAATAGAAAAGAATTTGAACTTCATTCTGGAGATGCTATCCAACACAAAATTCCAAGGCAATAGCATAACAACAAAGTGAGCAAAAAAATAGGCAAATAATAAGATGGTTACCAAGCGAGCTGGTGCCACAGCAACGTGTGTGACTAACATTCGGGAGGTCCAGTGTTCGACCCCGTCAACCAACCACTGACTTGGGTTTTTCTGTGCTTTCCCCTTGTCACTAGGCAAATGCTACATGAATGCTGGGGTGTCAAGGTCACAGGTATTTGAGAGTAATACTGGGCTAGAGCTGCAAGCAGTGGGCAAAACATGACGTAATACATATCAACACTAGCAGTGTTATCATCTGACACCTGTTTACTTGCAGCTTGGCTGCGTTCACGGATGAAACCTTTCTTGCAGTGTGCATAGTTTATTGTTTTCATTCAGAATTGCCTACAAGGATGCAGGGTACAGATACAAGTTGTATCTACGAAGGGGAACAGTGTTTCTCAGTCATATATAGAAAACTACATAGTTATTCAAGTTGATTAAAATAGTAAACTATAGTAGTTGCAACTTTCTGATGATCAGGGTGACCTATAGAGATTATTAAGCCCACCCTAGTCCGTGGGTTAGTGGTTCTCAAACTGTAAAGTACATCATTTACGCACTTACATACCTCCTAATGATAAATGTTTTTATTACTTTTCAATCCCAGATGTAAAAATGTCAAAATCAATTTTCAAATGAATAAATAAAAGAATAATTACACAGTATTAATAACAGTGCTTTTAATACAAACTTGTGTAAGATATATCCATATTCACACAAAAAGTAAATGGCAGCTTTCAAATCCTGTTGTCCCTTGGACATTTTTAGCTTTTTGGCATGAAACATAAATAATAGAATATTTACTTGTATTATCTTCAAATAAGTGAAACAACACAAAATATAATTCTAACAGGGATTGGCGATTTCCTCCAAAACTAAAGCAAAGAACTACATGTAAGTTGTTTGAAAATTACTGTCCTTACTGATACATATTTCAGTGTTAAGTGTTTGTATAGTGAATTTAAGATTATCTTACTAAAAACCTAAGCAAAATACCACATGTTACACATTTGAAGGATCAGTCACTTGGCATATTTTTGAGTTCACACACTGTTCAAAATTTGGCTGAATAACATTAGAAAGGCAGATTCTAAGGCTGGATGCCAAATTGCTATCCGAGAGTCTGCTTCTGTGGTGAGTTCTGAGTAGTTTCATTATAGAGAAATCTTGTTCACATACGTAGGTACTGCCAAACATTGTAATAGTTTTTGCTGCGTTGGAAATCAAATTTGGGAAACGCGTATTATCAAGTTTGTGGTAGAATTCGATGAGTGCGTCTGAGGATGAATTGTCGAATTTCTCTTTAAGGCGACGATCACATTGCAGTTCTATCAGCTCCAGCTGAATTGCTGCGTCATTAACTTTATCTACGTTGCAAGTAAACAGAGTATCAAAGGCAGAAAACTGTGTTTCCAGTTTTGCAACATCAGCAAAGAGGTTGTTGAACTCAATAGTCAAATCTTGCAAACGTTCAGTGTACCTCTGAAGCTGAGCTGTTTCAATGCCCTGGGGAGAGACAAGGCTAGGAAAGTGAAGCAAATTTCCAACTCTTAACTTCTCAGTCCAGAGAACCAACATTCTCTTAAAACTGCAAATTAAATCCCACATTTCTGTGATCAATTTATTTTTGCCTTGTAATTTGAGATTTAGGGTGTTTAGATGTCCTGTTAAATCTGTCAGAAATGCAAGATCTGCAACCCACTGTGAATCCTCTAACTCTATTGCTGCCTTATGTTTTTCTTTCAGAAACGTACATATTACTTCCCGTAGCTAAAAAAAACGATGCAGGACTTTTCCACGGCTTAACCATCTGCCGTCACAATGATAGGGAATGCCTGTGTGTTCTGAATGAAGCGACTCTAAAAATCCCTTAAATTGGCGGTAATGCAACGCATGTGCCCTAATGTAGTTTGTTGCATGAATTACTGTATCCATAACCTTTTTTTAAATTTGTGCTCTTAGCACACAGAACTTCTTGATGAAGAAGACAGTGAACAAGAATAAACTCCTGTATGTTTAGTTCACGGAACTTTAATTTCAGTCTCCCAATAAAACCTTTCTTCTCGCCAACCATGGCCGCCGCACCATCAGTCGCAACTGACACTAGTCTGTCCCAACATAGGCCTTTTGAGTCTACACATTCTACAACAATGTCAAAAATGTCTGGTCCTTTTGTAGTTCCACTCATTGGCAGAAGGTCAAGAAACTCTTCTGTGACTTGCAACTGACTGTTGATACCTCGAATATACACAGCCATTTGTGCTGTCTCACTAATATCTGTACTCTCGTCTAAAGCCAAGGAAAACCACATAAAGTTGCCACATTCCTTTATTAGTTGACGATCCAGGTCACCAGCAAGTTCCTGAGCACGACTGGCCACAGAATTTCTTGACAGACTGATGGACATCAGCCTTGGTACCTCACTGGGAGATACATTTCTGGCTGCTGTCAATAAACAGTCTTTGACGAACTCTCCGTCTCTGTAAGATCTGTGCCTTGTAACTATCATGTGTGCTAGCTCAAAACTGGCACACACCGCATCAGCACTACATGTCTCTCGGTTCTCCTAATGGGAGAAAATGGACAAAATTAACATATATATTTCAAAATTACCTGCATACTTAACTAGGTTTAAACATTACTTTCCAAAAATATAATAACTTGAAAATATTCTGACATTTTCAGCAATTTATTTAAAATCTTAAAGATCTGCAACTCATGATACCTCCAGAAATGATGAACAAAAACGTATACTGTTACTTCTTTAGAATTCCCTTAATATAAAACCCCAGCGCAACAGCCCATGAAGGGCCAAGGCTTGCCGCTCAGCCGCTACGTCCCCCACCTCTGCCCACTACAAGCATCTTTTGTGGGATGCAGTCCTGGAGGGTGCGACGTGATCAGCGCCCCGAGCTCTCCCGGATAGTTATGCGGCCCTCTCAACCTGGACCCTATATATAATTTGGTAAATAATTTCCCAGATAACTGCAATAAATAATTAGTGGATACGAAAGTTTGTAACTTGGTTCTGTGCCATTTAACACAATACTACAATTAATTATTTGCATTAATCCTCTTGAGTGTGGATTGACTGTGGTTAAATTAGAATGTCTAATTAAGGGGAGTAGACGACGAATCTTTGGACTTTATGTACAATCTGTATTTTATCAGCACCAAATTTTAAACAGATTATGGTACTGTTTAGACTGTACAAAATTTAAAGTATGCGCGTCAAATAGTGATTTAGTTCCAAATCCTTAATTGATTTTAAAATATCTTTAAAACATTCACCTTGCACCACAATTTTTTAAATGTTTGGCATGAAATTTCGTACTCTAATACTTTATACACAAGCAATTCATTATTGTTCTGTATTATAATTTTAAGCCAGTCTTTAGCATATGGAAACATTTTAATCGCTCCATTTACAGATTTAAATTTTTCTAAAATATTCATTTTCGTTTGAATGTGAAAATTTGTCATATTGCCAAACAGATATAAGAATCCGCAGAATTTGAGATCCTTATATAAATAAAAATATATCGCACAATTTTCAAAACAATTCTATGTCACAAAGAGTATTTTATAGGCATGAAAATGGGGAGAAAAAAGAAAGCAAGAAAAACAGCATAAACATCTACAAACTTCGAAACCTCATTAGAACTGTCCTTCAGCTTAGGGTGCATCTGGTAATCAAAGATGGCGTTGGCATTAAATAATTGCACGTTTTAATTGGCAAAACATTGAATTACTTATCAACGTGAAATTAAAACCATTGATTGTATTGTTTTCTTTGTTTCTTTTTGACGAAATCAGACAAAACTCACCCCTAACTGCTCTTAAAACAAAAACGTATATTTCTAAACACCCAATAATTTTATTCCAAATGCTACTCTACCTTCTTAGAATTCAATCAATTTAAGGGGAGGCTGTAAGCTCTATGCTTGCAATGTTAATTTCAAGAAGTTTAACTCCACTTTTCAGAGAAACTATTTACTCTAAAAGTGTGAAATTAGTACACATATAAATCAATGCTTTCTAATTATAAGGACTTTTTTATATTACATAGATATGTTGATTCATATTTTCAAAACAACTGTAATGAATATATTATTTTTTCACTCATTTTTAATAAAAATTTCTAGGACCCATGATTTTAATGATAGTGTTATAAGAAAAAGTATCACCACAAATAACCCAGAAATGAGTGGTAAAAGTTCCATTACTCTAGAATAAGTGGTCCCTGAAAAAACAGGGCAAATGTATGCAGAAAAATAAGTTTGAGGAAAATCTCGCTCAAAACTATGTGAGGTTGTAAGCTCTAGGCTTCAAATATAAATTTTAAGAAGTTTAACTGCACTTTTCAGAAAAACTATTCACTCTAGAAGTATGAAATTTTGTGCATATATAAATCAATGCTTTTTAAAACATACTGACTTTTTATATCACATAGATATTATTTCCATACTATTTTTAAAACAAATTTAACGAATATATAATTTTTTTATTCATATCCATCCTCGGACAGTTAAATTTATCTTACAGACACTTCTAGCAAGTTTTTGGGAGTTAAAAGACTAGATTTTGATAAAATAAGGGTTAAATTTGCAAAATCAGCAAAAAACACAAAATTGATATTTTTGGCCCAAACCAGCTTACAACCTCCTATGCTTTTCTATGCTTACAATAGAGAATATCACAACTTTAAAGTAGCGTAATTTACATTATTTCGACACACATCAGTTGCAATGCCTAGTATATATGCCTAGTTCATTTGTGATAAACATGAATACATTTCGTGGCATTTGCTACTATAAGCTACACCCTAAATCTACAACCTGTTATAGTACATCTAACACCTCAATTGTACATTAGCTTCTACTTACAATGTATCTACTTTGAGTCGCTTTACCAACGCATCTCAACCTTCTTCATCTATGTCACTGTATGCTGCCTGGTGTTTCAGTTCATAATGTCTTTGCATATTGTATTTTTTTAACGCAAGATACTGCTTGCATATTAGGCACTGAATACTGTTGCCAACAGGATTCCTTTGCACAGGAATTCTTTTTCCCATTCGGGTCTAAAATACCTATGCAGAGTAGGTGAATCCGAACGACTCATGCCTGCACTCTCGGATATAGCCATATCTCTGTCTGCATCACATGGAAAACTGCACTGAACTGGTTTCTAACGGACTGGCCCACTATGCCGAGGGCACAGCAACTTGCTCTCTCTGTGGCATTGCCACTCGGGGCCACAATTGACACCACTGCTCTACGGATTCCTTTCCCTTTCTTTCTCATTTCCCTTCCTTGACATCTTTCAGGTTTGGTTAATAGCACAGTACAAAACGGTGGATGCGGAAAAATGGCATAGATGCTTGCACTCTAGAAACCCTCCTTGAAGTTGCTGCCGCAAGGGTCCCCTCGTTTCCCTCTCCCTGGGTAAAGGAAACACTTCGGTTCTGCACCAGATGTCAGTATCTGTAACCATTAGGGACTTCTGTGCACCTCTGGGCTTTGCTGCTCCATTCTCTGACAAGCCTACCGTCTCCCTTCACTTCATCCTTACCCCCGGGGGGGTAATAGCCCACAATTGAGTTGTTGATGTAATGTGCAGGACTTTATCCATCAAGTTTTCCCTAGCCAGCCAATATAAATAATGTATCTTCCCATTTGATACAGCTTTCCTCAATTCTGGGCACTCCAGTAGGTGTTCTCCATTTAAAATCTTGTCAGCATTGCACATCTTAAAGGCATTGTCACTTATAAAACCAAAACCAATGCAGATGTTCCGCCAAACAGTCATGTCCAGTGGCTAATCTGAAGTAACTGCTTTTTTCCTTGGGAAAGTTTTTTATTTTTTGTACTATTTCTTTTATGTTAGAATAATTTTTATTGGAAATTTCCTTTTGAATATTGTGTTGGTATTTTTGTTCTATACAAATTTTGACATTTTTTAGTTTTGCATCTAATCCACAAGACTATAGATTTTGAGTGTAACACTACCCCCTTTTTGGCTAGAAAGTCTGCTGTCTCGTTACCCATCACTCCCACATGTGCTGGCATCCACTGTATCTGTTGAAATTTTGTTTGGAGTAATCTATAATAAGATCTTACATCTTTAATATTATAAGATTCGTATGAACTGTCATATCGTGTAATTGGTTGAATGGCAAAAATTGAGTCTGTGACAACTACTTTATTTTCTTTTATATCAGTACTATAGTGTATCTGTTCTAACGCTCATATTGTAGCAATTCCGCATAGTTCTGGTGAGTCTTCTAGTATATTTAGTTGTTCTGTCAACTATTTGTTACTATCTTAATAAAACCAATTGGATTAGTTCTAGGAGGATGAGGTGTGCATTTTTCTGATAAATTTAGATAAGTTATAATTCTTCTCCAAAAAAGATTTGTTTGCGATGGGTTTTTAGCTTATATTCTCTAGGTAGTTGATGAAACCATTGATGTTTAAGGCCCACAATAGATCGATGTTGGGAATGCAGTGCGTTGAGGTGTCCCCCTGCATTACCACAATGACAATGACAGGGTTAACTGATGTAACCATATTGCTCTGTAAGCAAGACCTTAGTTTTTGAGGCACTTTTGAGTACTCTTTGAACCATGGAAATTCCATACAAATTGTTACTTGCATAATACAGTACAACGACAATTTTTGTCAAATCTGGGAGGAACTAAAGAAAACCTTTACAAGTTTGTCCAAAAGTGTTCAAAATGACCTTATTGTAGGCATACTAAAGAAATAATAACCAACATAAAAACTGGAGTTAAAAGATACAAAGATATAACAATAGATATACAAAAGATATAACAGAAGTTTCACAAGCAGTTATTGTAAAGTACATAGATAAAATGGGAGTAGTCCAGGATTGGGTTTTGGGTTTACATATCAATACAAGCACAACAAATATGTGATATCTTCCTTCAGTTCTCCATGAACGATAAAGAGAAACTGACAGTGCTGATGTAATGGCAGGCAACATTTCAGGGCTTCAAAAGCTAGTGAAGAGACATGTCTCATAAGCTTTTTCACACACTGTTGTGTGCACAAATTAAATTTTGTGTTACTGTATAATACAAAATCCATGAAAGATGCTTGTACATTTTTCTTCAACTTTCAGTCCTTTCCTGCATGCTTTCATAAGTCGCTTAATCGCACAGCTATTTTGAATAAAGTAGCCAGGAAAAGAAATCAGATTGCTCATGATCTGCATTGGGAGTACCAATGCAAGAATTCTGGAAGTGATTTCCAATCAAAGAGAAAAATGAATCACTGTTTTTTGAGATATAAAAGAAGCTCCCATTGTGAATCCTGAATCTATAAATGGAGGTATAGGTTTGAAAAACCATGTTAGAAATATATTTGTATTTCTGTTAACTATATTCATCTTTTCTTTGTATTTCTGTTAACTGTATTCAGGGATATCTTTTCAACAGCTGAAGTACTCCTCAATATACTGCAGAAAAATCACTGGCTATACAGTATTTCTCTTGTGCTATCCAGGCACAAATAAGGAATTGCAGGACATGAGAAATAATAATCAGGCCAAAAGATGTTTCAACCCATAAATAAGCCAAAAGAAAGAAGAAATATCTCCAACAGAAATTTAGTACAATATAGAAAGCTCTATTTTGAAATGGTGGATAGCATTACATTTTAGCTTCAAGCCAGATTTACAGACATTAACTTACAGGAATTTCTTCATTTAGTAGATTCATCACATTTTAGTGCTTTTAGAAAATGTTTTACCACTATGGAGCTAGTTTCTCCAATTGTCTGAAATTATGAAAATGTTTGTTGCAAGTGATCTTCAAAGAATGTTGCCAGAAGTTTACAGACCTTACCTCAGCTGCAGCAATTTCTTTTAGTACAAGTTGCAGTGCTGAGAGAAGCTTCTCTTGGTTGAAAAAGTGAAGTCTTGCTTAAGGAGCACAATGAGAAGAAAAGGGCTGAAGCTTCAGCAACAGCATCTTTTGAGCGTAAACTACTGTATTCAATGAAAAATATGAGACATGGTACGATGATGTCAAGTGATATGCTAGCATGAAGGCTTAACCCATTGATCCACTTTACAAGTAAAGGTAAGCAAATGCTACATTTCTGCTAAATCTGTAATTTACATATTGTGAAAATTTGCCTACCCTGAAAATATTGTGGTGAGCTGCCACTGTTCCATATGTGTTTGCATCCCTATCGGATAAACGTCCAGTGTTCTTGGTTTTTACTGCAAATCCCTTAAAATATTTTGAATAAACTTGGTTTTTATATTTTGACATACTACAGTTGCATATTACAGTTTAAATAATTAGGTACATTACAACTGTCAAAAAATATTATAAGAAAATAAAATTAAAATAAAAAAATTGGCATGTGATAGGATAGGAACTTTCTGGCTCTGAATTTGAATCCAGTGTGCTAAAACTACCCTAAAACACTCCAACATTGGAGACAGGAACCTCATCACAGACTAGTACATCTTCAAAATGGTTGTGTCACTGATGACCATGAAATTGAGTGTCCTTAAATATATATACAGTGGTTGTGTATGGTATTCTTGTAATGGTTCAGATTATTATATCTGACCTAAAGGAGATAATCAAGAGTGAACAATTCTTGGCAGAACTGGTTTCATGGCATACAGGTTGGTTGCTGTGTCGGCAATACACGACTGGTTTGGATTGCATTCAGGCAAGTTCACTAATAGCCATAAAGGCCTGTGAACATTGAACATGTCAAGGAGCAACAGGAGTCTGCAGTAAATATGTACAGTTCATGTACAACACACATAACATTAACACTTAAAAAGAAAAGAAATTGCTCACATATATCAAGCAAGATGTTGGAACTGCCTCCCTTCACTATTAAAACTATTTCTGGCACCTGCTTAGGAAATTGCCCATTACACTCTATAGTTCTCTCTGAGAAATGGCAGAAATTTCTTCAAAAATGTTAGTTTTAAGTTTATCTAAAATGTGGATTTGTTTGGTTAAGTTTCTCCCAGAGATAAAATTCGCAGGGGTTAAACCAGGGAAATGAGAGGGCATTAACACACAATGTTTACAAAACAAATCCACTCACTTTGAATAAACATAAAAATAAAATTTGTCAAAAAATTGCTGCCCTTTTTTGAAAGAACTGCAGAGTGTAGCAGATAATTTCCTAAGTAACTGCCAGAACTGCTTCAACAAAGAAGGGAGACAGTTCCTAAGAGCATTTATTTATGTCATGTGTGTTAAAAATAACTCATATGACAAACTGTTCTATATTTCCTCCAGACTTCCTGACGCCCATACTGTCAACACTCACTGGTTGAACACTATGAAAGCAGTCTTACCAAGGATTACTCACCCTACAGTTATAGTTAGAAATAAAGCAATTTTGGTGTCCAAAATAAAAAGTATGATAGAAATAAACAAAATATGGAAAAAGCTGATCTTGATGATTCAATTGGATCAAATCCACATTCAAAAGGGGAACTTTTTTTTTTGGGGGGGGGATAAGAAGTTAATATTATGGCAGTAAAGGAAATCATTATGACAACTACAGATGTAAGACTTAGAATTTAAATTACTTCTAAATTATTAAACATTATATTTGGAAATAAAGTGCAGTTACACTAAGTAAATATTTATCAACCCTCAGCAAATAGAAACATATAAAACTAACCAAACAACATCACGGAAGTGTCAATATCAAGCAGCTGCTTCAAAACCAGGGTTTAAGTTAGTCGCTTTTTTTGCTACTCAAGAGTCAAAAAATGCGATGAACTTCAAAACAGCATTTGCAAAAATGCAGTAACAATCTGCCACAGAAACAAACGATATCCCGCTTTCCCTCCCAGCTATTGGAGCTCATTTCTCATCTAGTTTGCATGATTCATTCATTTTTGTCAACAATCATCATTTAGAACTGCATAAACAAACTAATTAGATCGATATGATTTGAACCTACAGTAGGGGAATCCAATTTGAGTTAGATATAAAAAATGATTTTATAATTATAATCTGCATTGCTGTCTATTTTATAATGCTGTTTTAAACCTTTAAATTCTCAGTTTGTGCTTATCTGATGTTGATACCAAGCAGTTCTTCTTCATGTTCTTGCACAAACTACACACAAATAATGGAATTCCTCCAGAATAATCCACTTTGTACCACTTATATAAAACATTCCACTAATTGTTTATTTGGTATGCCTATTTTAGTACCAGGTTTTGTTTCTTTTGTATGTCCATTTTTAGTTTCACCAGGAGTAGGACTTTATTCCCTTTTCTTCCTTAAAACAAATTTATCCATCATTCCTTAAAAAGCACATATACAGAAACAGAAACTGTAGGTATATAATGTAATGCAAAATAAGTAAATCAATACTGACAGTTTCCTGCAGTGTAGATATGATATGGAATGTGTGGATCTATATGTGTAAAAGTTAACTTAAAAAAATATTTCATTTAGCAGATTACTGTAAGCTTCAATTCAATATATACATATTTCACTTTTACACCCATCATTAATACTATAAATTATAAAATTTTCTACCAGCAGAATTCTACACAGCTATATTTTGCACAAATGTAAATTCTGGTTTGTGTATGTTTGTGACATTGACTTATTTTCTGGTTTAAACCCTGTTCAAAACCAAAGTGATGAGGGGCTAAATCCTCTCACAAAAATGAACCACATATCATTTCAGTGGCTGTAAGATATTTGCATGCAAGTAGTGCATCCTAAACAACTTTTCCCTAGTATTGCAATCTTTATTTTTATCATAACCACTCTACTATTTAATGCACTGCAGTCCTGTAAAGTAAAGTACTAAATGCAAAAATAGGCCACTATGCTGTCCTCCATTTTTTTTTTTTTTGCAATGAGTGATGGAAAAGCAATTTGGCATTAGATACTATGTCATGTTTATAATGCAGTAGTGGCCTTTTGCCACTGAGTAGTGAACAAACTGGACTGTATTTTCAAGTCTTATGAGCACTAATTATGTTGTTAGCTAATGCTGGATTTCTGACAATGAAGTCATTAATCCTCTTGCTCTCCAATATTTTTCATTGATGATATTGAAGAGAGCAATAGCAGTAATAGTAACCGTTTTTTAGAGAGCACCACATTTTTATGTTTTGGCGGCCACATCGCTCTCTCACAACCCCCAGCACTAATTATATTTGCCACATTATACATCTGTGGTCATTTGTTTTTTCTAATAACAAAACAAGAAACCACTGTTTCCTAAAACTAATCTTACTGTGTGAATCATGAGATTTGGCCCAGATAATATTAAGTTGGTTCATAATAATTTACAAAGTTTTGAGTTAACATTATGTTTCTGTAAACCTTTTATAATAATTTCAAACGCCTTTGAGGAATCAGAATTTTAAAAAAGAATGTTGCCAAATTCTAAATGTAGGTACTAGCTATTGACACTATCTTGGACAACTGGTAAAATTCTAAATAGCTACAGATAGAAAGAAAAGGGAACAGAATCCCAGTTGTTTACACTTAACAATCAAATCTTACCAATTTCTTTGGCTGCTTTCATTTTGTTTTTAACATATATTTTGCTTGCAGGATTTTCACCTACAATTATAACAGCCAAATGGGGTGTTCTGTGACCTAAGGCAATCCAGCTGTCAATGTCTTGTTTAAGTTTCATTTTGATTTCATTTGACATCTTTACTCCATCAATAACACATGCCCTGCACCTGCAAAGGTTTTAAAAATGAATTACTTTTACTTTCATAATTATCAGTAATTCAAACATTATGTGTAAAACTGAACTCTGGATTTGAAATTATAAATTCTTAACTAAGCATTTATAAATGACCCTTATATTAAAATAACTTAATGAACATGGAAACACTAACAAATGTGCTAGAGTTAGTGAATAAATATCTGGATGTAATTATCATAATTTATTACAACAGCAACAAACTTAATATCAGTTGTCTGCATAGTTTCCTTAGCCCCTTTGCCATCATGCATGGAACATTTCTGCCACATGCCACTCTTATGGATGGAATGGTTCAGTGCAAACATTAAAGCTATGTTAATTTAAACAAAACATTGTTTTGCAGTTACCTTCTGAACAATATCATTATTGTACACCTAGTGCAGCAGCTGAAGCATGCTGTGAAGGAATTTAACCCCTGTTAGCATAATGTTTTATATAATTTTGGCTTATGAGCATTTGAACATTTTTTGAACATTTATATCACAATCTATATATTTTAATTTACCGGAAGACAAGAAAACGAAGTTCTAGTTATGTGTGCCCCTGAGATGCCCATTTTTTTAAACCTTGTTTCAAAGTTTATCACAGCAAGCACCATTATTGAAAATAAAAGAAGTATGCATGTGAATTTGTTTGTATTTGGCTGTCACAGGGTTTTATACAACATGGAACTATATTGTTGTTCACACCTGAATGATGTACCTATGAGTGTTCAGGTTACAAAGATCATTCATAACGTCTTTACTTGTACTTGTGTGTAATAAGAAGGGTTCAGGGTTTTAGCACGTGAACATAGGAATGATATAAAGAGCACAGAGCATGGAGCCTGCAGGTAGCATGGGGGCTGAGGAAATGAAACGCCCACCCCTACATAACAGTCTCGTTTCTTATGACTATCGTATGTTATAGTTGGTTGTTTTTTCTGCACTGTGTCTTTCCATTAATGCAAAATGGTTCACTACTTGTTACGGACTGGACTTCCTATATGAAAAAAGCTGCCACAGCAATATAACAAGCATTTCCAAACTGAATACATTTAACCTGTCTAGTGCATTGTCTCCATCGAGTTGCAGAAGAAATTAGATTCTCTTTTCTGGATGTTGATGCTTTTATAGCTAGTATGAGAAAGATATTTTGCAAGACAACCTCCAAGATCAAAAGATTTTAAAAGATGGCACCTGGAATTCCCTTGCCTCCACAGCCAAATGTAACTCAGTGGGGGACATGGCTACAGGCTGCAGTATATTATGCTCATCATTACAACAAAATAATAAACATATTGGATGAGAGCAAAAATGTCACAATACGTGCAGTGAAGAAAGTAATTACATCAACCTTGACAGAAGATCTTTCATACATACAGAGGAATTTCAGCTATATAGTAACAGTAATAACATATTTATAGTCGTCTGCATTAAAAATGCCCAGGCTATTAAGACATAAAACAAGTTTCAGAGACTGAATCAAATACCAGCGAGCGCTGTTAGGGAAAAGGTGACAAATAAACTTAAAAGTGTTCTAGAGAAGAATACTGAATACTCAGAAATGTGTAAAAGAAGAGATGCATTGCTCCATCAGGAAAGCGCCAGCAACCATGATGTTTCATGCTTTTTGTATGCTCCTGTTACGTCATGTGATGTGGAATGTAGTTTCTCAAAATACAAAAACTGTCTGTGAGCAAATCAAATGCGATTTATTTTCAATGCATTTAGGAAATATATTATTGCACATTGCAATAACTGTGTTAACAATGTCTCTGGCTAAAATGTCTGTACATTAAAACATTAATAAAACTGAAATTTATTGCACACTACAAATGGCTGAACATTCATTATTTGCTGCCTAGTAATGCCCCTTAATCCTGGTGTTTCTACCTTTGAAGCAGGGTGTACTCTGCACTGCCTTCCACTTTTATTTGTTTACAAGAGCAAAGGTCGCCGACGCTTCCACTTCCCGTTGTAGGTGCATGGTTAACTTGATGGATTTCTTACTAAAAGCCTGAAACCTGGTAATAAGGCCCTCTTTATGATTCATTGAAATTAATACATGAAGGTACATCTCCATCAGTAAGCAAATATGAATGATACCACGTCAGGAAATACTTGATGCTCTATTCTGGTTATTACACTCCAGCTGCTGACTTTGTGTCTTCAGCTACTTTGCACACAGCAAGGCAGAAGTGAAATATCTTATAAACATCTTTGGACATTAAGCCCAAATTTGCCACTTAAGTTTGTAATAAAAGAAATAACTGAAACTTCCTTCCCCAGTATCAAATACAACTACAATTGATGCTTACCTTTAGTAAATTATCCTTATTGGTTACAATTTCAGTAAATGTTTGTTTTGTTTCATTTAAATACAGCAGAATCTGTATTACTCGACAACTCTGCGATTTTTTCTTTTAGCATTAAACTTGACTATAATAATTTCTATAATCTATTATGTGGCACAAATAGTGTAGGTAAATTTTAATTAGTGTACGTATATAAACTAACGCATTCCCTCTCACAGTAACAAAAGAACTGACCACGTCGACCTTTGATGTCTAGTCAGAACTCAACCCTATGACCATTGTCATGAAATCAAAAAGCCTGGCACTAATAATGTGGAAGGTTTGAAGGTTTATTGCTTCACCGAGTGTGTATGTGGTAAACTAAACTTTCAGTTACATATTTATGGTTAGACGTATAAAAAACTAGGGTCATTAGAAATAATATTGCAATTCATACTTGGTGTGAGTATTTTAAGGAACTGATGGATTGCAATAAGGTGGAGTATAATTGGGTTAGGAGTAGACCAGAGATGAGGCTAGTGTAAACCTGCTATTCATCCCATAAAAAACGGGACAGTACCCTTTTTGTACTTGTGTGTCCCACATCCCAAGAATTTTTTTAGGATGCAAATAGGTCCCTATTTTCTTGGCACCATCTTCCTAAATTAAAAAATACATATTGTTGCCATTTCCTGTTGTGAGAAATTTTGAGTTGGCACTTATCCAACTTATTGTCATGTGTTAAAGGTAAAATGCATACATTTAAAAGTCCTGCCTAAAATTGGCGAGTGATGGATAGTTTCCTAAAGAGGTGCCAAAAATATATGGACGACGGTGGCAAGTTTCAGCATCTCCTTTCATTAACTTGGTAAATAAAGCCTTTAAAAGTAGTTTTAAAAATGTAGTATGTCTTCATCTGCACCTTTCTATGACAGCGGCAGATGGCAACAAGTGTCGAGATGCAGACAGGCAAAACACTGTGCAGCCTGTTTGGAAGATTTTTGCTCTCCCGGTAGAAGTAAAAATGTACTGTTAAAAAATAATTCTAAGTAAAATGGTTCGCTACAAAATTAGAAATCCTTACAGATAAACATTTAGCTTTGATGGACTTTCTAAATACAATGATATACCTATATAAAAAAAAAAAAAAAAAAAAAAACATAGGAATAAAATAAATAAAGCAAAGCAATCTGTAGTCACACACTATAATGAAAATTCTTGTGATAAGTATGAAGCTGCATGGAATACCACCAGAGAAGAATCGAGCAGCTACATTAGTAAATCAAAATTACCCTTCCTTCAAGATGATCTAAATTGCAGATATTGCATGCGACATTACACTGCAGACAGTATTTCCAAATGCAGTGAATGAAATGTTAATAGTATTTATATTAGATATTTCAAATCCAAATAATCCCTTATCTTGTAAATTCAACTGGAGGATAACTAATGAGCGACTCCTTCACACTATAACTAAATTTAGTATTTCTAAAGCAGAAGACTATTATGGCTTATCCAAATTTGTAATTACAAAAATTATATATCTAATACAAGACCTCCTAACCTTTTTAATACACTGGATGATGTAGGAACCTGTATATCTCAGTTTCCTTAAATTAATGTTGCCCATTTCAGTACATGAGAAAAATTACATATATGATAGAACTACAAATCAATTTCTCTAATTCCAATGCATCTAAAGTGATTTAAGCAATAATTTAATGGTAGTCAGGTAATCTTTTCTCATGCAGTCATTTACTTAATGATTCAGAATTTGTATTCCAAACTAGACCATGTACAACTGATGCAGTTATAAATTATTAGTAAATCTTTTGAACCAAATTGTTTCTTCTGCCACATCAATAGCTTTAAGTAAGGGTTTTAGCATTGTATCACATGAAATACTTATAAACCAGCTTCAATATTATGGAATTGATGGAAATGGGATAAAGTTTATCCCTTCATCTTATCTGTACAATGCAAATAGTCATACAAGTCTCTTGATAGGAAGAAGAGGAGTGCCTCAACCTTCAATTTCTGGTTCCTTTCTTATTTAGAGTTTATATAAATGACCTTGCATTATATCTTCCATATAAAACCTTTATATACGCTGACAATACAACTTACATTAGAAACTAATGATAAAGTCATGGTGACAATAAAAGAAACAAATTTATATTAGCAATGATAAGGATACAGAAACAGTAACAGAAATAATGAAACTACGCAGTCTCATGTTGTTAAGCTTATTATTAATGAAACAAAAACTGAGAGTATCTATAATTTTCACGTTATAACATACCGAATAGAGTAACAAATGAGTTAAAATATTAGGCATACATTTAAATTCTTCTCTGAACTGGGGAGCCTTTATCATGTAGTTATATTCAAATTGACTCAGGTTGAAAACTTACTAAACAGAATAAAAACAATAAGTGAAAAGTGTTCATAAATGCATACTTCTGTAGCTTTCACTGTTATTCGCCCTATGGAGTGCTACTTTGGAGAAATTCTGTTGGAGTTAAAGATGTTTCCTAATGGCAAAAAAAGGGCAATCATATCAATAATCTTTCAGGATAGCAGTAAAAATGATCTTTACCTCACATTTTATATTACACTGTTTATTATATACAGGGTGGAACGAACTGCTTCAGCCATAATAACCTGGCTCATAGATGCACATTTAAGAAAATAAAATATCAAGTTTTGTTTTAGTAGGTTTGTTTTGTAAAAATGTTAAATGTTTTTGGCAATGTAAATGGCAACAGCTGATAGGATTAGTCCTTGTACATGCTAGTGGCCCTTGTTGTACAATCATTCATAAAAGAAACTGGGGTTACGCTCTGAAAGAAAGAGTTGCATATGCATTGTTTGACCATCCCTCGCCAGTGGAAGGAGTAAGGGTTGTGTGGGGTCAAGGGTCTTATCTACCAAAGCACCAGACGAGCAACCAGTTTTTGAATCTACGTTCTACATTGCTATTTTAACATCATTATTCTGTAGGATAGTAGCCTGTACTATTAGAAACCTGATTTAAGAAACAATGTTTCACTAACAATAAAACCTCCCAATATGACATTACATTGGCGTACATTAATTTAAAAGAAAAGCTATCAATAAATACTTGCTTGTGTATTATAATTTGAAGGAAGATCAAGGAAGAAAGAACTATGCACCTTTAACACAGGGCATTTTTGTAATTGAAATATGTCTGTCAGGTGATACGTTTGCTAATTTAATCAAGGATAATAATTGCTACTAAAATGCTTCTTTTTGCTAGCAATTGTTGCAAATAAATTGTGTTAAAATAGCTATAAAATTAAATTACATGATGGTCATATTGGCTTTTTGTTCTTGTTATGAACAAAACTTATACTGATGGCAGTAGTAATGGAAGCAGTTTAAGTTCACACTGTTTTGGAATTAAATAGCACCCTAACAATTTTAACTTTCTAAGCTTGCATCAATGAAAATAATATGAAGCATAGGACACGTAAAAGCAATGTTCTGCTTGCATTTAGTCATAATCAGCTATTCAATTGAAAATGAATATTAATTGTGTTATACCTGTAAAATGAAAGAGCTTCGGTTAACTAAACAATTCCCTTGGTATAGCTTTCGAATGTTGAAAAAATTGAAGATCTGGAAATCAAGCTTTTTTTATTTAGATAGCATCCAGAAAAAAAGGAAGGAAGAAAGAAAGAAAAAGAAAGACAGGGAGGGAGGAAGCAAACTAAGAAAGAAGGAAAGGAAAAAAAGGTAACAAACATTCGTCAGCATTTAAACCTTTGAACATCAGTTTTAGAAGTTGTCACTCTACCAAAGAGCTATTGTGGCGTCGAGCACTGACTTTTCACGTTAATACATATGACACTTGGGAAACCTGCCTTTAGGCTATCTCAGATGTTCGAAACTTATGTGCTAGAAACATCCAAGTGTCTCCTTTGCAGAACTAAATCCATCTGATAGGAATGCTGGGGAGCCATGAATAGAATATTTGGGATGCTCCCAAGTTTTCCCCCCTTATTTCTTGTGCAGTATAAGTTTAGAAGCAACATAATCAAATTACACTCTGCAGTACTTGCTCAGTCAAATTAAGGAAGCAACATGCTTTACTATTTCATTCAAATAAAAGCCTTTAATTCTTCCTTACTCTTCAGAGAATATGAAACAAGCAAACTTAAAGGTTATAAAAATTTCTCCTCCATCTAAGAAATGAAACCAGAACTCTAATTTTCAAACTCAACACTAACCATTACTACAAAGAAGTTACAATGCTAACTTGCACAAATGTCTTTTGGTTTATTTTAAACTGGCAGGGTAAAATCAGAGAACCTTGATATCATGTGCCATTTGTCATTGCTTTGTATTGGTCTACTGACTAGCAATCACCCATCGATGTAAGCTAGTATAGTTAAAAGGAATGTTGAACATTATAAATAGAAAGTATTTAATGTTTAATTCACAATTATGACGATGATGATAATGCTTGTCTACACACCAATAAGTTATTCCCACTTTTTCCGAGGAGGGACTGTCTACTGCGACAAAGACTAATAAACAAACTGTATTTAAGTCAAACACACAATGTAAACAAGAAAGTATTATCAATTGTGATAAAACAGTAACATGAAAATGAAAGAATTAGAACAAGATAATAAGGGTGAAAAATTGAAGTAAATTAAATACAAAATTACATCTATAATACTTATTATATAGATGCACACAGATAGTTGATGACAATTGAATCTCTGTGTTATGCTATAAATAGAATCAGTATTCTGCTTGAAACGTCTTCAGAATTTTTCAAGCAAGCAACATGCCTCTGACCCCACTGTCAGCCAAATAACTTCAATGGAAGTCAGGTAAGTTTTTCATATAAAAAGAGCATTTATTATTACAGTAGAATCCCGAATAACTCGACATTCTGTATAACTTGATGACATTTTCTATTTTTGTTTTTCCATGTCTTAACATTAAACTTGACTGTAATAATTTCTATAACTCACTATGCGGTATAAACAGTATAGAACATTTTTAATTAGTGTACGCATACAACCTACCGCACTTTCCCTCACAGTAACAGCCTGACCAATATTGACCTTCAATATCTAGTCAGAACATGCAGACGGCATTGTCACAAAATCAAAAGCTTGCCACTAATAATGTGGATACATAGCACAAACCTCGTTTAGAAGTTTTGAAGGTCTATTGCTCTACCGAGTACATGGTAAGCTAAACTTTGGGTTACACATTTCTGGTTATCACACAGTTTCTCAGATTTCAGACTTACTGTCAGTTTTGTGTTGAGTTCTGTTTGTACCAGTGAAAATGTTGAGCGAGAAGACAACTTAACATGACAATGGAAATTAAATTGGATGCATTAAACAGACCGAACAAAGGGGAACATCCTTAATAAGTAATACTTTTTAGAATATGTTATACTTTTCTGTTTCCTATATCGTGATAGAACAGGCCTGGGCAACTTGCAGGATACAGGTTGAGTCATTAGGATTCTACTGTGGTGGTGGCAGTGGTGGTGGTAGTATTATCATTATTATTTTTATTAAAACAAGTATTATCATCATTAATAGAAAATACATTAAACAAAATATCCATATGGTTTTCATATAATACAACAATATTACATCATCATCACTGGCATGATAGCCCTGTGTAGCACGACAGCCTTCTTTAGTAGCTTTCACCATTCTTTGCTCACCAAAGCTACATTACTCCAATTCCTTATTCCCAGAATACTAATGTATCTTGTTACACTGTCCTCCCATCTCAGCTTTCGTCTTCTCACCTTCCTTGTCCCCCCTGGGGCTTCAATGAAGACTCTCTTAATAATTATTATTTATTTATGCCAACAAACTTACTGTTGGTGTTTTTAAACACACAAGCCGTGTGTGGGCAAAGTTTGAGAGGTAGAACTGGAACTTAAAAATTCAATGCCACAACTGGGATTTGAACCACAGACCTTCCGCTTACTGGGCGGCTGCTCTAATGTGAGACTGCCTTTGTGGTTTACCAGGAGAAATACGAACTGGTTTGAGAATTTAATGCCATTCTGGCAGTTTGTCACAATACCTCAGTATGGTAGAGCAGAAGGTCTGTGGTTCAAATCCCAGTTGTGGCATTTAATTTTTAAGTTCCAGTTCTACCTCCCAAACTTTGCCCACACACGGCTTGTGTGTTTAAAAACACCAACAGTAAGTTTGTTGGCATAAATAAATAATAATTACCATCTGAAGGTTATTTAATCCTGGAATATAAAGTACTTACAATAGTAAGTCACCATTGGGGTAATTTGTCTCTGATGTGAGACTGCCTTTGTGGTTTACCAGGAGAAATACGAACTGGTTTGAGAATTTAATGCCATTCTGGCAGTTTGTCACAATAGCTCAGTGGTAGAGCAGCCGCCCGGTAAGCGGAAGATCTGTGGTTCTTCAAATCCCAGTTGTGGCATTGAATTTTTAAGTTCCAGTTCTACCTCTCAAACTCTCTTAATAGTTTGACCTGACGCATGGAGAACATGTCCGATCCATTGTAGTCTCTTGATTTTAATAGTTGTCACAATATCTAGCTCATCAGTCTATACAATTCAATATTGTATCTCCTTCTCTGTGTGTTCTGTTCATCTACTTGGCCAAATATGAGGTGCTTTATCTTCCTCCAAAATATGCTTAGGGCCCTTTCATCCATTTTAGTCACTGCCCACTTTTCTGATGCATACATCACAACTGATCTTAATAAAATGTTATACATTAAAAGTTTAGTATTTCGGGATATTAGTTTGACTTAAGATACCTTCTTATTCCACAAAGACTTTTACTTGTTATAAATATTCTTCTAATGTCAACACTTAAGTCATTCTTACCATTGATCTCCATGCCAAGATAAATAAAACCTTATAATGTCTCAAATTTATGTGATCCAATTTCTATAGTCGGATCTTCTTGTATTTTGTTTCATTGTGATGCATATATTTTGTTTTCTTTGCATTAATTTTTAAATTTACCATCCTTGCTGCCTCCTCAAGGTCTATGCAGGCCTCCTTCATCGTGCTTTGTGTTCCTTCTATAATTATTATGTTACCTGCATATGACATAATCTGTATTGACTTATGAAGAGTGATCCAAATGACTCCAAACCGGCTGCGCTGTGTTTTCTCTGAATGGGTCCTCGGTGGTTGTTGCCAACTCCACTGTCATAGAACAGCGTGGATGAAACCATACAACATTTTTAAAACTACTTTTAAAGGTTTTACTCACCAATGTTATTAAAGGAGATGCTGAAACTGGCCACCGTCGTTGTCGATACATTTTTGACACTTCTTTAGGAAATTATCCATCACTCGCCGTAGTTCACATTGAGAAATGCTGTCAATTTCCTGGCGAATATTTTGTTTTAATTCTTCCAGGATGTGTGGGATTGTCTTGCACACTTTATGCTTTAAGTTAGAAATCGCAGCGGGTTAGGTCGGGGGACCGAGTGGGCCACAAATCTCTACTAATCATTCTATCCTGAAACATACTTTCAAATGTTCTCATCGAAAGATTGGCTGTATGAGCTGTTGCAGTCTTGTTGAAAAAGGCAAAATCACGCTCCCCGTCGTTAACTCTCTAAAAAAAAGGGGGCAAAACTGTATTCATGTATATATGGGTGCCAACTGTAGATGCAAAACAATTGGGCCTATAACTTTCTCCACTAATGGTGCACCATACACCTATCTTTTTTGTCATGAAAGGGTACTTCATTAACAATATTAGGTTTCTCAGAGGTCCAATAATGATTATTTTGTGTACACACATATCCATGAAGGTGGAACCAAGACTCGTCTGTGAAAAATATTAAATGTAGGCCAATGTTGCCATTGTATACACTATTGAGAGTCCACTGACAAAATGTGCGCCTAATTACAGGACCGCCTGATTGAAGAGCATGTGCCACAGTTATTTTATATGGTTTTAACTTCAACAATTTAGTAACTCTTTGCAAAGAGCCATAAGAAATGCCTGCCTGTTATGAAAGACGCCTAATTGGGGAAATCTCCAAACGACTGATGTATAATATTCCTTCGGCAAGAACTGTACACCATCTTTTAGATTTCTGAGCCTGAACATTTCCTGTGGCCTGAAATTTGTTGTAAAGGTTATGAATTGTTGTATGGCCTGGAACTTTTACACCTGGAAATCTTTCTGCAAATTGCACTTTCACTTGGTGAGTTGACTGAGTTAACACACACGAATCATAAATACATCCACACTGTGCAGTAGAAAGCAAATGCTGAGCCATAATACACTTTGTGACTAAGTCCAGAACAAAATAATGAAGTGTGCTGGTAATACAACTACATGATATCACTGTCACCTCTATACTGCACTTCCAGAGCAGAGGAAAACAAATTATCTGTGTGACCTTGTGTACATTTGCTGCTGTTATATTTCTGTCTGAGCAGTGGAAAAACAATGCACAGCGATTCTTATGGTTTTGGGTCTCTCTGTAGAAAATGGTTCCCCTGAAATTAATTCCGGGCTCTCTCACTACTTTCTCTAACATAATGTTAAATAACAGACACACCAACGCATCTCCCTGTCTTACTCCATTCTCATATATTATTGGATAGGACAGCATATTTTGTATTTTTATTCTGCTGTGTTTTGACCATCGTGGCTTTTACTAAATTAATAAATTTTCTTGGAATCTGTAATTCTTCCATTGCTATATATAGCTGTTTTCTATTTATACTGTCATAAGCTGCTTGAAAGTCAATGAACAAGCAGTATATGTCAATTCCAAATTCTATACATTTTTCAAATATCTGGCACACCAGAAAGATCTGGCCAATCGTAGATCTTCCTTGTCTGAAGCCACATTGATAATCTCCTACAGCTTCAAAATATGGCCTCAATTTGGCATAAAGTATATTAGAGAATATAGAATACTGATAGCAAACTGATTCCTCTATAATTGGAGCATATCATTGTGTCGCCCTTTTTATGTATTGGGCACATCATACTCATCTCCCATTCTTCAGGCATTACTTCTGTCCTCCGTATATTAATCATCAGATGTAAGTTTATCTATTGCCATCGGTAGATCCACAGTATCTGGTTCCAAAACTTTCTCTTCTGACTCATCATTTTCCATAATGTCCATTCTAAGCAATCCAATTTCATCTGTATTTGTGTTTCGTCCTAATTCAGAAGTTCATTAAGTATTGTGTCCATCTTGCAAGTACTTCAAGACCATTACCTATGATAATGCCTTCCTCATTCCTACATAATGTAATCCTCGGCTGGAAATTGCTTCTTCTTTGGTTCAATTTTCTGTAAAAAGGCTTGGTTTCATTCATGCTCCTTAAGTTCATTCCTACCAAATTTTCTTCTCTTCTTATTGTGTAATCTTTTCTCAATTCATCTTCCCTCCTAATATGCTTCCACTGATCCTCTAGTATAATTTCTCTGATGCATCCTATGATACACTATATTCCTCATATGTCACCTGCTTGCACTCATCATCAAACCAGTCTTATCCTTCAGTTTATCCATTCTTCCCAAAGTTTCTTCAGCAGCATTTATCACAACTTTACTAAGATCCTCCCACACATTGCTGACACGCTCACTGTCACCCAGGCATGCAAGTCCCTCATTAATTGTGCTAATATATCTGGTAGCGGTTTCCTGGTCCTTCAGTTTTCCACAGTTGAATTTCTTACTCTACAACCCAATTGTTTTCCTTATATTGGAGATTTTGCTTCTAATCTTTGCTACCATCACTATAGTGATCTGGATCTATATTTTCTCCTTTATACCTCCTAAAATCCATTAGGTTGGAATAGTGCCTTGTATCTATCAGCAGGTGATCAATTTGACTGAATGTATTTCCATCTAGTGCCCAACATGTTATTTTGTGTAGAAACATTTTACTTCCAATTAACATATCTCTCGCAGTCACATAGTTCATTAATCATACCCCATTATCATTTGATTCTGCATGTAAACTATGTTTCTCAATCACCAGTATATACACACATACATATACACACACATCTTTGCTTATCTTGGAATTCATATCTCCCAATATTATTTTACGATAATTACTTGAACATTGCTGTAAATTTCATCCTGCTCATTATAGAGTGCATCTTTTTCTTCATCGCCCTTCTCTTCCATTGGGGTGTATGCACATATAAGGCTATAGTTTATAAAATTTTCCTTTTAGTCTCAGCCTAGATAATCTGTGTTTTTTTTTTTTAAATTAACGTCCTCCAACATTGTGTCATATCGGACGAATGAATGAAATGAAATGGGTGAAATGATGCTCAAATGAGCCCGAGGTCCATGGAGCTTTAAGTTATCCGACATTCGTCTTCTCAGGGTAGGGAAAACCTCGGAAAAAAACCTTACCCGGATAACTTACCCTAAGCGAGATTCGAACTCGCGACCTCTTGAACGTGAGGCAGACACGCTAACCATCACGCTACCGAGGCAGGCAGATAATCTGTGTGATATAGGTTGGAAGTACATAATAAGATGCTTATTTTATTTACTATAAAGCCTGTTCCAAATATATGTTCATATAACACATAGATATGTCAAATTATTTCTAGTAAAACAAGAAAATTTATACTTCAAAACGGTACAGAGGTAGCTTATTGAAAAGAAATGACAAACTTCATCCTTAGTTTCAAACATCCGACCTTTGCAATACTAACCCTTCATGCTCCCCGTTACACCAGAATGAATTATTGAGGTGCTGTGCTTTTTTTTTTTTTTTTTTTTTTTTTTTTTTGGATTTGGTTTCTCTGACACTCCCTCTTCCCTCTCTCACACTTCTGCCGAAAGGGTGAACAAGGTTCATTGAATAGCTGTGCATGTTGCAGACCCCAGATCAATTTGAGAGAGAGTGTACCATAGTGGTGTGTGCTCTGAGGCAAGCATTGCCCTCAGATATAAACAAACCACTCACCCAGTGGTTTACCATACTACTGAAACAACCACTATCTCAGGCAAATCCACAGGAATTGAAATGTTATGCCTGACAGGTGTGTATGTTACTGAAATTATGTATTTATTCAAGAAATAGTAATGATTTAGTTTTCCATAGTTCAGGAAGCAGAAAACCATCAAAACCACATATTTTAGCATTAAAACAATGCTGATATAAAGGGATACAGATTTTCCCAATAATGCACATTATTATCATCTCTTACAAGCTAAAACAATAGCAATTGCTTTTAATACACAAATAAATAAAAGTTTTTCTCTTCCTTTTCTTAAAACAATTGTGTTCTTCTGTAGATTGCCAGGTTGAAATAAAGCTAATGGTCTCCATGTCAAATATGACAGCTGGAGCTGTCAATCCACCCACAAATGGTTATATCTGGTGCATGAATCTGTCTCCAGCCCTGCCCTTCCATCCTCACTTCTGGTAATGCCATGGGATACCTCTCCTCCATCAGAATATGTTGGCCATGCAACCAAGGTGAGAACACATGTGACATTGCCACATTTCCCTTAGAAATTAAACTTTGTATGATATTTTAACATTAAATTAGGGCTAACTTAATTCAAATTACAGTAAAAAGGTATTACAGCATTGTTTACACAATGTTTGTGTGGCAGTGAGTGAAATAAAAAACCATCTATATACATTTGTCAATAAGCTATATGACTCCAAATATCATGCAGAATTCCTGATTAACATATGGTTGAACCAGTACCTACCACCTGATATTAACAAAAAATCTTTCCACTTTTAGCTACCAGACAAATTTTCATAGCCATGATATTAGGCAAAAATAACACATAGATATTCCACTTTTTAGGATTAGTAAAACTCAGCTCATTAAAGGCATATGGGCATTAAATTATTTAATAAATTACATAATTTTGTACATCTGATTCTACTTCATTTTAAAACTATTTTGATAAATGGCTTGAATTAAATCTATATAGTATTATATTAAAGAGCTTTTTGACAGTAAAATAAATTCACTAAAATTTAAAATATTAAAGTTAATGAATGTATATAATACATATGAGTCTAAGCTACTCGTTTAAAGTAAAATTTATAACTCATTTCAAGGCAGTGGCATGGCTTGGTGATTCATAAGTGCTCCCAGTTGCTGCAAACTTAATTTGGGGAGTGTCAGTCCTGAATTCTGAGGGTTTCCAAGTTCATATTATATAGATTATATGTAATTATATAAAACAAAACAAACAGAAACAATATATAAATAAAAATTATAGTGTAAGATTTAAAGCTTTCACGGCGCACGTTATTTATTAAGGTTTCACGGGCGATCAGCCGTGTGAGGTTTGAAAATATTGAGCTTTCGGCCATTCTAAACTCCATGGCCTTCGTCAGAATGAAATGACCGTTATTTTTCCCGCTCCCCCTATATATACAATGTTAGATGAGAGGGGGTTGCGTTGCCCTGGCCAATGAGCGGGTGACGATTTGTGATTGGGCCTGCTGTTTCGGGCTATGTTTGTCACCGGCCACAGTGTTTTCTTGAGGGTCAGTACTTGGACCAGAATCACTATAGTTGCTGTTGTGAATGTGTTTCATGGCTATTGTCCAGGCAGGGCTTAGCTGAAGACTGCGGTCCCTGTTGTAATTGTTTGGATGTAGTTTGATTTGAATGGCTTCCTTAATGACTCTGTCCCAGTATTTATCCGTATGCTCCAGAACTTTGAAGTCTTCAAAGTTTATTTTGTGGACATACTCTATACAATGCTCAGCCACTGCTGACTTATCTGGTTGTAGGAGCCTGATATTGCGTTGATGTTCTTTACACCTTTCTTCTATTGTGCGTCCTGTTTGGCCTACATACACTTTACCACATTCGCAAGGAATCCTGTAAACTCCTGGGACCTTGAGTCGAAGTGGTTCTTTTACCGGTCTAAGGTATTCTTGGATCTTCTTTGGAGGTGTGAAGAAGGTCTTGATGTTATACCTAGCGAGTATGCGGGAGATCTTGTTTGAGACGGAACCGTAGAATGGTATGTAGGCTTTGCTCGGCCAGCTATCCATTCTTTCAGTGAGGCGTTGGGGGTTGTTTCGATTGTTTTCAACCTTCTTGCGTGCCTTTTTGATGTCGTTATCACTGTATCCGTTTTTCAGCAATGTGTCTCGTAGGTATTTAAGTTCCTGCTTAATGTGGTCTTCATCCGCAATATCGAAAGCTCGGTGAAACAAGGTGGAGATAACTGTCTTCTTTTGAGTAGGATGGTGGTGACTGGAGGCGTCCAAGTAGCGGTTGGTGTGTGTTGGTTTCCTGTATACCGTGTGACCTAGGCTGCCGTCCGGCTTCTTGTAGACCAGAACATCTAGGAAGGGGAGTGAGCCATCGATCTCAACTTCCATGGTAAACTTGATGTTCGCATGTAGGTTGTTGAGATGGTCTAAGAAGGTGGAAAGTTTTCCTTTTCCATGTGGCCAGATAACAAAGGTATCATCCACGTATCTGAAGAAAGCCTTTGGTTTGTCTGAGGTGGTATCCAGGGCAGTATGTTCAAAGCTCTCCATGAAAAAGTTGGCAATAGCAGGTGACAACGGTGAACCCATGGCTACCCCATCCGTCTGTTCGAAGAACTGGCCATTGTAATTGAAGTATGTGGAAGTGAGCGTGTGTCTGAAAAGCTGGGTGATGTCTTCCGGAAACCGTTCAGATAGGAGCTGTAGTGAGTCCTCTAGCGGCACTCTGGTGAACAAGGATTCCACATCAAAGCTCACCAAAATATCATCCGGGTCCACTTTCAGTGCTGAAATTTTCTGTATAAAGTGACTGGAATTTGCAATATGGTGTTGACAGTCACCCACCAGCGGATTCAGTAGTGTAGTAAGATGTTTGGCAAGCAGGTAAGTAGGTGAGCCTATGGCATTCACAATGGGTCGAAGGGGTACTTCAGGCTTGTGAATCTTTGGCAGTCCGTAGAGTCTAGGTGGAGCTGCTGCGTGTGGAATGATGTTTTTCTGTACTGCAGTGGTTAGGCTGGAGTTTTTTATGAGACTTGTAGTTGTTCTGGTGATCTTGGTCGTCGGATCCTTATCCAGTTCCTTGAAAGAGGGATCTTCAAGTAGTTTCGTAATTTTCTGGTGATAATCCATGGTGTCCATGATGACCGTGGCATTGCCCTTATCAGCAGGAAGCACAGTTAGAGTCGCGTCTTGTCGCAGTGCTTTCAGCACTCTAAATTCAGCAGATGAGATATTGGCCATGGGTTTCTTGGCTCTTGCTAATGTAAGGCTGACTTCGGTGCGTATTTCTTCAGCTACGTCTGCCGGAAGACTAATTAGTGCCTGCTCAGTGCCACTGATGAAATCCTTGGTTGGTATGGATCTGGGTGCCGGGGCGAAATTGAGTCCTCTCGCCAAAACTGAAGTAGTTGTGTGGTCTAATGGTCGTTCCGTTAGATTAATCACCAGCCTAGACGGGTCTAACTGAGCGTGATGTTGTTGCGTGCAGTGAAATTTATTGAACTTCTTAACATGGCGGTCAGTGGTTTTCTTCTGGTGTCGCCAGTACTGCGCGGATAAAGATAAGTCGATCCATTCACAGTCCAAACTCCGAAGCGAGGAAAACAGTTGGAGATGCAGTGTTAGAAGTTCTCTAGAGATGCGGTCCAGAAGGCAGTAGGTGTTGTGTATTCTTTCCCTCACCAGCGTGAGACTGGCGCGACGGAGGATGTGTTGCGCTCGGTTCGTATTAATATGGTGATGTACCTCAGCGAAGCGTGGAACAACTGAGTAGTCACCAGTCTCGCGCCTCACTCAAAGAATGGATAGCTGGCCGAGCAAAGCCTACATACCATTCTACGGTTCCGTCTCAAACAAGATCTCCCGCATACTCGCTAGGTATAACATCAAGACCTTCTTCACACCTCCAAAGAAGATCCAAGAATACCTTAGACCGGTAAAAGAACCACTTCGACTCAAGGTCCCAGGAGTTTACAGGATTCCTTGCGAATGTGGTAAAGTGTATGTAGGCCAAACAGGACGCACAATAGAAGAAAGGTGTAAAGAACATCAACGCAATATCAGGCTCCTACAACCAGATAAGTCAGCAGTGGCTGAGCATTGTATAGAGTATGTCCACAAAATAAACTTTGAAGACATCAAAGTTCTGGAGCATACGGATAAATACTGGGACAGAGTCATTAAGGAAGCCATTCAAATCAAACTACATCCAAACAATTACAACAGGGACCGCGGTCTTCAGCTAAGCCCTGCCTGGACAATAGCCATGAAACACATTCACAACAGCAACTATAGTGATTCTGGTCCAAGTACTGACCCTCAAGAAAACACTGTGGCCGGTGACAAACATAGCCCGAAACAGCAGGCCCAATCACAAATCGTCACCCGCTCATTGGCCAGGGCAACGCAACCCCCTCTCATCTAACATTGTATATATAGGGGGAGCGGGAAAAATAACGGTCATTTCATTCTGATGAAGGCCATGGAGTTTAGAATGGCCAAAAGCTCAATATTTTCAAACCTCACACGGCTGATCGCCCGTGAAACCTTAATAAAAATTATAGTCACATTATTTAAAATGTATTTAGAATCTGTTCAATTTACAGTGTCTATTTTTACTTCAGCTTAGTCTGCCAATTCTTCTCCAAAAAAGCATAAATGACAGAATTTTGAAATGTTGCTTGCTGCTGCTTTTTGAGTTTATTAAACAACCCATTTTCCACTAATACTAGACAAAGATGAAAGTCTATTTTGAGTTTGGGTGTTTCTTAGATAAGTGCATAGTCGGCAGAGCACTGAAAAAGATCATTCCACTGAAACACTCGTGACAGGAATAGACATTAGTTCATGAAGTTTATACTCCTGTAGCCAAGCTTCTTTATGTCCCACAGCATACAACTCTTCTTGAACTTAATAGACTACTTTTGTTTCGAAATTCAGGGGAAGTGTACAAATAACAGTTTGTTCCTTAATCACACTGTGCTGAAGTACTGTCCATAATAAGCAAGGAAAGTGTTGAAAATGCACTCTTTAGGAAAGTCTTGTCATATTCAGTGTATGAAGCACTGCCCAACTATGATAGGAACTGTAGTTGATCAATATCCAGGGATCTGTTGGTTATTTGGCCAAGTATTGTATCTATGATTTCATAGAACATTCATTGACACAATGATTTTGTCATTTTCTCCATTATCCAGTCTCAATCTCCTTGAAAGTATTGGTGTTTCGTGGCAATCTTCATCAGATTCTATCCTTGACCAAATTAATTTGTCAAAACTTTTACGCAAGTCGTTCATAATGTTTTTGAAGCCACTGATATGTTTTTGCAAAAAGCAATATAAAAAATCTTTTTCTGAAGGATGTTAAACAAAGAATCAGACTTAGGAAATACAAGCGAAAACACCAAAAGTAAGAATCTGAAATCAAAGTTTAGGAAGTTCTTGTAGTAGCCCAATTCACAAGCTTGTTTCATCCCGTTCATCCTCATCTCCTGCCATTAATTTAAATAAGGCAGCAAGTTCAGTCTTCAAGCTGAAAACGACATCAATCATTCTGCTTTTGTTGTTCCATCTCATGGCACACACCAATGGAATGCATTTTTTTACTTCAGTCCTAAAGCTTCTCTTCTTTTGAAACAATGTAGACATTGATATTGTTTGAAAAAATACTCTACACTTCTTTATCTGACTGGTTGATTGCTACAAAACTAAATTAAGACTGTGGGCATAGCAATGTACAAATAAAGCTTGTTGATACTTCCTTCCAACAATTGATTGTAAACCATTAAGCTCTGCAGCCATCACAGCCACACCATTGTGTTTGTGCTATAAGTTTCATGCAATGAATTCCCCCACGAGTTCCATCAAATGCTTGGAGAAACTAACTGCTGTATGGTCACTACTGATGTCACAAAACCCTACAAATCTTTCTTCAACCCGTCCCTCTGGTGTGACATAATGAAGACCCGTTGACAATTGAGATTTATTTGATACATCAGTGATTTTGTCCATGATTAGTTATATAAAACTTGTTTCATCCACCTTGTTCTTTATTTCATTAATCAACACATGAGAAATACATTCAATAATGTCAGTCCGAATGTCATTTGATGTTCCTGAAAATACAGTCACAGTTCGAAGATGTTCTTCCAACTTATCATCTATTTGAGCAATTAAATGTAAGACTTGTCACTGCCCCAAAGTGGGAGTTCTTGCCGGGCTAAATAGCAAACAGCATTCATCAACCAACCCATTATATACTATTTCTTTTCACAACTTCATTATACTTTTCAACTGAATTTTTAAATGCGTCACTCAAGGAAGTGTCAATTCCTGCTTTTCCAAACTTAACTAATATTAGAATGGATGAAACATAAGTTTTAAAATTTTCATGACGAACCCTCGAGATGTGAAAACTATCCGTGTTACTGATGCCATCTGTTGTCCACACTCTCTCTTCATTACAAAAAAAGCAGGCATGGCCAACAAAATCGTTTCAATAATTTGTCACAACTACACAAAACTCATTATACCAAGAGGTACAAAAATGTCTTTCAAAACCCCTGTATGACTTAGTTTTGAAAGGTTTAAGATCCAGAGTTGGCCTTCCTATTGAAATTATATGACATTTTTCACCAAAAGAACGTGAACTTAAGGACCGTTTTAAAAGGTTTACAATCACACAGCCACAGCCACTCTTACCTAAAAATTGTGATGCCATTCTTCTTTTTGTACTTTTAACATTAAATCATTCATCATACCATTGTTATACATGAAGAATTAGCACTAAAACTCAAGGTTTGCCTTTTCACTGCACTGGCAACAACAAACTGAAGCCTCATGGGTCACTGATGTCCCACACAGGTCTATAAGCTCTGAGTTTACCGAAGAGTGCCATTGGCAAAGAAACAGGCTAATTACAACTGCAGAATGCTAAACAACAGGTCCCAGGGTATCTGTCATCAACCAGAAAACACAGGATCCCTTGGTTTCACTGTGGTTTACTATGACCTGAATGCCTATGCTTGCCTCCTCATTAATAAGGCTATAGCTATGGCACATAACGAATTATTAGTGTCTTACTCCATAGCACTGGCCCAAGCATTTCTGACAGACAAAATATAAAAAAAATATATATAATCGGTATGAAACAATCCACACTGCATTTTACTTATTACTTTGAATGGCCCAACTTGTACATAATTACCTTCTTTGAGTACTAGTCAAGAGCACTGATACCATTCCATCTGGATAGACCATGTTGGTAACAAACTATAAAGGAATGCATTATAGGCCATTCTAAAATATAATAAATGCTAAAATACATCAGGCTTATTTCATTAGTCAGCTTGTGCTAAAATGTTGCTTTGTTCTGCTAAGATAGGTGTGAAAAACACTCAAAACCCAGCAAATCTGTACACCATTAGTATGTTTCATACTAATGATCACTTCACAGGATTGCAGCCAAGAAGTCATCATGAAACAGCATTTATACAACTTTAAATCTCATGTTTTATACTGCTTTACTGTACTAATACTATGATAATATAGTGTATTATCTCTGAATATAGATAAAACTAATGTCATAAAAGTTGTAACACATAATTTCCACATTTCATATTGCAGACGGGCATTGACAGAACTTTGCTAGACGAATCCTCTGATTGCAAATTTTCCAAAATCCATGTTGATATGCATCTAAATTTGAGAGTTCATGTAGAGTATGTTATTGCAAAACTAAGACTGAATACTTACATTTAGATCCTTATTATTATTATTATTATTCTTTTTTTTTTGTGTGCACATATTATACTTAAAGGCAGTACACTATGCTTACTTTTGTTAAGCAATGAAACATGATCTGATAATCTGGTGCAATTCTGTTAAAAGTAAACAAGTGTTTGTACACAAAAGAAACCCATCAGAATAATGGGCAGCCCGAATAATACAGGTTATTTCAAAAGTTGAAAATCTGCACTTTATTGTGAATGTATTCTCTTGCTTATGTGTTTCTATGTTAAAAATAAAGAATACTTGGTAAAAAAGTGTGAGTATATACAAAATACATCAGAAAAAAGGAACAACTTACACAGATCTGGTGCTAACTTAAATTTCTATCAAAAAGAAGTTTACCATGAAGGTATTTTATTGCAATCCCAAACAACTTAAAATTACTATCATCTGGGACTATAGAAACACATGTCTAGTCCTACAAAATAGCTATGGAGTATGGCCTACTACTATGTACAAGATTTATGGAAGAACAATGAATATCTATTTGCAAATAGGTGACATATGCTTCAGTGACTCTGTGTTTTTATTATTTCTTATAATCATTATTCATAACAGGAAACATTTACACTTATCTAGATGATTTACTAGAATTGTGTAGTGGTGGTGGTGGTATATGAATAATTTTTATGGCCACAGGCGCTGCTTTTTGATAATACAGTTATGGATCAATAACGGCCAAGTTTTTAATGGCTTGTGCAATAACTCACTGGTCAACGAGTTGACTCTTTACCCTCGCATTACCAAAACAGGGGGGAGGGGGGTGTACTTTATGGCCATCTTCTGTAATTTTTTATATTTTCTCTTTTAATTTTTTTATTAAAGGCAAGCAGTTAATAGTTATTATCATTCACTGTTTCTACTGCTGAATTGCGTACTTGTTTCAAATTTTTCATTGTTGGGTCTTTTTGAGAAACAATAGACTGTCAAGGTGGTCATAAAGTACTGCCTCATCCGTATAATGTGATTAATATAAAAAGTAAAAAAGGTATAGTTAAACAATGTTAAATATTACCTTTACAAACATGACAAGATATAATACGCAATTTTGAAGTATATTAGTTTCAAGAATTGCCGAGATATCTTGTTACGTGATGGTCACCTCCGTTGGTAGTATATGCTCTGTAATAAGGAGTGGCATAATATCTAATATGATTCATGTAAAAAAGTAATGGTTAAACACTGTTGAATATTACCTTTATAAACAATGACAAAATATAATACCCAATTTTAGTATAAATTTGTTTTAAAAATTGCTCAAACATTTTGTTACTAGTGGTGGTCACAAAGTACGGCGGGGGGGGGGGGGGGGGGAAGCACCTTCGTAATCGAGGTTATGAAATAAGGCTTGGTAATGCTAGAGTTAAATATGTCATGTGTGAATAAATGACTAGTGATGGTATAATGTATAGAATGGGGTGCTCCAAATCCATGAGCTTTGCTTTCAGTGGAATCTACAGAACAAACTGTGTACTTCAATACTTGTTAATTACATGTTACCTTTAACCTAGGCTAATGCAGAGATTGTGCATTTGCTAAAACACTGCACAACAATTTTTGCATACATATAACATTATATTGCACAATTTCTAGCAATACACATAATTGACAATGATTCACTCAGGATATGGTCAATATACTTATATATGTAGTTACAGATGCATATCCTTTGTATAATTTTGTTTCAGGATCAACACTCAACAACGCTTATTGTGCACTTGTAGCATTATATTGGTTCACTCATGTACTGCACAACTGGCAGTAATACACATAATTGCCAATAATTCACGCTCATTATACAGTAGTTCGTTATATAGAAATAACGCGAGTACATTAATATTGTTTTAAGATCATGACCTTGCCCCGTTAAACTCTTAAAAACACCCAAATAACCTTTTTTTAGCAGGTTCGAAAAAATGCTAGTTGCGTGTTTCTAAGAGCTTAACGAGGCAATACTCTCCTTGTCCCTCACCTTTCTCGATTTGATCCCCGAACCTAAAAAACTAAGCTACATCTAACCTAACCAAAGCTAAGCTAAACATGGCTCTCCCAAACATTACCAGCCGTAATATCTTTCTCTGATGCAATATTGGGGAGCTTTTCGACTATGGTGAACACCCTAGAGTAACTTTTATACCGTTTCAATGCCATTTAATTAATTTTTGACGAGGTTGGTCTGCGGAAGTTTGGTCTAGGGGCAAACTTCCGCAGACCAACCCCACAGGAAAAAATAAATTTGTATCCCAAAATATTCGTCAGGCACATATGAACAGGTACCCCAAACCCTAACTTCCAAAAATGCCTCAAACCGCCCAAAAAAATTCCCAAAGTTCCGCAAAAAACCGAAAATTTCAGAGATAACGCTCACGAAAAAAGACATTGAACCGCAGTTACTATACACTGCCTACTATGACTATTCCCCACGAAGACCAATGTTTCTCATTACCACTAGCCACAACCTTCACTTAACCTGTTGTCTATTAATGCAATTTCAAGGGATTTAACCTACATTTTTAAGCTCGAATGGAACTGCCTTAAACTTGGGGTTGTAAAAATAACCCTTCTTCCTAGCATCACAGATAAAACTTTCATAATTAATTTGTTTCCTTACACCACAAACACATCTCAAATTTGGCACAATTGAAGTGCTGCCAACAATACTCACTCTGGTTCACAGAACATCAAACTACCGGCCCTGGTTGGACCACAGAATACCAAACTAAATTTGGTCCACAACTCAATGTTGCCAAAAAGTGAACAGTATTTGTCCCTATATTTATGATAAGGTTATGGAAAGTCACTAAGGATACTAAAAAGTATCCAAAAAGTCTCCAGAAGGGGGGGGATAGGGTAAAAGAATCAGATTTACAAAATTATTTCTTGTGCATGTCTATTGCCAGTCACAGAGGATTACTCAAATTGAGTTTTTATTTATGGACACTCTAATTGCTGTGGCTCTCAATGTCCCATTCTATATTGAGGGTGACGGACCGCTTAATTTTCCTCAGAGATCTCTTCATCAGGCTTCAGGTTCTTTTACGTCCCGTAAATCTAATCCACGACACGGGACCAATGGCTTTACTTTCCTTCCTAAGAAAGCCATGCTAAGGATTTTTAGGCCCGAAAAAATCCGTTGTCCTCTGTCGCGTTTGAACCCGCAACGCTGGGAACTAGAGGATAGTATGTTACACCTAGACCATGGAGGACGACACAGAGGATAATTTTATACTACCACAATCACCTCAGCCATCACTACTACCGGTACCACCGCCATCATCACCATCACCATCGTCATCAATATCATCACCATCACCACCATCATCATCGTCGTCGTCGCCGTCGAAGTCATCATTATCTTCCTGTTCTGCTGCTGATTTTCCCTCTTAGCTTTTCTTTTGCGTTCATTCCTGAAGTTGATAGCGACGCATGATAGGATCTATCAGTTGATTTAAAGGAATGTGTTTGTGACAGCCGAAGGATATAACGTCTCTAGCTGCGTTTGAACTGATTTGTGAGCTACGTATGTACCATACTGTCCTGGCTAAAACTGAAATATAAAAATTCCCAACGGTTGGGTTATAATTATATCAATGGACTCCTCTAACATAATAATGTATTTGTAATCATCCCAGTCACTGACAACTTTACACCTATATGAAATGTGCGTTAGGCTTCAGTGTATTACCGTGTGTTTTTTATCACTTATTTCACAGTTCGACAATAGCCACTGTATGATTTTAATTTGTCAGAACTTTAGGTTCTGGCTAGGGTCCATTTTCCAGTCACTCTTGTTACACTGTCCATTGTTTTACTTCCATCGTCTATGATTAGAATGTTTAGCAACAATAATACTATACTGCATTGTCCCACTATCACTCACTTTTTAGTTATAGTACTGTATGAAACAACTATTATATTATGTAAAGGCACACACTGGTGTATATCACACCACTAAACTCGCGCACAGATGAAATAAAGCTTCAGTATAAAATCGAAACTCTCGTGGCAAAAATCGCATTTTTTTGCAATAGGCCATAGGTGCCAGAAACAGGCACGACATCATGAGAAGATAAGAGTGCCTTAGTTGATTTCTACTTCTAGGTTATCCTGCGTTTACTTGGATTCCGTCCCATATCAGGTACCCGCAGGAATGTCACCAGGAAAAACGCAAGGGCGTAATTAACGTCTTTGTGCAATTCCTATTTACTTTTGACTTCGTGGACTAGTTCCCAATAAGGTACAGCAGTGACTTCACGAATGCAAAACGCCTAACCATACCATTAAAGTTTTAAGCAAAGCTTATAGGATTTTGAAACCTATATATTTTGTAGTATGTATTTGGTAATACGACGCAATCAATAATGATTATCTAGAACCCTTTGAGATCATAGAAGGATATGACATCGAGCAGAGGTAAAATGCGCAAGATGGCTGCCATGCGTAACCAAGGAATACTAGGATACGGGACAGAGAGGGTAGGACAGACAGGGTAGGTTTCGAGGGAGAATATGGGTACAATTTAGTGCTCATTTGAGGTGGATGGTCAGGTGCTTGCGCAGCGGGAGGCCAGGGGGACCTTAGTCCCATTATGGTTAGGGACTGGAACGAATTAACCAAAATAGAAATAATGCTGAAGAATGAATAAAATTAAAACATATGAAAGTAAAAACGTTTAAATTATACGTGCACACGGTCATCCAAGTATCTATAACTAGGTGACAACAACAGTAACTCTAAGCGACAATTGGATGCTGTAATTTTGCGCCATTTGGAATGTTTAGAATGGAATAATTAGAAAGTTGACGACGTCATCGTGACTTACCGGTGATTTGACGAGATACTGTGGACGGACTACCTTTGTTCCGAGTACTCCCTCCTACCAGTAGTCACACATACCCACATATGTGTATATGTCACTAGTGTTTATATTTACGTGTACAGTATTTAACCAGATAATTAAAACACCAAGTATTTATGAAAACTATATATATGCATGCATGCCTAAAAGTGTGCTCATGGCTCAACTTGGTATTTACTTCACCAACCTTTTGCCAATGAGCGCTGTTTTACGATAAACGATATTTCTACTACCGTTTCACACCAATACACCTTCCTCCTCCTCCTCCTCCTCCTCCTCCTCCTCTTCTTCTTCTTCTTCTTCTTCTTCTTCTTCTTCTTCTTCTTCTTCTTCTTCTTCTTCTTCTTCTTCTTCTTCTTCTTCCTCTTCCTCTTCCTCTTCCTCTTCCTCTTCCTCCTCTTCTTCCTCCTCTTCTTCCTCTTCTTCTTCCTCTTCTTCTTCCTCTTCTTCTTCCTCTTCTTCTTCCTCTTCTTCTTCCTCTTCTTCTTCCTCTTCTTCTCCCTCTTCTTCTTCCTCTTCTTCTTCCTCTTCCTCTTCTTCTTCTTCTTCTTCTTCTTCCTCTTCTTCTTCTTCTTCTTCTTCTTCTTTTTCTTCTTCTTCTTCTTCTTCTTCTTCTTCTTCTTCTACATTCCAGGGATTAGGCTAATACCATGTTCCCACCTCATTCATTCCCACCTCTTCCTTGAGCGTCCAATATGTTTTGCCTAGAGATTTAAAACTGCATACGGTCCTACGCATTCTGTTTATTCTTGTCATGTGCTCCTTCCAAGTATCTTGTTAATCCTTTGGCTGCCAAGATCCGATGAAACCCGATGCCAATTACCTTTGAATAATGCCATGATTCGATCCAATCCGATTCACCGAGGTTACTTTCTCGCGTTCAAATAATTTACAAATTATGCAACAGATGGCGCATGTGTCCATCTCTATCTAATCTACGATATGTAAACTGTGTATTAGTAGCACTGTTTGTTATTCTCTGCATTGCCTGTACAATTAATTTTTCTTTCTGAGGTTGTCACACGTCGGGCATTTTAGCGCGCTAAAAGAAGAGAGCGGTAAACACGTGTTGTAGGTTGTTGCGTGCAGAGCTTAATTATTTATTCTATATACAGTTATTTCTCGTAGCGTTTGCTTAGTGACTACCTACTAAAGAATGGCTTACTCGAATAAAAAATATTTGACGGAAGAAGAAATTGCGACAACTGCTGGAAAGTGACAGCTGTAGTGGTATTTCTCTTAGTGATGATGACAGTGACATAAACGAAATAAACAATAATGTGTGTTCTACGCAGAACAGATCAGAATCAAGACGAACTGGATATCAACTGGCAAGATGTAATTATCCATGAACATGAAGCTTTTTGGAACATAAGTGTTCAATGGCCACACCAAGAAAAAAACTCTAAATTGCAGTTCATATAATTAACCGTGCTCATTTCAACAATTTAAACATAGAAGTTTCAAAATTTGTAATTTTATAAATAATATAATAATTAATTTATAGGCGAAAGCAAAATTGTTATGTGATAATAATATAGTGTCAAAAATAAACTGAAAGTGGCAAATTAAAATTTAAAAATAAAAATTTAACAATTCAATTTTTTTAAAAAAAAATATGTGTACTGGAGTAATGTTCTCAAAAGTGTGTATAAATGTAAAACAACATTTCAAAAGTGACCGAAAAAATTCTCAACTTAAGAAATTCAAAATTGAGGCGAGGGGAAATTTTTGTGTAAAACCTTACATTTCTAGATATTTAGGTTTGGTAGTTTAAGCAGTAGTATAGCAGTTAGCTTGGCAGCGATTTCATCAAATTTGGATTTTCTAGCAGCTGTAACACTGTAGAAAAGTTAAAAAAATGCTCTATACAAACAAATTCTATACCGTAAATAAGGGTTACTTGGGCCTTACGGTTTACTTGAGCCCAAAATGAAAAAAGTGTTTTAGCGCATTCGCTATAGCAATGGGACAACGTGTAGCACTTTGTTGGAATATTTTCCGACATGGATATAAGGTAGTAAAAATTACATTTCAAAAATATTTTTTGAAAGCACTTTCTGAAGACAAAGAAAATAAAACTGATATCTGGGCTCAAAAAAAAAAAAACCTTATAAACAAGGGTGTTCTTGAGTCCAAAATAAAAATGTTTTACCACACTCTCTATAGCGCTGGGACAACACGTAGCACTTTGTTGGAATATTTCCCGATAGGTGGCAGCATTACCTAGAGCTTGAGTAGGATTTTAGCTTTCTCAACTTGCCACTACAGTACAGTCACAGAACATCCTAGTAGGAGTACAGAGCTGCATTTGTTGCACAGAACACCTAGTAGTATTTGTTGTTTGTTTAGTGACCTGACTGATATCCATCCTCTGCAAACTTTTACCTGTGTACCACTGTTTATAGCCTTCAGAGTTCAGGTAAGTTTCCCCCCCCCCCCCCCCCCCCCATTCTCTAATCCTCCTCAAATCATTCCACACACAATACTTTTTTGATGTGGTGCATGGCCTTAAAGTTATTGGTTTTTAAACCTTATCATCACAACCTGAGCATAATTTTGGGCTCAAGTAAACCTTCACCACAGTTTTGTTCTTATATTCAGTATTAACAAGGGCTCAAGTAAACCGCATGTAATTGTTACATTCAATTTATTGCTTTTAGGCCAATATAGGAGAATGCCTTCCAAATATTAAGACTTCCTGGCAGTTGCAAGTATGCAGTAAATATCAACATCCAAATAGTCCAGGCCATCCAATTATGTTTACGCGGGAAGAAGAATTGGCATTTAGAAGCCATCTTGACAAAATATGTGAGTATGGTTTCCCATGTAATGAACTCGACTTCCGGTTCATTAAAAAACTTATTTAGCTATGCAAGTAAGAACTACGCAAGGAAGAACTGTAACATTATTTAAAAACAATCTCCCTGGTAGAGACTGGATGAAGTCCTTTTTAAGCAGGCACCCTCAACTCTCTGTGAGGTTTGCTGCCAACATAGAAAGATCTCGAGCAGCTATTGATGCAAACATAAGTGATTACATGGAAAATATTAGTGGTGTGCTTAAAGATGTCCCTCCAGAAAACATTTATAATTATGATGAGACTAATATGAGTGATGACCCAGGAAAGAAAAAAGTCATCTGTGGAATTGGCGCTAAATATCCAAAGAGAATAATAAACTCAAGTATGTCGAGTATAAGCATGGGCGTCGGCAGACTTTTTCAGGGGGGGGGGCGCATTTTAGAAGTTTGCAATCACACAATATTAATTCATTATTGACTTGTATTTGTTGCGGATAACAGTATTACTTTGTGCTGAATAAACATTGTTCTATACATTAAAATAAAAACAATAGTTTAATGGCCCGTAATCGACTACACATTAAATTAATTAATTTCCAAGGGGGCCGCGGTCCCCCTTGCTCCCCCTTCGCGACGCCCATGAGTATTAGTGTAACGTTCTGTGGTAATGTTGCTGGAAATTCACTCCCGCCCTACATTATACATAAAGGAGAAAATCTGTGGACAACATGGACCAAGAATGAGCCACTAGGAGCGCGGTACAACAGGAGCAAACATGTCTGGATAAATGCAACTATTTTCCAAGAATGGTTCACTAGTCTTGTGCTACCAGCTCTCAAAAGACAAGAGAGGAAGAAAGTGCCCACTTACCTCACATTTGAGCCTAAATGTAATTATGTGAAGAAAATTATGTATATTTTGTGTCTTCCACCCAATTCGTCACATCTCACACAACCACTCGACGTTGCTTATTTTAAACCGTTGAAAACCAAGTGGAGAGATGTGCTCACCATGTGAAAACAGTCTGACGCAGGCAAACGAATGGGTGTGCTTCCAAAGGATCAGTTCCCAATGATTTTACGAACCTTGCTAGAAGAATTAGCACCAACTAACCTAAAAGCAGGGTTCAAGAAAGCAGGAATAGTTCTTGCTGAGAAGGAGGAAATCTTTAAACGATTGCCTAATCATGACAAACATGAAACTTTGACCCTAGTTGGAGAAGACTTCCTTGAACAACTTGAAGGCAAACAAATGAGTTTGTGAAACCTCGCACTACAAAGAAGAAGAAACTCCAAGTGCCTGCTGGTAAAAGCATTTGTGTTAGTGGTCTTCAAGTTTCTGAAGGCAATTCTGCTGAACAGAAGGAAATACCACTGAAAGCATCTAATACTGAGAAAATCAAATATTCTAAAACTCCAAAACGAATGAAAGAAAGACAGAAGAGAATTCGCCATAATTCAACTTCGTCAGTAGATGACATATTCAGTTTGCGGTCTGGAGGAGATAGTGATATTAGCATTTATAATAGTGACGAAGAATTTGTAGCTCACTTACCATGTGAAAGATTTAGAGAAAAGCTTTCAAACCACCAGTCAAAGAATCCCAGAAACGAAGTGCCTAAAAGTAGTATGGAAACACAAGCCCCTGTTGTTAAAGAAACATTAGAAATAGGAAATTTGGTTCTTGTAATGAGGAATGGTAGTGAATAACCAGGTATTATTTAAGATATAAAAGAAAATGGTGCTTTTGTAGATTGCACGGCTCCTACAAAACAGGCGTGGATGTGACCTAAGAAGAAGGTCTTGCTGTTTTATAAGTGGGATGACATTATTCAAAAGATTGGTCCACCAAAAGTGCTAAAGAAAGACTTGTTTTCTTTACCTTAACCTAAGTTATAGTTTAACACATGTTAATATTTGTAACACTCATGTCTTACACAAATAGCACAAAGTAATTAGACTCACACTTCACTATACTAAATTGAGTTACACACAATATTTTCCACAATAGTGGAAATTAGAGTCTAATTACTTTCCGTTATTTGTGAATCAATTTACTTCACTGTTAATAGCTTCAGATGTGTATATTTACTCATGTCTTAATTCACAGTACTCAAAAATGTGTGCACTTTTATCAAAATAAACATGTTTTATAGCTTGCTTGTAAGATAAAATTTTGTATTTTTAAAGAAACTAAGTCCTAGTTGACCCCAATACATTTTAACATGCAAATAAAATAGGAGGAAGTGTATGGACTCAAGAAACCCAACATAGCGGTAACCTGAGCCCAAATTGAATGTCTTCAAGTATAGAAAACTTATCAAAATATTTCTTGACTTTGTCAATTAAAGACATTGAAGTATAAGATAGTAAAAATTACATCTCAAAATATTTTTAAAAGCACTTTCTGAAGACAAAGAAAACAAAACTAATATCTGCGCTCAAGTAGCCCTTGTTTACGGTTCTTGGTTATATGTAATTTGACGAACACAAGTCAGATATCTACAACTGGACGAGGCAAAAGAAGTTCAAATAGAAGAAAAGGGAAATATAGTTTGAAAAATAGACTGCATGACTAGCCTAATTGACGTGGTTCGCATTTTACGTGACACTTTTACGGCATTTTGGGCCGTGCTACTAAAAATTGGGCACATTCACGTGATTAGGAGTACTCTGACAGGTACTTTACGGGCAAAAAAATAAAAAAAAAATATATTTTGTTGTTTAACGACGCTGTCAATTGCCAGGATCACATCAGCGTCGCCGGTGTGCCGGAATTTCGTCCCGCAGGAGTTCTTTTACATGCCAGTAAATCTACTGACATGGAGCTGTCGTTTTTAAGCACACTTAAAAACCATCGGCCTGGGCCGGGTTTGAACCCGCGACCTTGGGATCAGTAGGCCAGCGTCTAACCAACTGAGCCACCCAGACCGACACTTTACGGGCAGATTTAATGCGTTTTGCTGTCTTCCTACGGCCATCTTATAGTGCTTTATAGTAATTTTTCCCCTGCAACAATATTTTCATGTCTCATAGGCTGATTTTGACCGCTTCCATCGACATTTAGCTATTTTTATAGTATTTCATACAACGTTACGGTAATGCGGTGTGTTTTTACAGTCATTTCCTGAACTCTTTGTATGCTCAGAGAGTAACATATGAAGCCAGAGGGAGATATCGCGCAAGGCTGGCAGTATTTCTATATTGTGTTTGTTTAGAGCTTTTTTGAACTTATATTCAGTCACGTTTGGCTTCTCTCTCCTCTTTTATTCATTAAGGTTTTATTTATGACACTTATGTTAAAGCAGCGTTAGCTTGGAGTTCACAGGTGCATTGCTGAGAAGTTCATAGTCTTTTTTTTAGCGTTTTTATCTTGATTTGTATAATATTAATCAATGTATGAATGGCTTTATTTTAGCTCCCTTTAGACTTCTTGATTGGTGCGTCTCTTGTCTTGTCTGGGCTTGATATGAGAACTATAACTTACTCCTAGTGACAGAGTTAACGCCTTTTACTTCCACTACTTTTGTTTCTCCATCATGCGTATGCTGTGTGCGTGTCAGAAATATTTGGGTAAAATCTCGTTTTCTTCTTCATATGCATAATTCTCGTCTAGAGGTCTTGGCTTTTCTTTCATTAAACCTCTGTCTTTAGTTTCCTCTTTTTGTTAAGCTTCTCTTAAATTTAGAAGCAGCAGCCAAAAGTCTCATCTCTTGTTATGAGTAGTCTTTCTCCTCCGAAGTCCCATTTCTTTAGACTGCATCGCCTTATTATAGCTTGTGATTTCTGTAGCCTACCTATCAAAAGCTCACCTAATGTTTAATGCAGAGGCGATTTGAGCAACACCACCAGCCGCAGTGTCTAAAGTTGCAATGATGACGATATGATAATACTAATATCAGTACTACTACTGCTACTACTGCTACTACTTCTGCTACTGCTGCTGCCGCTGCTACTGCTGCTGCCGCTGCTACTGCTGCTACTATTCCTACTGCTGCTACTGCTGCTGCCGCTGCTACTACTACTGCTGCTGCTACTGCTGCTGCCGCTGCTACTACTACTGCTGCTACTATTGCTACTGCTACTGCTGCTGCTACTGCTGCTACTACTGCTGCTGCTACTGCTGCTACTACTGCTGCTACTACTGCTGCTGCTACTATTGCTACTGCTGCTACTACTGCTACTGCTGCTACTACTACTGCTGCTACTATTGCTACTGCTACTGCTGCTGCTACTGCTGCTACTACTGCTGCTGCTACTGCTGCTACTACTGCTGCTACTGCTGCTGCTACTGCTGCTGCCGCTGCTACTACTGCAGCTGCTACTATTGCTACTGCTACTGCTGCTGCTACTGCTGCTACTACTGCTGCTGCTACTGCTGCTACTACTGCTGCTACTACTGCTGCTGCTACTATTGCTACTGCTGCTGCTACTGCTGCTGCCGCTGCTACTGCTACTGCTGCTGCTGCTACTACTGTTGCTGCTGCTATTGCTACTGCTGCTGCTACTGCTACTGCTGCTGCTATTGCTACTGCTGCTGCTACTGCTGCTGGCGCTGCTACTACTGCTGCTGCTACTATTGCTACTGCTGCTGCTACTGCTGCTGCTACTATTGCTACTGCTGCTGCTACTGCTGCTGTTACTGCTACTGCTGCTGCTATTGCTACTGCTGCTGCTACTGCTGCTACTACTGCTGCTACTACTGCTGCTGCTACTATTGCTACTGCTGCTACTACTGCTGCTGCTACTATTGCTACTGCTGCTGCTGCTACTACTGTTGCTGCTGCTATTGCTACTGCTGCTGCTACTACTGCTGCTGCTACTATTGCTACTGCTGCTGCTGCTACTACTGCTGCTGCTACTATTGCTACTGCTGCTACTACTGCTGCTGCTACTATTGCTACTGCTGCTGCTGCTACTACTGTTGCTGCTGCTATTGCTACTGCTGCTGTTACTGCTACTGCTGCTGCTATTGCTACTGCTGCTGCTACTGCTGCTACTACTGCTGCTACTACTGCTGCTGCTACTATTGCTACTGCTGCTGCTACTGCTGCTACCGCTGCTGCTACTGCTACTGCTGCTGCTGCTACTACTGTTGCTGCTGCTATTGCTACTGCTGCTGCTACTGCTACTGCTGCTGCTATTGCTACTGCTGCTGCTACTGCTGCTGCCGCTGCTACTACTGCTGCTGCTGCTACTACTGCTGCTGCTACTATTGCTACTGCTGCTGCTACTGCTACTGCTGCTACTATTGCTACTGCTGCTGCTACTGCTGCTGCTGCTGCTACTACTGCTGCTATCGCTACTGCTGCTGCTGCTACTACTGCTGCTACTACTGCTGCTGCTGCTACTACTGCTGCTACCGCTACTACTGCTGCTGCTGCTACTACTGCTGCTACCGCTACTACTGCTGCTGCTACTGCTGCTGCTACTACTGCTGCCGCTGCTACTACTGCTGCCGCTGCTACTACTGCTGCCGCTGCTACTACTGCTGCTGCTACTATTGCTACTGCTGCTGCTACTGCTACTGCTGCTACTATTGCTACTGCTGCTGCCGCTGCTACTACTGCTGCCGCTGCTACTACTGCTGCTACTGCTACTGCTGCTGCTACTACTGCTGCTCCTACTATTGCTACTGCTGCTGCTACTGCTACTGCTGCTGCTATTGCTACTGCTGCTGCTACTGCTGCTGCCGCTGCTACTACTGCTGCTGCTGCTACTACTGCTGCTGCTACTATTGCTACTGCTGCTGCTACTGCTACTGCTGCTACTATTGCTACTGCTGCTGCTACTGCTGCTGCCGCTGCTATTACTGCTGCTGCTGCTGCTACTACTGCTACTACTGCTACTGCTGCTGCTATTGCTACTGCTGCTGCTACTGCTGCTACTACTGCTGCTGCTACTATTGCTACTGCTGCTGCTACTGCTGCTGCTATTGCTACTGCTGCTGCTACTGCTGCTACTACTGCTGCTGCTACTACTGCTGCTGCTACTATTGCTGCTGCTGCTACTGCTACTGCTGCTACTGCTACTACTGCTGCTGCTGCAGCTGCTGCTGCAACCGCTGCTGCTACTGCTGCTGCTGCTGCTACTGCTGCAGCTGCTGCTACTGCTGCAGCTGCTACTGCTGCTACTGCTGCTGCTACTGCTACTGCTGCTACTGCTACTGCTGCTACTGCTACTACTGCTGCTGCTGCTGCTACTGCTACTGCTGCTGCTGCTACTGCTGCTACTACTGCTGCTACTATTGCTACTGCTACTGCTGCTACTATTGCTGCTGCTACTGCTGCTACTACTGCTGCTGCTACTACTGCTGCTGCTACTCTTGCTACTGCTGCTGCTACTGCTGCTGCCGCTGCTACTACTGCTGCTGCTGCTACTACTGCTGCTACCGCTGCTGCTACTGCTACTGCTGCTGCTGCTACTACTGTTGCTGCTGCTATTGCTACTGCTGCTGCTACTGCTACTGCTGCTGCTATTGCTACTGCTGCTGCTACTGCTGCTGCCGCAGCTACTACTGCTGCTGCTGCTACTACTGCTGCTGCTACTATTGCTACTGCTGCTGCTACTGCTACTGCTGCTACTATTGCTACTGCTGCTGCTACGGCTGCTGCCGCTGCTAATACTGCTGCTGCTGCTACTACTGCTGCTACCGCTACTGCTGCTGCTGCTACTACTGCTGCTACTACTGCTGCTGCTGCTACTACTGCTGCTACCGCTACTACTGCTGCTGCTGCTGCTACTACTGCTGCTACCGCTACTACTGCTGCTGCTACTGCTGCTGCTACTACTGCTGCCGCTGCTACTACTGCTGCCGCTGCTACTACTGCTGCTGCTGCTACTACTGCTGCTGCTACTACTGCTACTGCTGCTGCTACTGCTACTGCTGCTACTATTGCTACTGCTGCTGCCGCTGCTACTACTGCTGCCGCTGCTACTACTGCTGCTACTGCTACTACTGCTGCTACCGCTACTGCTGCTGCTGCTACTACTGCTGCTACTACTGCTGCTGCTGCTACTACTGCTGCTACCGCTACTACTGCTGCTGCTGCTACTACTGCTGCTACCGCTACTACTGCTGCTGCTACTGCTGCTGCTACTACTGCTGCCGCTGCTACTACTGCTGCCGCTGCTACTACTGCTGCTGCTGCTACTACTGCTGCTGCTACTATTGCTACTGCTGCTGCTACTGCTACTGCTGCTGCTATTGCTACTGTTGCTGCTACTGCTGCTGCCGCTGCTACTACTGCTGCTGCTGCTACTACTGCTGCTGCTACTATTGCTACTGCTGCTGCTACTGCTGCTGTGTGCTACTATTGCTACTGCTGCTGCCGCTGCTACTACTGCTGCTGCTGCTGCTACTACTGCTACTACCGCTGCTGCTACTGCTACTGCTGCTGCTGCTGCTACTGCTACTGCTGCTGCTGCAACTACTGCTGCTGCTACTATTGCTACTGCTGCTGCTACTGCTACTGCTGCTGCTATTGCTACTGCTGCTGCTACTGCTGCTACTACTGCTGCTGATACTACTGCTGCTGCTACTATTGCTACTGCTGCTGCTACTGCTACTGCTGCTACTGCTACTACTGCTGCTGCTACTGCTGCAGCTGCTGCTGCAACTGCTGCTGCTACTGCTGCTGCTGCTGCTACTGCTACTGCTGCTACTGCTACTACTGCTGCTGCTGCTACTGCTACTGCTGCTGCTGCTGCTGCTGCTACTGCTGCAGCTGCTACTGCTGCTACTGCTGCTACTGCTGCTGCTATTGCTACTGCTGCTGCTGTTACTACTGCTGCTACTGCTGCTGCTATTGCTACTGCTACTGCTGCTACAACTGCTGCTACTGCTACTTGTGCTGCTGCTGCTACTGCTGCAGCTGCTACTGCTGCTACTGCTGCTGCTATTGCTATTCCTGCTACTGCTACTGCTGCTGCTGCTGCTAGTGCTGCAGCTGCTACTGCTACTGCTGCTGCTGCAACTACTGCTGCTGCTACTATTGCTACTGCTGCTGCTACTGCTACTGCTGCTGCTATTGCTACTGCTGCTGCTACTGCTGCTACTACTGCTGCTGCTACTACTGCTGCTGCTACTATTGCTACTGCTGCTGCTACTGCTACTGCTGCTACTGCTACTACTGCTGCTGCTGCTACTGCTACTGCTGCTGCTATTGCTACTGCTGCTGCTACTGCTGCTACTACTGCAGCTGCTACTACTGCTGCTGCTACTATTGCTACTGCTGCTGCTACTGCTACTGCTGCTACTGCTACTGCTGCTACTGCTACTACTGCTGCTGCTGCTACTGCTGCAGCTGCTGCTGCAACTGCTGCTGCTACTGCTGCTGCTGCTGCTACTGCTGCAGCTGCTACTGCTGCTACTGCTGCTGCTACTGCTACTGCTGCTACTGCTACTGCTGCTACTGCTACTACTGCTGCTGCTGCTACTGCTACTGCTGCTGCTGCTGCTACTGCTGCAGCTGCTACTGCTGCTACTGCTGCTACTGCTGCTGCTATTGCTACTGCTGCTGCTGTTACTACTGCTGCTACTGCTGCTGCTATTGCTACTGCTGCTACTACTGCTGCTACTGCTACTTGGGCTGCTGCTGCTACTGCTGCAGCTGCTACTGCTGCTACTGCTGCTGCTATTGCTATTGCTGCTACTGCTACTGCTGCTGCTGCTGCTACTGCTGCAGCTGCTACTGCTGCTGCTATTGCTACTGCTACTGCTGCTGCAGCTGCTACTGCTGCTACTGCTACTGCTGCTACTGCTGCTACTGCTGCTACTACTGCTGCTATTGCTACTGCTGCTACTGCTACTGCTGCTGCTGCTACTGCTGCAGCTGCTACTGCTGCTACTGCTGCTGCTATTGCTACTGCTGCTACTGCTACTGCTGCTACTGCTGCTACTGCTTCTGCTATTGCTACTGCTGCTACTGCTACTGCTGCTGCTGCTACTGCTGCAGCTGCTACTGCTGCTACTGCTGCTGCTACTGCTACTGCTGCTACTGTTACTACTGCTGCTACTGCTGCAGCTGCTGCTGCTACTGCTGCTGCTACTGCTACTGCTGCAGCTGCTACTGCTGCAGCTGCTACTATTGCTACTGGTGCTGCTACTGCTACTGCTGCTGCTGGTGCTACTGCTGCAGCTGCTACTGCTGCCGCTGCTACTGCTACTACTGCTGCTGCTGCTGCTACTGCTGCAGCTGCTGCTGCTACTGCTGCTGCTGCTACTGCTGCAGCTGCTGCTGCTACTGCTGCTGCTACTGCTGCTGCTACTGCTGCTGTCGCTGCTACTGCTGCTACTGCTGCTGCTGCTGCTACTGCTACTGCTGCTGCTACTACTGCTGCAGCTGCTGCTGCTACTGCTGCTGTCGCTGCTACTGCTACTGCTGCTGTCGCTGCTACTGCTGCTGCTACTACTGCTGCCGCTGCTACTACTGCTGCCGCTGCTACTACTGCTGCTGCTGCTACTACTGCTGCTGCTACTATTGCTACTGCTGCTGCTACTGCTACTGCTGCTGCTATTGCTACT